>OZ007502.1:102686561-103077836 GCA_963931805.1 Microdon myrmicae
AGTGACACAACAGCATAAATTCCAACTCGGAGAATCGCGAACTCAGTTCACCTAGAAACGGGGATAATTCATCTGAACATTTAAAATCAGTGTGTGAGTGTGTTTCGCCAGTACGATCGTGTCCATTAGTTCTAAGTGCTGTGCAAGGAAATAATTAAAGGAAAACAATAAAGAAAAATCTACAGAAACAAATTTTCCGTGTTTTGTTGTGTTCAATCCGCTGGTGTATTTTTCTTCTATGGTAAGCAGTGTTCGGCGGGACACTGTTACTAAACACAACCGCCAAAGGGCTATGTCAAGGGGAACATCATGCAAATATTTTGATAAATAACCGAACGTTAAGAAATTCGTCTTCGCGTAATCGGTTCGCTCTCGATACTCTGTCGACGTTCGACTGATAACGGCATTTTGTAACAAAAGGGGCATCGGTTTCTCCAATACGAATGTAAACGCCGTCAACCAATTTTGCAAACAGTGAAACCTGATATCCTTGACCTAACGGAGCTGGTTCGACATATTCTCGTTGCTCAGGATATGACCTGCAATTGACATTCCGTTTTAAGGGTGGAGTCTGCGTCTTCACGCGGTCAGATCCGGGCTGCCAAAGGATGGAGGCGTTAGAATCCAATAACTTGGACACCAAGTGGTTGAGGGTCGTGTTGGGGGATTCTGTTAAATTTCTTTGTGGTCTTTACCACTCCCCGAATAACGATTGATCAGCGACACTTTTCGAACGCGATGGTATATCGAAAAGAAAGTTCCGCGGAGATCAACGGGAATATAAGCCTGGCGGGTGGCGGTTTTAGCCGGTAAAAATCCGGCATGCCTCTGGATCGGTTCAGAGGTATCTTTGAAGATTTCCACCTTCCTACCGAAACCAAAAAAAAAAAAAAACTTTTCGAACATCTTTCACGTGCCGTCGACTGAATACAGATCAATAACCCAGCTTCTGAAATTTTCGTCCTAGTCGATTTTAATGTACACAATTCCGGCTGGTTGGTGTATTCTAACAGAACCGACGAGGCCGGGAGGTTGGCAATTTGACTCAACTCGTGGTGGAACATACGCGAGTGCCCGATGTCCGGGGTGATTACGAGAACACCCTGGATCTGTTTTTGATACCCGAGCTGAGCGTTTATACCGTAGAAGTTGCTGCCCCACTGGGAAACTCAGATCACTGCTTGGTATTGGTCGCGCAACCAGTTGCATTTCAAATTAATAACCTGCCTAAGCAGCTTCGCCATGTATGGAGGTGTGGGGCTGCTAACTGGGACGAAGGCGAGATTTCTTCGCATCCTCCCGGTGGTCGGAGGTGTGCTTTGAAGACCCCGATGTTGATGCATGCGCGGAATCGGTCACGGAGATTATTTTGCTCGGGGTGGAGGTTTACATTCCGCTCTACATCAAACGAAATTCATCTGATAAACTTTGGTTTGATAAAAAAAAATGCGGGCAGATTACAGCGGTAAAAAATAGAGCTTTAAAACAATAGTTCCTCAATCCCACCGAGGTTAACAGAACGATTTTTGTTAGAATCAGAAACGCGTGCAACCAGATGATTGATACCATGAAGAAGGCTTACAACGACAGAGTGACCAATTAACTCCTTGATTATTTTTTAAACGTTTATTTATTTTACTTAAATATTATTACACTTTTTTGTTTCTTAGTCTAAATATATATAAATTGATGGCATCTCGGGGCGCCCACTCGGCGCTATAGGTTCGCTTCTTCCGAGAGAAGTCTAATAAAAAAAATATATAAAACTATAACATTGTGACGCATATGACAATCAGTACTAGAATATTCTAGAGAGTCCGAAACAGAGTACTAGAATATTCTATAAAGTAATGGAAAACTGGAGACTAGGAACAGTAGAACATTCAAGGCAATGGAGCGGACGGAAACGAAACGCTGAAACAGTATAAATACGCCGCACACCGAGCATAGTGATGAGTGAGAAGTAGAACGTGAAACAAGCGATAAGTCTCGAGCGAGAAGTAAGCAGTAAAATACGCGATAATTACGGAAGCGATAATAAAGAAAACGTTAAGTGTACGGTAAAAAGTAACGATTGTTATTACAGACTAATAAAATCGATTTAACGGCTCTTATTTATTTTAAAATAATTAATCCAGCGAACCCTAAGCTCGCTACAATATCTTGTTGTTGTTGTTTTAATATATAAGGCCGTAGTGGTACGCAATACTTATTATATTATTATTTTTTTATTTTTTATTTTTCCTTATCCTTACAAATCGTTTATACATGTACTGTATGATGTTTTCTCTTATTTAAATATTATTTGGACAACCTCCCAGCGACTTTCAAGCAGTTCGAACAACGACTCCGGAGTACGCTACTGCCACACGCGTCATATGAAGAGGTACATTTAAACTCTCTCATATGCGACAATCCCGCGAAGAGGATGTTGCAGATTTTACGCAACGCATAACGCAAGCAGTAATGGAGTGCAATGAGGCGGCAATCGGTAAGTATGGGAATACGAACAGCGTAGCGTTCGCCATCCAGATCGAAAGACTGGCAGAATCAGTATTGATGGTAGGCATCAGGAACGACCAACTCAGACATCTGATAGTGGAATCAGAAAAAGACCCCCTAGATAGGATTATTGCTAGGGTTCTCGAAGTATAGAAAACAGAGAATGAGATGAGGAGCGAGAGTGAATGGTATAGTAATGAAATACCAACGAGGGTACACACATACCATGACCAGTCACCTTCACCTGAAAGGAACGACACACACCATGCCCCCATCTCATCAAATAGGCCCTTGCTAAACGCTAACCCATTCTAATATTGGGAGGATGAACAGGATCAAATAGGGTTTCAGATAGGACATACGGGGATACTCGACCAAACCCCAAGGAATCGAGGCAAAGACAAAATAGGCCTGTAAACGATGCATCTCAGGTAGTAGGGACACATAATAGGAATTCTAACACTAGGTTCCCAGAACGATCTCACCCTGTTACACGCACACAACCTGGGAAAACCCCGTTTAGGTCAGGAACACCAGCGCATTCTTCCAGAAGACCAACAGCGCCTAAACCAAAAAAGCCCGAGGTAGCACGGCACCTTCAAGGAGGCGGAGGTGATTATTACAGTGACTCTGTGGGGAGGAAGTATTGTACCTGACATGGGCACACGGTTCACTTCCTCCTCCATCCAATTGTCACTAATTAAGTTTGGCCGAATATCGCAGCAGGTCCAGGAAACGCGCTTTAACAATGAAATGTGTCTAGTTTTGAATTTAATTTACTTTTAAATTTTGAAAATCAAACAGTTAATGAACTTTATTTTTATTGGATGTATTTTATCGAATGGCTTCATTTGATTCAATCTGAATAACTACTTGTTTTGTTATCTAATTGCCCAGCATCTTTTAAAAACCACAAAGTACTACACCACACTAACTTCTTCAAAAGAAAACACTCGACTCGAATTAACTGGTTTCGCACCGTACCCGGCGGAGGTACGGTGAATGGCGAGCGACCCGACCGCCACGGAGATTGAATTACGACTCAAACGATATCCTCACCAATAACGATATCGTTTTTTACCTACCACCAGGGAAACGTAAAGTCTCTCGGTGGTATAGGAAACCAGATCTTGTAATACAGGTCATGGTGGTATGTGTGGGATCGTTGAGATCAATGCTATTCACACGTGCAGTGGAACAGCGAAACAGGCAGGCGGCAAAGACAAAAGAAAAAGCGACCAAATGGTTCGCTCTTTAATGAGGGTCATGTTTATACGATGCCTCGTCGCTATTTTCGACGTTAGGAGAAAAAGGTGCTAAAAGCAAATTGGATGTTTATGGCATCTCTGGCTGCAATATAAACCGGGTTCATATTTGCATTAGGAAATGCTGGAGAATTTGGTTTCGGCGTCTATTGCGCTAATTATATGCAGCTGCTTGGATTGTTTGTTGGTAAGACAAACAAAAAAGGTTGCCAGGCAATGTATATGAAAAGGTATATGGCGCGGCTAGGAAAATAGACGGCGCGATATTTATGGTATTTGTCTGGTACCGAATTGGTTCAGAATACCAAATAGGAAAACAAAGAAATCTTATGAAAAATTGTATGCGAAGGGATGCATGAAGGTAAGTTTTCTTTATAGGGATTTTAGGGTTATAATAATTGGGTCTGTTTGATGCGTGAAGCATCTAAGATGCTAATGCGAATTGCATTAGCGAAAGCTGGTGCAGACCCGGGTTATGGTTATGGGGGTTTTTTCAGGAAGGCGAGCCGTGGGATCTGGCGGAATCGCCACAGTACTCCCCTCCCAGTGACGTAGTCACGAAAAAAAAGGTAGGGGCGAGGGAATTCTCGATGGTGGGTGCTGTGATGATAGGGAGGTTGCTTCGGAATGCGCTGTGGTAATGTTACGGGACTATCGTTGTGACCAGTTCCTGGTTATTGTTTGGGCCTTTATCGATAAGATGGACACAGTTGTTACCGCTTGATGCCATCAAGGGCAAATGTGTGCGGCGTGGTCCATCGGCCTGTTATGGGTCTCGTGGACCAACAGGCTTATCACCCGAATAGGTCGGAACCTAACGGAAATCCGCTCACATCCGCAGTGACGAAATAGTGTGTGCGAGATGGAGGGGGATTTATCCCAGGGTAATTCCCATCCGCAGTGACGGGTTGCCGTGTGCGGAATGGAAAGGGACCAAGTCCAGAGCGGGTGTCTTTTGTCCATACGTTTGTATGGCGATTTGTTTGCCGCTGGGACTGGTAAAGGAGGGCGGACCCGCAATTGCACGTTTTACCTATCGAGGGAGGACCGGTACATTGGTGCCAATGTAGCGGTAGCTGCGACCTCGACCGAATGGAAACTTGCTGTGAGGTGCCGGCCGTCGCTCTTGTTTAAAAAAAAAAAAATAGGGGATATTGGTTAGGGGGCTCCTGGTGGGTGGTTGATTGTGTCCAACCCCAGGGCGCCCTAGGGTTATTAGATGTGCGCTCCGAAGTATTATGCACCTAGGTATTTGAGGCGGCGTAGAGGGGCGTGTATAGCCTTTAGTTGCCGCTAAAGGGGAGCCATGGTGGCTAAAGGATTGGGGAAACAGGTATGTTGTCTCAGCCCGATGGTATCGGTTTGATTTGTGGGCCGGTGTCGCTGAGACATTTGGGAGACGTAGGAGATCTAAGGACGAATGTCCTGAAATTTAAATAAAGGGGCAAAACCAGGTGCCCTGATGGGTGCTACGCGTAGTAGCTGTGGTAACGAGGGAAGCTGGCTTGCTAAAATCGGGTAGAAGGTCGAGCATTGATGAACAGTTTCGCGTGATAACTGTTTTTGGCGTAGATGGGCGCCAATATATGAACAGAGACAGAAAAAGGTGTTAGAGGTCAAGCAGAGTCGAGAAGGGATGCATGGGGTTGCGTGAAGGCTGTGGTTGGCGAGCGTGAGCGCCAACCTTCAGAAAAGAGACAGAAACGGGTGAGGGTGTTTCACACGAGACAAAACCGGCGTCCTATAGATTATATGCTACGCGTAGTAG
Organism: Microdon myrmicae; assembly: GCA_963931805.1. Taxonomy (NCBI): domain Eukaryota; kingdom Metazoa; phylum Arthropoda; class Insecta; order Diptera; family Syrphidae; genus Microdon; species Microdon myrmicae. The sequence goes on from OZ007502.1 coordinate 102,692,097, forward strand.
CTGTTGTTACTTAAGGAGCCGGCTTGCAGAAATGTATATAGACGAGAGTAGGCGGACAGGGTCGCATAGAGGCGAGGGAAGTTGCATGAAGACTGCGCTTGGCGCATGTGCACCAATATGTTGAGAAGGCGTCGGGATTGAATAAACCCGAGCGAAGTTGATAAGGGTGAAAAGAAGTCGGGTGTGAGGTGGCGTGAAGCCGAAGGACGTTAAAAATGAGTCGAAGGAGTTTGATGACGTCGAATAGGAGGTGTCGAGTGAAGTCAAAAGGGTTGAACATGATGCCAATGGGGTCGGTTGAGTGAAAAATGTCGAAACAGTGTATGGAGTCTATGGTGAAGTCGGGTGTGTGTGATGGCATTATGCGCCAATATCTTAGGAAGAGGTGGATAGATTGGATGTAGTCGAAATGAAGTCCAAAAAGGTCGAGTAGTGTTGAGAAAAAAAAAATAATGTCGACCGAGTTGAAGGAAGTCGTGTGCGTACTGGAAAGGGTTGTATATTGCGCTGTACCCAGAAGGGGTTTACAATAATTATTATTATTACATATTGCGCTGTACCCAGAAGGGGTTTACAATAATAATTATTATTATTATTATTATAATTTTTTTCGTGGTAGGGGTACATTGTTTTTTTGTTTTATTTCATTGTTAATGCTAATACAAAGTAAAAATTATGTTAAAGACGGAGAAGAACATAATGCCGCGTAATTAGGATATAAGGTACTCTCAGGGGAAATCAAAAATTAATCAGTACATAACTCTTGGTCTTATGTTACTCATTTAGATGAATAATTATGTATATGTGGGTACATATGTAAGATTCCATTTTTATATTAAAACTAAACAAGGTGGTATTTTAATATATACTTCCCCTCAATTGTTTATGATTTCTTTTAACTTGGTTAAGTTGTCTAAGAATTGATTGTATGTATGTATCTTTATATAAGTGATGTATATGTTTAGTAGAAGAACAAAAAAATGATAATAATAATAGAAGTTCCTTTGCATATTTATTATAAGGAAGATCTATGTGGAATACGTGCTGTTGGATATTTCCAATTGTTCATGTTGGTTTGTACATTTCAAAAGAAAATAAAAGAAACGCACTCATACAAACGAATATATTTCTGGACATATATCCATCTATACGAATGCCGATATCTTTTATAAATAAATTAAAGAGGTTTTAACCAACGAGAACTGTATGTGAAAATTTGCACTTCAAATCACTAATTAATTTCTGCATAAAAAACAAGCTTAATAATTATATCTATGTTTCCTTGTATTGGATATAACCCACTATTTAATTCTTAAAAGTATTATTGAAATTTTTAAATTTTGATTTCGCTCAGAACGAGCTTACAATAAAAATGAAACTAATGAACAAAAAAAAGGCAAACCTGTGATGCGATGTTGTTGGATAAAGTGTTGAGTCAGGTGGTGTCGCTGGGACGTTGGAGCGATGCTTTCCGGTTCATTGTCGTCTACATTTGTTGCTCCAAATTTCCGTTCCAGTCATTTGGTAAGACGGACAAAGTAAAATTTTGCTCCAGTTGCTGGTAATGCGCCTTTCGGTTTTGTTTCCAGCCATCCGGTAATATTAACGTTGTAGCCTTCTTCAAGGAAGCTGTTGGCATAAAATTCCATACTGGTCAAAATGTCACCAAGGGGTATTATACACGCGTTTAGTCTGTGTGTCGTTAGTGGCGTGTCTTGTTTACGTTGGTGATGTTGAGCATGTGTTCTGTGCTGCTGTTCGGTGATACAGGTGGCTACGCTGCATCGCTGGGACGTCGTTGGCAAAGCGGTGTTGGGTAGTGGGTATCCTTTTAATTGTCTTCTGTTAATTGTGTATTAATTCGAAGGCATCTGATTGGCTTAGTCCCGACAACTCTTTCACTTGAAAGGCTGGTGAATACAAAAAAAAAAAAAAAAGAAGGAAGGATACTTATCTGGAGTCCTTGGCTGTTGTTCCTAGCCAGGTGGTGTCTGCCGCCGGTGTGTGATGGTGTTTAAACGGCTGCTCCCGGTGATGTCGTATTGCCTGGTGTTGTTGGCTGCGTTGGGGCGATGATTTGCCCATCGATTATTTTTCGGCAATTGCCGCCACAATTGCCCACTGGGTGTCACTTGTAGTTCCGAAGGCGCGATTGTTCAAACTCGGAGTCACCAATGTGGGGAGGAAGTATTGTACCTGACATGGGCACACGGTTCACTTCCTCCTCCATCCTGTATAGTTCGCCGCGCAAAACCGAAAGAACGAAACAAAACAAAACCTGCGCCACACAAAAACACTGAAGGAAAAGTTAATGTTCTTTTAATTTATTGGATGTATTTTATCGAATGGCTTCATTTGATTCAATCTGAATAACTACTTGTTTTGTTATCTAATTGCCCAGCATCTTTTAAAAACCACAAAGTACTACACCACACTAACTTCTTCAAAAGAAAACACTCGACTCGAATTAACTGGTTTCGCACCGTACCCGGCGGAGGTACGGTGAATGGCGAGCGACCCGACCGCCACGGAGATTGAATTACGACTCAAACGATATCCTCACCAATAAGGATATCGTTTTTTACCTACCACCAGGGAAACGTAAAGTCTCTCGGTGGTATAGGAAACCAGATCTTGTAATACAGGTCATGGTGGTATGTGTGGGATCGTTGAGATCAATGCTATTCACACGTGCAGTGGAACAGCGAAACAGGCAGGCGGCAAAGACAAAAGAAAAAGCGACCAAATGGTTCGCTCTTTAATGAGAGTCATGTTTATACGATGCCTCGTCGCTATTTTCGACGTTAGGAGAAAAAGGTGCTAAAAGCAAATTGGATGTTTATGGCATCTCTGGCTGCAATATAAACCGGGTTCATATTTGCATTAGGAAATGCTGGAGAATTTGGTTTCGGCGTCTATTGCGCTAATTATATGCAGCTGCTTGGATTGTTTGTTGGTAAGACAAACAAAAAAGGTTGCCAGGCAATGTATATGAAAAGGTATATGGCGCGGCTAGGAAAATAGACGGCGCGATATTTATGGTATTTGTCTGGTACCGAATTGGTTCAGAATACCAAATAGGAAAACAAAGAAATCTTATGAAAAATTGTATGCGAAGGGATGCATGAAGGTAAGTTTTCTTTATAGGGATTTTAGGGTTATAATAATTGGGTCTGTTTGATGCGTGAAGCATCTAAGATGCTAATGCGAATTGCATTAGCGAAAGCTGGTGCAGACCCGGGTTATGGTTATGGGGGTTTTTTCAGGAAGGCGAGCCGTGGGATCTGGCGGAATCGCCACAACTCTTCTAGTCAAGGCAGGGCTAAGCGTGCACCACACCCATGGGTTGCACACATGACTTGCACTTTCTACAATAGGAAAGGGCATTCGTCGTTCAAAGCTGAAACACACCGTTGTGTACGAAGTGTGATCGATATGGGCACGATGCCCAAGACTGTCGGACACTAAGTACGCAAATAATGGCGGATAATCCCGAACCTACACAAACAAGGTCGTAGAACCAATGGAAGTCACTCGTGAATGCCACAAATCGAGGGCAAGAACGACCATCTACGTCGAAACAAGCAACAGCGTCGAATCCTCGAGTGTACAGCATTCGATGTTGTTGTGAGTTTTGGGACCGAAAGGGTCACATGTGGGACGAGTGTCGTATCAAAGCAATGTGGGTAAAACCACAAAAGGCAACAAACGCACCCAAAGTGGTTAAGTCTGTATTTCGTGACCGCAAGCCACCGACCTGTACTGTCAATACTGAATGGTAAACAGTCTAAAGAAGAAAAAAATCGAAGGACAATAAACAGCCACGCGACAAAGGTGGCCATCAGACACGAGCAAAGAGCAGTGCTAGTTCGAACAGTACTGAACACTCGGAGGCTCGAAAATTGAAACAGCGCCAACACCGATTACAACGCCATCGGCCCGAGTCGAACCATAGCCAGTCGAATTCAATCGCTACGGACGCGTCAGAGACGCCAAAACAGGGGCAACGGCGACAGAAGAACGGTCAATGGTGCACATTTTGCAGGTGACACAACCACACGGCGGCAGTGTGTCGACAAAAAGCAAAATGGGAGACGTCGGAAAACTCCCAGAGGTCGGGTCGGAATTCCCCAACCCGACCGAACTAAAGCCGCCAACTGAAGAAATCTGTCCTCAGCCACTACCAACAAAAGTTCCAATTGTCCAGCTCCCATTAGACATTGGATGTAGAAACACTACAAGTCTAATAGTGGACACAGGTGCCGAGATCAGCCTTCTTAAGCTGAAGGCACTCCAAAAAGGGACAAAATTGGACGCCAAAAAGGCAACTACCTCCAAACGCTTTTTGGAAAGGGGCTTTTGTAAGGGGATATTCAAATTGCCCCAACAAATCTCCTGTAGCTTTCAGGCAATAGACTCCCTACTGGGATTGTCAGAAGAGGATGTCCAGACATAAGGAAACCAGTCGGGAACCCGAGCCAAGGGGACCCACAGAGGTCCAGACCGCGGTCGGAAGTATACCGGATACCCTACCCAAACAGGGGATATATATCTATATATATATTTTATATATATAAGAAAACTAGTTAAACCTAGTAGAACTTCAATCTAACTAAGACTAAATTAAGGGAGTATTCTGGTGTAGAGGCTTGGCGCAAGGCTAATAACCTTGCCCGGAAAAGCAAATTATTATGGAAAATTTAGCAACCCGCGGGACTTATTAAATAAGGCTAAGCGGATCCCGGTTGCAGTGCCGATGATGATGATGGTGTAGAGGGCCAAATTTGAATGGTTTTTAGAACTGTGTTAAAAAAAACGAAAAATATTTTTACTATCGGATTTTTGTCCAATATTTATTTAACAGAATAAAAAAAAAATTAAGCAAAAGTCGAAAATTGCTAAAATTCCAGGGTGGTGACGTGGGGGGTTGAAACAAAAGCGTGTGTCCTGGTTGACATGGTTTTGACTTTTCTAATAATCTGAGAAAATAACAAAAATGGATTCTTAATCAGTGGAGGTGTTGTAATCGTCCCTACCTCGAAGTAATAAAAAATTTTTTTTTCGCAAAATAGCAACTGTTTGAAAAATGTTTTTGATTTTTCTCATTATTTTTTTCGGGTTATTAATTTTTTTTTAAAGCTTGGTAGGGACTTTAGAGTATTATATCAAGAAGATGTGTACCGAATTTCAAGTCAATCGGTACATTAGAACTTGAGATATCTTGTCAAGTGGTATAATATTGCGTTATAGGGTTTTTCAATAGCAACTTGACAACTTTGAATTTAATTTGTGAACACACCCTTTCACTAATCATCAAACTGTCCCTGTCAATTTATTCAGTAAACTCAACATTTTCATCATGCGTAAGTACACGAACGAACAACGTCTGAAAATTATAAACATTTACTACCGAAATTTGGAGTCGGTGACTGCAACTTTAAGAGCGTTAACTCCAATTTTCGGTCGTAATTCTTGCCCTAGTAGACAGGCAATAACAAGTTTAGTGCAAAAATTTGAGTCTACACATTCGTTGTGTGATGTTGCCGTGCCAGTGAGACAACGGGTTGGTCGAAGTGTCAAAAATATCGCTGCCGTTCAGGCTAGCAAACGATCCAAATCAGTCAATTCCACGGCGTTCTCAAGAATTGGGCGTCGCCCAGACCACTTCATGGCGAATTTTGCGTAAGGATCTTGGTTTACACCCATACAAGACCAAGCTGACTCAAGAATTAAAGCCGATGAACTATTTGAAGCGACGTAAGTTCTCCGATTGGACTCTCGAAAAGATGCGCCAAGATAATGAATTTCATCGCCAAATCATCTTCAAGGACGAAGCTCATTTTTGACTCAATGGGTTCGTCAATAAGCGAAACAAGCGTTATTGGTTGGGTGAAAATCCACATGTGCTTCATGAATCACCACTTCATCCACAAAAAATAACTGTTTGGTGCGGTTTGCCTGCCGGCGGTGTCATTGGGCCACATTTTTTCGTCGACGATAACGATCGTCACGTTACTGTGAATGGCCATCGTTATCGCCCCATGATTACCGATTATTTTTGGCCCGAATTGGAAGATATGGACTTGGGCGACACGTGGTTTCAATAGGACGGTGCCACAAGCCACACAGCACACGATACAATCGATATATTGAAGAGTAAGTTTGATGAGCTTGTTATCTCAAGAAATGGGCTAGTCGGTTGGCCTCCTCGTTCGTGCTATTTAACGCCTCTAGACTATTTTCTTTCGGGCTACGTCAAGTCATTGGTCTATGTCAACAAGCCGACGACCTTGGAAGAGCTCAGAGCCAACATTGAACGCGAAATAGCGGCCGTTTCGACCGAAATGTGTGGCCGAGTTATCGAAAATTGAGTGCTACGAATCGACCGCTGCAAACGTACTCGCGGTGGCCATATGGACGAAGTCGAGTTCCATTCATAAATGTTTTGATTGTACTTCAAGCCGATAATAACGTTTTTGAAATATCATCATCATCATCATCGGCACTACAACCGGGAACCGGTCTTGGCCTTATTTAGCAAGTCTTGAGGCTTGTTAAATTTTCCATAATGGTTTGTTTTTTCCGGGCAAGGTCATTAGTCTTGCGCCAGAGGCTCCCCGACGGGGAATCGAGCCCCGGTCTCCCGCGTGACAGGCGGGTATACTAACCACTATACTATCGAGGAGTCTAAATATTGAAATATCTCAAATGGTAAAAAAAAGTAGTCAAGTCCGTATTGGAAAACCCGATACTTACACTTTGTTAGTCGGCAATTCCTGATCCATACAGCGGGCCTTCTTTTTTATCAAAAAGCAAATTCTCCAAACTTCTCTCTCATAGTCGTGTTGTTCTAGCTTCCTTTGAAGCAGCAGATGCTCGTACTTCATAGCAGTCAATTCGATTTTCGTTTCTTTTAAAAGTAAAGAACCAATAGTGCCACCCACAATGTCCATTATTTTCAAAATAGACAATAGAAGATTCCAACTAAACTGATCTCAACTGAACACTAAACATGAAAAGATTTCAGCAAAATACGTCTCAGAATACCGTTATAATTCATTTCAAAGTCATTTTTACGATACAAACGGTTTGTGTGGAGGGGTGGTGTACCGTCTATTGTTCGATTCGTTACGGCAGGACCGGTCTAGTTTAAATCCACGAATTACGGTTTGAACTGCTTGACCATACGCCTTACTCACCAGATCTAGTCCCAAGCGACTTCTTTTTGTTTCCTAATCTAAAAATTGCGCTCGGAGGACAGAGATTTTCCTCAAATGATCACCTTCGTTAACAGTTATTTTGCAGAGAAAACGCCGAATAATATTTGGCCGGGTTAGAGAGATGGGAGCATCGCTGGGATAAGTGTGTAGAGTTACAAGGAGACTATGTAGAAAAATAAAAATAAATTTTAAGAAAAAATGTCTGGTATCTATATTAGGTCGGAAACTTTTCAGCCCACCCATGTATTTATAGCGTTTGCGACGATAGTGAAGAGCGACTGATTCGAACCGACGCTATCACGGTTAGAATCACTAAAATATAGAACCAAAGCTCAACCCATCAGGTCACTGTCGCGTATGTGAATTCGATTTCTAAACTCAAATACATTCGACTAATGTGGAAATGGTATATATAAATACGGCTTTAATGAATTTGCTTTTGGTGGTGTTGTTCTTTACTAATCGTGTGTGTATCTGCTAGAAACGTCACATGACTCCCTTCCCAGTAACTTTCGTTACGATCAACTTTGAGATGTGAACGACTGAGCGAAGAGCGAGCGAGAGAGCGATCGAGGGAATGTCAGAGCAGGCGAGTGAGCCAGTGCTCTGTGCAGAAGTCGTGGGGTTGCCAGTAAAGTAAAGTTCTGTGTGCATATGGGAGTGTGTGTTATGTCGTACAGATCTCGTCGGGGTCACCAGTTATAGCGTTTGCGACGATAGTGAAGAGCGAGTGATTCGAACCGACGCTATTACGGTTAGAATCACTAAAATATAGAACCAAAGCTCAACCCATCAGGCCACTGCCGCGTATGTGAATTCGGTTTCTAAAGAATACATTCGACTAATGTGGAAATGGTATACGATGATCCTGTATCACCGGTATCTCATGCGTTATGGCACTGGTATATGTCCGGAGGTCACCTTTGAGGTAGAAAATGTCGTTAAACTGCTGACACTATTGAGGACTGAGGTTTTTTCCCTAAGCGGAGTTCCTCGTGTAATTGTGTCAACCTTGGATCTTTTGGGGATTCCTCCTGTAGGAATAGATGTCGGATGTACTGGAGATGTTCCCCCTCCGAAGGTCTTTTATCCGAATTAATTCCCGTTGAAATATTGCCCTCATTTTCCAGCGGAAAGATGGAAAATTCCTTAATTGGACGTAATTCCACCTTAATCCGGTCTATTGTTTGGGGATAACATACTTTGCGATATTGAGTATCTCTACTTGGGCACTCTTCGCCTTCCCCACAACGCAATTGGATATGAAAATCCCTGATTGTACTGCTTTAAGTACTAGCATTACATCTTCCCGGATTACCATGGGAAGTCTAAGCATTTTTCGTGAACGTGCCAGTATTATCGCCAGTCTGTTCAGAAAAATGTCTACCTCCGACGGGTTTGGCAGTCAGCGTTCCACCAATGCTTCTCTTCTTTCGCCCTCTGTTATATGAATTCACAATTTAAATAAAACAGTGGTAAACAAGGAGACTTACTTGGTATTTATGGTCGGACCTCTTCTTGGTCGACCAGTCCGCTGTTCTGGGTGCAGGGGTTGAAGCTTCTTGATCCCCCTGTTGTTGTACGCTCGATAGCCGGCAGATGAATTAACGTCTTGAGCTATGTCTTACGAGGGTTGCCTTTTATATTTCGGGATTAGAGAACAAAAACAAATATTGATCATCGAAAATCACTTTATTGTTTTTCAAAATATTCCCCATGAAGATCTATACACTTTTGCATGCGTTTGAACCAATTGTCGAAGCACTTTTGCCACTCTGATTGAGGTATCTCCAACACATGCATTCTGAATGCAGCAACCGCTTCTTCAGGTGTCGAAAAACGTTGACCTCTCAGTTTGTTTTTTACGTACGGGAATAAAAAGAAGTCATTCGGCGCCAAGTCAGGACTATACGGCGGCTGACCCATCAAATCGATGTTTTGGGTGCTCAAAAATGCAGTTGTCGCAGCCGATGTGTGAGAGCTCGCATTGTCGTGGTGAAGAGTGATCCGTCTTCGGCGCTTGGTTTTCCTGATTTCTTGGAAGACAACTAGCAAACAAATGGTTGTGTACACTCAGAATTGACTGTTCTGCGTTGTTCTAGTGGTACGGTTGCGACATGTCCAGTTTTTCCCAAAAAACAGGCGACCATTTGCTTGGAAGTGCTTCGTGCGCGAACAACTTTTGTTGGATTTGGCTCATCTTGAAACACCCAGACAGTCGACTGCTGTTTACTTTCGGGCTCATACGCGTAAATCCACGATTCATCACCTGTCACGATGTCATAGACGTGTTTCGAAGCACTGCGACCGTATTTTTTGAGCATTTCTTTCGACCAATTGACACGAGCCTTTTTTTGGGCGATTGACAAATTGTGTGGGATCCAACGCGAACAAATTTTTTTTACAGTCAAATGTTTATGCAATATTGAATGTATGCTGGTCCCACTAACGCCTAAGGTTGTCTCAATCTCACGACAGGTCACATGACGATCTTCCAATATCAGTTCGCGCACAGCATCAATGGTTTTCGGAACAACAACTGATTTTGGACGACCTTCACGAAATTCATCTTGGAGTGAACTACGACCACGATTGAATTCACCATACCATCGATAAACACTGGTCCTTGATGGAGCTTCATCGCCAAAAATTGAATTAAGTTCATGCAATCACTGTTGCTGAGTTAATCCACGCCGAAAGTTGTAAAAAATAATCGCACGAAAATGTTGACGATTTAATTCCATTTTTGGGCCGAGATGAATCTTTTAAGTTACTGTAAACAACACAAATAGCGCTTGTATGTCAAAACCTTCTGAGTGCGTATAACCTCAAAAATGTCCAACTTTACGACAGAGCTGCCAATTGCCGGATTGCAACTCTAAGGTTGCCAAATCCCGAAACATAAGAGGCAACCCTCGTATTATTGCTATGGTATACGGCTTTAATGGATTTGCTTTTGGTGGTGTTGTTCTTTACTAGTCGTGTGTGTATATGCTAGAAACGCCACATGTTTGCCTAGTAAGGCACAGATAACTTTGCACTGCACTCGGACGCGTGAGTGGAGATCCGTTTGTGTGCTTAGGATCTCACAGTAAGACTATAGTGCAATTGGGTATCTTGTGTATATTTAAGATTCCCAAAACGGATTGCACAACTGATCTGATGGTACGGATCACGAGGCAGAAACGTACGTGCTGTCTCGTTGGGGGTAAGAACTCGACTGTCAGATGACTAAAGCAGGAAGGCCCAGCGTGACGACGGGTTAAGCAGCAATAGTGTAAGATAGGGTTAGGCAGCGGCTGTCAGCCGGCAACCATCAAATTGCGAGTCAGTATTCATCAGTATTAATTATTCGGTCGCCGCAAGCAGCAACCGTATTCAGTCGTCGTAAGCAGCAGCCATATTTAGTTCTCGTAAGTAGCAGCCCTATTCAGTCGTCGCGTCACGTGGCCGTCTTACGTAGTTTAAATTTACATGTATCATGCTATTTTTCTGTTTCTAAAATTATATTTGCATGCACTATTTTCAATATCTAAAAACGTTTTCCTCAAAGTAAACATGTATCCGACACAAACTTTACATTTGGGGGCTCAACCAAACCGTTTTCTTTAAAATAAACATATATCTGAAAAAAAAACTTTATATATACCATATAATAAAGTGAGGGCTCAACAGCGTGATGGTACGACTGTATTATTTATTAAACCGACTTTATTCTTGAGTTTGGTTTTAATATGTTCTTGTGCTGTCGGATTTGTATTTTTTAGTTGGCTTTATAATGGTCGTCAAAATAAGTTCTACCCGAAATCTCGCGTATTGCATAGATCGGTAAAATGCTTCAGGTTACTGCGAAGACTGGATGTAATGGATCTTTATGGATAACATGAAGAACAGCTTCAGGGTATGGCGCCGAGATCAAATAACAATACAATTCTTGTTCTTCCCGTATTAGCTTAACTAAATAAACTCTATAAATATAAGCAAAGTTCCTAATCCACACCGAGTAAAAAATAAGCAGAACGGTAAACAAGCAAGCATTATAAAATATAATCAAAACAATAACAATAAGAAGGATGACGTAAACTAGCTTTAATTCTAGAAGCTAGTAAGGCTATTAAACTTAACATAGGCATCAGCTTTACGTGCATACTAGATCAGTCCTTGATTCAAACTACTTTAAAATCCTGCAGCTTCTTCAAAATTGTATTAACTATAAACTGCGCACTTCAAATCACGAATCAGGAATGGGTGTGGAACTGCAAACAAAATCTCCTTGTTTACAAATAATCACACCGTAATCAGTCGACAAAGTAGCTTACTAATGCTGTGGCATTGCGTTGTATTTTAAAATATATCTGTATCTTCATCAGGGGGATCAGTGAATGACGACAGATATTTTGATTAACAGCTTGCTCACGTTTAATGGACCGTTAAATACAGAAGTCTACCTGCCAGTTTTATTTCGGAATAAATAATATCACTTACTACTAACTTTGCTTGAAATTCATTGAGAATTGGTTAAATTAAGTTCCACTGTGGGGCAGGTTGGCCACATGAAAAATTCCTATCGGACTGGACGTGGTACAGCGGCGGTCAAAAGCCAACAGGGGGTAATTTTTTTTTGTAAAAACATATCAAAAACAATGCTACATATAGGGGGGTTCTGCTTCAGTTAGAAAAGTGGTTGCTGTAGAGGGTGTATTTCCGTAGGTTCAATTGATGGCATTGCACTACTGAAAAGCGAAGGCAGTGGATTAATTGCTACGAAATTATACTACTACTAGTACTTTTCTACTTCGAATATAGACTTTAGGTATCGAATGATTCATGGGTAGAAGAAAATTTATTGTGATAGGACGTTAAAGGCTATAAGGAGTTGGTAGTGTCTGTTACGGACCTACCTCGCGTCCAGGTCCCCCCTAACATCCACTAATCCCCTCTCTACCTGTAAAAGGAAAATAAATCGCCAACTAGATAATTTGCATAAACTACTTTGTGCAAATTCTACTTGGTAGAAAAATAATAATAAAACGGCGTTGGCGCCGGATAAAAAAATATACGCCAACGGCAAATGATAAATAATTGACATTCGACGTTGAACAACAAACTGAAGACTATGTTTATAGTACTTCATCATCATCATCATCATCGGCACTACAACCCGGAACCGGTCGTGGCCTTATTTAGCAAGTCCTGAGGCTTGTTAAATTTTCCATAATGATTTGTTTTTTTTTTCCGGGCAAGGTCATTAGTCTTGCGACAGAGGCTCCCCGACGGGGAATCGAGCCCCGGTCTCCCATGTGACAGGCGGGTATACTAACCACTATACTATCGAGGAGCCTGTTTATAGTACTTACTTGTGCAATGAAGATTCGAAATAAAACTTAAACCAATGGACTGAAGCTGAAGACTATGGTTACCGTACTTGTACAATAAAGATTCGAAATAAAACTTAAACCAATGGACTGAAGCTGAACAGGGAAGCACGGATCTCTACGCCTCCTGCAACTTGCCAGCCGCCTCTACAGCGTCCGCTCCACGGACGCACAATAATAAACCCAAAGTAAGTCAATGCAACTACCATTCACTTATTTAAAAAATATAAATACAAATAAAATACCGTAAACTATATTTACATATATTAAACATATAATTATAATATATTGATTTAAATTGTTAACATATTCCATAACATGTCATCGAATCATACGATAGTTGTCATTTTTTATGGCGTACGTACACTAACCGGATTATTAAAACTCTTATAGCATTAAAAAGGACCCGACAGGATACAAGAATGGGGAAAGAATAGTGAAGATAGGGAAGTTAGCAAAAGTGTAAAAAAACATAGAATAGATCCGGAATTCCGTTAATCTATCATGTAAGTAGATCAACCGTTGACGGGCGATTGTGCTACGACCGGGATGTAACGCGCACCGAAGAAGGGCTATCTCCCACAGAGACCGGGACGATAGTATTGGACAGCGTCAACAGTTCTGGTGGTTGAATGGCATATAAAGACCTGGATACCAATGTCGGTATAGAATAACAGTATCATCAGCCAGCTTACATAGACTTAGCTTTTCTATAAGATTTACGTTAAGTTAAGTTAAGTCTTTTAAACTAAATTACAAAAAAAAAAAAAATAAATAAATAAATAAAAATCATGTAGGTTACATTTTAAGAAAAAAAAAAAAACGTTTTTCGAATTTGTCTTTGTCACAAATATTCATAACTAAAGCCACAAACAAAGTTCTGTCGCCGAAAGGCAAATTATACAATAGTTATGTAATGTTTAGCTTAGACCGTCTGCGTTGGACCAGTAAGTTATAATATAAGATAATTAACCTAGAATTTAAGCATTTTTGTCTAGCATGTAATTTAAAAACTAAGAAGATAAAAAGAAAATAAAAAAATGTTATAAAAATGAAAATGAAAAAAGGAAGAAAGTAAGTGTCCTAGATATTTGGTTATGTATATCTACTACTCGTTGCGCAGAGAAACACATTTCTTGGCTGCTCACTAGAAATATCCGCCACAACACCGAATATACAATGGTACATAGATATTGTGGCATTTCTAAAAGATACATACACAGTACCCAAGCAAATAGTGACGAACAACACAGAAAGAAAATCGAATAAGAGAAAGCATCAGCCGTATACCTGTTACGGACCTCGTGTCTATGCCCTTGCCCAACACACTATAAGCCACGAATTTCCCCTCTCTATCCCCCCTCTACCGGTATATTGGAAATATCGTCAAGTAGCTAATTTGCATAAACTAATTCTAATTAATTCTTCTTGGCAAAAAAAAAAAAAAAAAATAATAATAATAAAAGGCGTGGCGCCGAATAAAAAATAAAAACGTCAACGGCAAAAAAATAAAATAATCAATAAATATTTAGAGAGGACATAGGACGGACGCATTCCCAGTTCTATAAGAAGATTAAGTGACAACCTCTGTGAATTAAATATACTAAACAGCGCGAGTGAAAACATTCCAACTCTACGACGACCAGCAAGCTGAAGAGGATATTCCCCGCACCCTGAATACCATAGTCCAGCAGCAACAACCGCTCCACGGTCCACTCAAGTAAGTCCCGTTGCCTTGTTTGTTGTTTCCAATTAAAGTGTTTTCATTCCCATTTTTAAATTATATTTAAATTGTTATTAAATACACCATAACAATTTTGGCGCAGCCGGTAACCATCAGCTGATGTTTGTGTCAGATCCGATGGGGATACAAATCCAGTGGTGGGAAGGGCCCCGAGGCTCTTACGCATCTACGCCGACTAGCGGAGCTAGCGTTAATAAGAAAAATAATAATAATAAAATAAACAGGAACTTTGTTTTTCCTTTTCTCTTTTTCCAATTTCCGGGAGAGGGCGAAAACAAAGTTGGGTTGGAAAATCAGAGAATATTTTACCCAAATACTTTCCATTGTTTCGCGTGTATTTTCAGGTTTTTGTATTTTTCCTTCTTTCCTTCTTTCGTTTTTATCTAGATTGGGTATTGTCTCTCATCGCTGGTCGATTATTTCCTAATCGTGTCAGATAAATCCGGGTAGTTCCGAAAATAAATAAACGCGCGTACTTTATTACTTCGCGATGCAAACGAGAAGCCACTCAAGGAGAAATTCCGCGTAACGCGTAACGGAGGAACCCATCGCCGCTATGTTGGGTGCGGAAAGGATTTTGGACCTAGTCTAAAACCACGTGGCAATGTTTAGTGGACACAAAGGTCCTAATGCAGCGAGAGAACTGCACGACTTCCTCGAAAGCTGTGATAGAACATTCGATTGTTTATCCGCAACGGAGGAAAAAATGTTCCTGCAGTGGCTATCCATGCGATTAAGTGGGAAAGCTCGCTGCGTTTTTATGGAAAACCTCCCAGCAACTTTCGAGGAGTACGAGCAACGACTCCGACATGCGCTACTGCCACACGCTTCGTATGAGGAGTCACATTCAAAACTCTCTCATATGCGACAATACCGCCAAGAGCATGTCGCAGATTTCACGTACCGGATAACTCAAGCGGTAGCGGACTGCAATGAGGCAGCAATCCATACGTACGGACGCGATAATAGCGCAGCATTCGCCATCCAGATCGAGAGATTGACAAAGTCGGTACTGATGATAGGAATTAGAAACGAGCAACTCCGACATCTGATACTAAAATCAGGAAAGGACCCACTAGATAGTATCTTTGCCAAACTAATTCAAATAGAGAAAACCCAAAATGAGATGAGGAGCAACAGTGGATGGTATAGTAGAGGAATACCAGCGAGAGTAGACACATACCATGACCAATCACCTTCACCTGAAACGAACGACACACATCATGCCCCCGTCTCATCGAATTGGCAAACAATCGTAAGAAACAACCCGTTCTATTATTGGGAGGATGGTGAAGATCTCCTCATAGGTAACAAGTGGGGTTTCAGGCCAGAATTACGGGAATACATGGGAGAACCCGCAGGGATCGAGACACAGGCAACGTAGATCTATAAACGATGCGTCTCGGGTAGCCGGGACCGGTTATAGCAACACAAATACTAGCTTCCCAGGAAGACCCCACCCTGTTACCTGCCCCCAACCTGGGAAAAACCCGTTTAGGTGAGACACACCACCGCGTTCTTCTAGAAGGCCAATAGGGTCTAACATAAAATAGCCTGAAGTACCACGGCCCCATCAGGGAGGCGGATGTGACTATCAAAGCGACTCATCCAGTCAAGGTCGGGATAAACGTGCACCATACCCATGGATTGCACGTATGACATGCAGCTTCTGCAAAAGGGAAGGACACTTCTATGAAGAGTGCCTGCGACGCTGGAACACACCATTGTGTGCGAAGTGCAACCAATATGGGCACGATACCCAAGACTGTCGTGCACAAAGCACACAAATGAAGGCAGCTAATCCCGAGCCTCCACGTCCAAGATCGCAGAACCAGCAGAGAATACCTCAAACCAAGGGCAAGAACGACCATCTACTTCGAAACAAGCAACAGCATCGAATCGTAGAGTGAATAGCATTCGGTGTTGTTGTGAATTTTGTGGCCGAAAGGGTCACACATGGGACGAGTGTCATTGCAAGGCAATGTGGGTACAAACCCCAAAGCCACCAATAGATGCACATAATAAAGTGGTTAAGCCTGTACTCCATGGCCACACCCCACCGACCTGCACGGTCAACACAGAATGGAAGACAGTCCAAATAAGAAAAAAATCGAAGGACCATAAACAGTCACGCGACAAAGGCGGTCAACAAGCACGGGACAAGAGCAGTACTAGTTCCAACAGTACTGAACATGTTGAAGCTCAAAAACTGAAACAACACCAGCACCGAGTACAACGCAATCGACCAGAGTCGAACCGTAGCCAATCGAACGCAGCCGCTACGGACGCATCAGAGACATCGGCGACAGAGAAACGGTCAATGGTGCACATTTTGCAGGCGACACAACCACACGACAGCAGTGTGTCGACAAAGATCAAAATGGGAGAAGTCGGAAAACTCCCATAGGTCGCGGACGGAATTTCCCAACTCGACCGAACTAAAGACACAAAATAATGAAACCTGTCCTCAACTTCCGCCAACGAAAGTTCCAGTTGTCCAGCTCCCATTAGACATCGTTTGTAGAAACACTACACGTTTAATAGTGGACATAGGTGCCGAGATCAACCTTATTAAGCTGAAGGCACTCCAATATGGAACCACATTAGATACAGAAAAAGCAACTACCCTCCAAACGCTTTTTGGCAAGGGCAAGTCTAGAGGCTATTGCAAGGGGATATTCAAATTACCCCAACAAATCTCCTGTAGTTTTCAGGTGATAGACTCCCTATCGGGATTATCGGCAAATGGGTTGTTAGGGAACGACTTCCTGTCTAGGAATTGTAAAGTTAATGGACCGGGAAACTGTTTGAAATTTTCCCAAACAAGATTTAATCCGGTAAGCTTTTCCATTAAGTTTACAAAAGATAGGAAGAGGATGTCAGGACATAAGGCAGCCAGTCGGGAACCCGCACCAAGGGGACCCAAAGAGGTCCACACCGCGGACGGTAGTATACCGGATACCCTACCCAAACAGGGGAAAGTCTGCGAAAACTTGTTGGACTCCAAGTACCCCAACCCCAAGATGATATCTCACAAGCCGAAGAAGTGGTACGGACCTCGTGTCCATGCCCTCGCCCAACAACTAATCCCCACGATTTTAATTTCCCCTCTCTGCCTATAAATAAGAAAAATCGTCAATTAGCTAATTTGCATGAACTACTTTATGCAAATTATACTTAGCAGAAAATATAATAAAAAAAGGCGTTGGCGCTGAATAAAAAATAGAAACGTCAACGGCAAAAATATAATGAATGATTGTCAATCAATATCTGAGACAAGGTTAGAGCTGAGGAGCAGCACAGGAAAACCAAAGCAAAAGGAAAATAAACCAAAATAAAATACAAATTTAGTGGATGTACACCTATTACCAAATAGAGTGTAGCGGTTGGGAGTATAAGGATCAGAAGTGCGACCGCACCGGGTTCCACTGCATTTCATCACATATAATACGAGGGTTGCCTCTTATGTTTCGGGATTTGGCAACCCTAGTGTTCCAATCCGCCAATTGACAGCTCTGTCGTAAAGTTGGACATTTTTGAGGTTATACACACTCAGAACGTTTTGACATACGAGCGCTATTTGTGTTGTTTACAGTAACTTAAAAGAGTCATCTCGGCCCAAAAATGGAATTAAATCGTTAACATTTTCGTGCGATTATTTTTTACAACTTTCGGCGTGGATTAACTCAGCAACAGTGCATGGATGAACTTAATTCAATTTTTGGCGATGAAGCTCCATCAAGGACCAGTGTTTATCGATGGTATGGTGAATTCAATCGTGGTCGTAGTTCACTCCAAGATGAATTTCGTGAAGGTCGTCCAAAATCTGTTGTTGTTCCGAAAACCATTGATGCTGTGCGCGAACTGATATTGGATGATCGTCATGTGACCTATCGTGAGATTGAGACAACCTTAGGCGTTAGTTGGACCAGCATACATTCAATATTGTTCGCGTTGGGCCCCACACAATTTGGCAATCGCCCAAAAAAAGGCTCGTGTCAATTGGTCGAAAGAAATGCTCAAAAAATACGGTCGCGGTGCTTTGAAACACGTCTATGACATCGTGACAGGTGATGAATCGTGGATTTACGCGTATGAGCCCGAAAGTAAACAGCAGTCAACTGTCTGGGTGTTTCAAGATGAGCCAAATCCAACAAAAGTTGTTCGCGCACGAAGCACTTCCAAGCAAATGGTCGCCTGTTTTTTGGGAAAAACTGGACATGTCGCAACCGTACCACTAGAACAACGCAGAACAGTCAATTCTGAGTGGTACACAACCATTTGTTTGCCAGTTGTCTCCCAAGAAATCAGGAAAACCAACCGCCGAAGACGGATCATTCTTCACCACGACAATGCGAGCTCTCACACATCGGCTGCGACAACTACATTTTTGAGCACCCAAAACATCGATTTGATTGGTCATCCGCCGTATAGTCCTGACTTGGCGCCGAATGACTTCTTTTTATTCCCGTACGTAAAAAACAAACTGAGAGGTCAACGTTTTTCGACACCTGAAGAAGCGGTTGCTGCATTCAGAATGCATGTGTTGGAGATACCTCAATCAGAGTGGCAAAAGTGCTTCGACAATTGGTTCAAACGCATGCAAAAGTGTATAGATCTTCATGGGGAATATTTTGAAAAACAATAAAGTGATTTTCGATGATCAATATTTGTTTTTGTTCTCTAATCCCGAAATATAAAAGGCAACCCTCGTAAGACATAGCTCAAGACGTTAATTCATCTGCCGGCTATCGAGCGTACAACAACAGGGGGATCAAGAAGCTTCAACCCCTGCACCCAGAACAGCGGACTGGTCGACCAAGAAGAGGTCCGACCATAAATACCAAGTAAGTCTCCTTGTTTACCACTGTTTTATTTAAATTGTGAATTCATATAACAGAGGGCGAAAGAAGAGAAGCATTGGTGGAACGCTGACTGCCAAACCCATCGGAGGTAGACATTTTTCTGAACAGACTGGCGATAATACTGGCACGTTCACGAAAAATGCTTAGACTTCCCATGGTAATCCGGGAAGAAGTAATGCTAGTACTTAAAGCAGTACGATCAGGGATTTTCATATCCAATTGCGTTGTGGGGAAGGCGAAGAGTGCCCAAGTAGAGGTACTCAATATAGCAAAGTATGTTATCCCCAAACAATAGACCGGATTAAGGTGGAATTACGTCCAATTAAGGAATTTTCCATCTTTCCGCTGGAAAATGAGGGCAATATTTCAACGGGAATTAATTCAGATAAAAGACATTCGGAGGGGGAACATCTCCAGTACATCCGACATCTATTCCTACAGGAGGAATCCCCAAAAGATCCAAGGTTGACACAATTACACGAGGAACTCCGCTTAGGGAAAAAACCTCAGTCCTCAATAGTGTCAGCAGTTTAACGACATTTTCTACCTCAAAGGTGACCTCCTGACATATACCAGTGCCATAACGCATGAGATACCGGTGATACAGGATCAAGCACCGATAAATCAACGAATGTACCGTCTGCCCGAGTGCTACAAAGAGGTGATAAACGAGCAAGTACGGGTTATGCTGGAGAATGATATCATTCAACCAAGCAAAAGTCCGTGGAACTCACCACTCTTACTACTTCCTAAGAAAGCGGGCCCCGATGGAAAAACCCGATGGAGAGTTGTGGTCGATTTCAGAAAACTGAACGACAAAACCATCGGTGATGCGTACCCTCTCCCTCGAATAGAGGACATTTTAGACCAGCTCGGTCACTCACGCTATTTTTCCACGATCGATTTAGCCAGCGGCTACCACCAAGTCTTAGTGGATCCGAAGGATCGAAGTAAGACAGCGTTCAGCACAAATTACGGGCATTATGAGTTCAAATGAATGCCAATTGGTCTGAAGGGAGCACCAGCTACGTTTCAGAGACTCATGAACCCTGTCCTAACCGGGTTGCAAGGAATCGAATGCTTTGTTTATCTGGACGACGTTGTCATATATGGAAAATACCTAGAAAACCATAATGACAAATTCCGGAAAGTATTCGGCTAAATGAGATACCACAAACTCAAGTTACAACTGGAGAAAAGCAAGTTCCTAAAAAAGGAAGTAGTATATCTGGAACAAGTTTGTTCCGAAACGGGGGCAATGCCAAATCCCGATACGACCGCTAGTGTTAGGGATTTCCCCATTCCCAAGACGGTTAAGAACGTCCAATCGTTTCTAGGCATGGCGAATTATTACCGAAAATTTGTTCAACATTTTTCGAAGATAGTACGCCCCTTAACAAACTTGTTAAGGAAGGACGTTAAATTCACCTGGTCGGACAAATGCCAATAAGCATTTGATAACATAAAGAAGTTATTGGTCTCGAGGCCACTATTAACCTATCTAGATTTTACTAAACCCTTTAATCTGACCACGTATGCTAGTAACGAAACGCTGGGTGCCGTCCTGTCGCAAGGCGAAATCGGTAACGACCAGACAGTCGCATATGCCAGCCGAACCTTGAATAAGGCGGAAAAGAATTACTCTACTTTCGAGAAAGTGTTACTAGCCATTGTTTGGGCGGCTAAGAATTTCCGCTGTTATTTACAAGGGCGAAAATTCAACATATACAGGGATCACTAACCTCTAAAGGGAGTATTTAACGTGAAAGACCCCACGTCACGTTTACTAAGGTTCCATCACAAGCTACTGGAGTTCGACTACCAAATCGAGTATAAACCCGGTAAATACAGCACTAATGCGGATACCTTGAGTCGTATCCCGCAAATTTGTGATGAGACTCCCACACTACCAAGGTGCAATGTACTAACACGCGCTCAAGCAAAAAAGCTAAGGGCAAGCGAAGGAACTCAGGACAGTCCAATTGACGACAAGTCTTCTTTTAACGAGAATCCCATTCCGGCCTGCACGGAAAAAGGAATGGAGATAACAAATCCTGAAGATATCCAGTTCCTACTCCGGGAATACTATGATACTCCTTTGGGTGGACACCAAAGAGTGAGCAAAACGTATAATAAGATACGTAGGAATTTTTGGTGGAAGAACATGATGCGCGACATCAAACAGTACATCAAAGTATGTAAAACATGTCAAACCATGAAATCTTCACCGAACCTACGTATGCCCATGGTAATAATCGACATTGCAAAATGGCCTTTTGAGAAAGTGTACTTGAATATAGTAGGTCCTCTTGATCGAGCTCCAACCGGCAATCAGTATATACTCACATTCCAAGACAACTTGTCTAAATATAAAGATTGTTAAACTCCCCCAGAAAAGAAAATCGGATCGGATGATCGAACGTGGAAGGAGAGCGCACAGGACAGGGAACAATGGCGGAGCCGAGTCGGTGAGGTCATGAACTTCCGGGTTCCTACAGGCCAGTAAATAATAATAAATAAACTCCCCCAGATGCGGAGGCAGAAACGGTGGCCACAGTCTTCTTTGACCAAGTAATTGCTCGGTATGGTGTTCCGAAGCAATTGGTCAGCGATCAGAGAAGCAATTTCCTAAGCAGTTTGTTTAAAAGTGTTTGTAAACTGCTCCGTTACGGACCTCGTGTCCATGCCCTAGCCCAACACACTATAAGCCACAAATTTCCCCTCTCTATCTCCTCTCTACCGGTAAATTGGAAATATCGTCAAGTAGCTAATTTGCATAAACTATTTTATGCAAATTCTACTTGGCAGAAAAATAGATAGTAATAAAACCAACGCCTTTTATTATTATTTTTCTTATTTAAATAAAAAATTATAATATAGTTATAAAAAATAAAAACGCCAACGGCAAAAAAGTAAAATAATTAATAAATATAATATTCAGATAGGACATAGGACGGATGCATTCCCAGTTCTATAAGAAGATTAAGCGACAACCTTGTGGCGGTTCTACGAACCACACAAACCACAATCGGCTGAAACAACTGTCGTTCCACCAAAGAATATACTCTCCCTAGCCTAAACCTCACGTGCCCACAGACAGGAACCCCCCCCCCCATGGTCCTCCCTTTCGCCTAGCCAAACTGGTGTTGACAACCCCATCCACAGATACGTGGGCCCTAACTCTCGAATATTTCATAACGCCCGCACTTATCTCTTATAATATCGCCCACCTTTTGCTTCTCAGCGAAGGATAATCGGCGGGGAGAACAGAAGAAAAGGGTATTATTCGTAAGCCGAATATGCATCTCAAAGTCTGGAGGTTTAGCTTTCTATCTATCATTATTCAGATATTTGTCCTCGACAACTGATCGAGTTTTTTTTTGAAATTCCTAATCTAAGATTGGGGCCAATATTTAACTCCTCAACTAAAGTGGGTTCTATAGCGCAAATCTCGCAAACACTGTTATCTTTCTCATCATCACAAGCATGGAGAGCAGAATTATCCCTACCCGAATCACACTCAACTTTTCTATCGCACGGTATACTACTGTTCATGCAATATTTGTTGTTTCTTTCACTATGCAAACTAATAGAACTGAATGTATTCCATTTCTTGGGGCATAAGTACAATAATACATAGAACTTAAACAAGAATCAATGTTTTTATTAACTTTGGAAGTACATTTTTAAATTCATTTGTAGTGAAATATTAAAAACTCGCAATCCGTCACGCCCAATCAACAGAGGAACCGACATAGCGTCACCTGGAATAATCATAACGGACATTTTTCTTTTTAAACCCGAAAGAATAATAAGGCAATAAACAGTACTATAAGTGTATAACTTGACGTTCCTTAATTCTTTATAGTTGGAGTACGAGAGCTTTCTTAAGAGTATGTCTTCACGCATCAATGACTTCCGAACATACCTAACCGGACTACCGGTATCCAAAAGAGACTAGAATTTTGTATAATTAGTACACTTGTGGCGGTTCCATTGAACGCCACTACTTACCTTCCCATTACGATCGAGTAACTTACTCCTAAGGTTAAGGACAAGTATTATTGGCAAGACCATTTGTAAAGCCATTACTTACCTCACCATCATTTACCCTAAGAAATCTTCTAAGCACCTAAGTCACCTAGAATAATTGCCATTTGCTAACGCTATTGCATTAGCATCTACAAACTTTCACCCAGGGGAATGCTTGCATCCAACGCATCATGTTCCTGCAATCTAATTCGGTTACCTCATCATGTAACCGACATTAACCCCCGAACATGCCAATGCGCATAACTAAAAAGCATTTTCCCATACACGTGCATGACATGTTCAGCCTTACCCTATCTGCAGACCCATCGGTCGATCGTTCGAACGACAATCTACAGCACAGCTCATTGCTGGCTATTTATAGGGTTTCTCATTGATCGTTGGGGCGAAGGAAAGATTGCTTTCCCCTGCCATGACATGAGTGGAAACCCGCCTCACTCACCGAGTTTCGGTCAGCGTCGCGCAGCTTACGACGAGTCAGTTTTCTAATCGCGAGGAGAGTAGTCGAGGACAATAAGTGCTGCAAGGTTTACTTTGGTTTGCTTTTGTGACAGTGTGTTTGGTTTTTCTCCTTTTCCTTGCGGAACAATTTAGTGTGCCATTTAGTGTTGTCGGGTATTTCGCTTAACCCGCGTCCGTGCTGACGTCCTTGGTAAATACCACCCACACACTTATTTTTTGTTTAAATAAAGGAAACGCTCACCAGTGGTACGGCACTCAAAGGAGTTATTATTTCTTCATCACTATCGTTGGCCTTAAGCGCATTGTTGTCCGGGTGCATGGCTCCAAATTGCCTCGGCTTTACCTTCGGGCAATTCCTCTAAGTATGTCCAGTGTCGAAACATCGGAAACACGAGCCTGATGGCCTTTTCCCCTCTGGACAGCTGGATGCAAAATGACCGAATTGTAGCACCTTTCTTGTTCTTTAACAGATGTTATTGTAGAAGTCCTGGGTCCTCTTGCTGAAGTTGGAGGCACTGTTGACGTAGACGACGAACCTCCTTTGGTCATAAGGCACGACAGCGGCTCCGACAACTTCCTCTTTTCGTAACGGGGAAGAGGTCTTTTCAGCTCCAGTATAGATTTGGCGGCGTAAAGTATTGAGGTGCTTGCTGACGTATCCCCAATACCTTCGATGATAAACTCAAGTTATTCTGCCTCGTCGATGTATCTATGCGAGGCGATTTCCTGCATGGATAGGACATAACGTAGCAGAGACTCCTCTTTTAGTAGTGATCGAAGACTCAACTTGTGGTAGACTCTTCGGTGGGTCATTTTTTGGTCGAATTCCGGCAGCAATATCTCTTTAAGAGAATCTCAGCAATCAACACGAACGGTTCTCAAAAGTACCTTGGCAGTTTCTGTCAAAAGTCGACGTGCACAGAGGTATTTGGTGCGATCATCGCAACAAAGCGACTGGGCCACATCCTCGTAGTCGCCAGTGTCAACACCTCCATTATAATGTATGCAGCTCACATATGGGCAGGAGCCGCACAGTATAAGTTGTACATGAGGGGAGTGAACTCAGCACATACGCTGGCATCACTAAGAGTATGCTGTGCATTCTGAACGGTATCTGAAGATGCCATAAATGATTTGGCCAGGAGGACCCCACTTGGCATTGCAGCTAAAGAAAACGCTGCATTGCATGAGGTCGCCCAAGAGAATCGTCGGAGATTGCGGTCGCAATTAGAGCTCTCAAGCCTAAGAGAATGGCAATGAAGGTGGGATTCTTCCACCAACGGAAGATGGACCCACACCATGATGCCTGATATAGAAACATGCGTGAAAAGGAAACATGGCGAGCTGAATCACTACCTGACTCAGTTAATATCAGGACATGGATGCTTTCGGCAATACTTGTAGAAATAGATACAAGCAGGTGAATCACCCATACTGCTTGTATTGCGAAGGCAAAATAGAAAATGCGGAACACGTACTCACAGAGTGCGTGAGATTCGAGACCGCACGCACGATTTTGGAGAGACATATGAGACGGACAGCTACTCCGGGAGGAGTAAGAGAATACATGCTGAGTTGAGAACAGGCATGGTCCGTAGCAAATGTTGTTCTATGTGACATAATGTTATTACACTGTAAACTCCGTCCCGCCTCGCGGTGGAATATCTAAAAGAAACTTCCCCGGGATCAACGGGAATATTTGCCTGGCGGGAGATGGTTTTAGTCGGTAAAAACCCGGCATGCCTCTGGATCTGACTAGAGGTATCTTTTAAAGATACCTTCCTACCGAAACCAATAAAAAAAAAAAAAATCCACTTACGAATGCTACAATTGTCGTCGCCGGAGAACAAATGGACTGCATTCTCAATGTCGTTGAAGTCCACCTTTTTTATAGTCACTGGAACTGGCTCCATATCTTGCAGCTCCCTCTGCAGTTCCAGAATGCGTTTCCTTCTCTCCAGTCGAGCGAGTTCTCGTTCCTCGGCATCATCAGAAATGGTCCCAGAAGTTGCGTCAGAAGTTGATCGTCCGCCAGCCATCTGCTGAGCTGCTACGTCAGAAGTCGGTGCACCGTCGGAAGCGAGCACTTTGACAGAAGTAGGGGCTCCACCCGAAGTGGACGCTCCGTCAGAAGAGAGTGCTCCGCCAGAAGTTGTGAACACACCTGCAGTTCTAGAAGTTTCTTCGTCTGTATTTTCAAGCTCAGAATGACCGAACGCTTCTTTGTATATTGTCAGGATCCTCCCAATCATGGCTGTGGTCGGGACATCTATCCCTACCTCGTGCAGGGGTTCCATCATCTCGTTCTTCCCGGGTCTATCGGGTATAATTTTGATCGGTGATTAATCCGATTATGTTTGATGATCCGCTGACATTTTATTACTTACTTTGTGGTAAACCCTACACCTGATGTTTTAAAAAAATTTTTTTTATTTAAATTATCGGCATTCACAATTTTAATTTCTTTCTTACGTCCACCCGCCGTGACTGGTCGAACAAGAGGAAGGCAAGGAACCGGAAATGCACCCATTATCGTCCTATTGTACTAGATCAGTCACAATGGGCCTGTGGGCGGGTTTTATTTGGTATCGGCAAGGATACGGGTTCAATAAAAATTCCACTGTTGAAAAACACAAGAACACTAACTGCTCCAGAGAAGAAGGTAGAAGTAAACACGGCTGGAGGTCCTTTGTTGATGATACTCCACTATCGACACGTCCGAAATTCTTTCGTGGTGCGCCCAGTCGTCCGATTGTTAGCAGCAGCTTTTGGTCCAGAAGAAAAAAATAATACAACGCTTTGTGTTGGCGTTGTTCACTGGTTTTTTATTGTCACAAATTCCTTTTTTGTTACAAGTCACAAATATTAATTACGATTAAAAGCACATCTTGATATCCAAGGAAAGCCAAAGCACTTGTACAGTTGAATTATTCTAATCGCGACACTGTTCATTCATTTATAAAACGTTCGATTCGCCGTGCAATCGTCAGAAACAAGAAATGGCAAAAAAAGGTTTTTTTTTTTGTACTTATTATATGATATAGCGCACTCTAACTGAGTATTTACGGACGGCAAGCGAACTCCACGGAGGATGAAATTTGACTCTCCGATGCAATCCACATCCCATCAGATGCAACCGTGGTGGATCACACCGAGGTGGGAGGGGCGAATCGGAACTTGGCGACGGCCAATGGGCGATCGAAAAGGAGTTAAATAGGAGGATTTCCCATCTGCCCGTATAGGACAAGTACGAAGCCCCTTCGCCTGCAATACAGACAACGATCGGTCCTGCACTTGTTCAAACAAATGAACGAGCATAAGGGGCTGCAACTACCATCTTACCCAGTTCCTGACCGGCCATGGTGGATATCGCAAATATCTGCACCGTTTTGGACGCAGCAGCTCACCGTTGTGCCCAGCGTGTCCAAACCAAGAGGAACATACGGAGCATGTGGTGTTCCACTGTAGACGCTTCAACGAAGGAAGATCCAATCTCCCAGCCCCGCAAGATCTCATAGAGCAGATGCTATGCTCC
The DNA here is from genome assembly GCA_963931805.1 of Microdon myrmicae. Classification (NCBI taxonomy): domain Eukaryota; kingdom Metazoa; phylum Arthropoda; class Insecta; order Diptera; family Syrphidae; genus Microdon; species Microdon myrmicae. The sequence goes on from OZ007502.1 coordinate 102,719,348, forward strand.
GAGGATAACTGGATGGAGATAAGCGCATATGTGACCAAAGTGCAACTCGAACTTAGAAGAATCGAGAAAGTAAGGCAAGCACAAATAGCCGATTGGACGATCGACCGATGGTCCAGCCGATAAGGCGAGGATGGACATGTCATGCACGTGTGTGAGAAAGTGCTTTTCAGTAATGCGCATTGACATGTTCGGGAATTAATGTCGGTTACATGAAGAGGTAACCGAATTAGATTTCGGAAACATGATGCGTTGAATGCAAGCATGCCCCGGGGTGAAAGTTTGATGCCACGGTAAGATGGTAATCTTGCCGTGGGCTTATGTTTTCAGGTGAAAGGTGGTGGAGAGTAGCTTACGATGCTCATTTGCAGGTAAATATAATGACTTGCCTGGTAAGTGGGAGACGGTTAATTAACAGGGAGTGGGTGGTTCTTTGGGAATGCCTTACAGAACCCCCACAGGCTAACATTAATGATGGGCTTACAGTGTAAGATCTAGGGATAATTTATGTGTACAATTTTTTATGTTTTTACTACAGTAAAAAAGTAATTCAAAAACAAAATTGGATGATTAATTTTACGCCACCCTATATCTAATGGGTTTTTTGAAGGGGAAAAGTAGATGGATAAGTAAAAATTCTTTAAGAAAAATAATGGATTTTCCTTTACTACAACTTATACTGAGCGGGGCAAAATTAATCACCCTATCGGAAGATGTTATAAATTTTGCAAATGTCGCCGTATGTCAATCATATTTGACATTTGTGAACTAAAAAAAATTGTGAAGGTCCAAATAAAGATTTCCATCACACAAAATCATTTTTTTTTATTCAGTAAAAAAATAATTCAAAAACAAAATTTATTTATATTTAATGGGTTTTTTGAAGGGGAAAAGTAGATAAATAACTAAAAATTCTTTAAGAACAACAAAAATTCTCATTAATTTGATTTACTGTTTTAATTTTTCGTGTCCCCTGTATTCGGTAGAATTCTCAACGCGGTACTGATAAATCCCCTCCCTACTTAGCTGCACAAGAGAGAAATCAAGTAGGTGCTTCTCTAAACAAAAAACCTTAAATTTCAGGATTTTTTAAAATAGTAAAGCCCAGATGTCTCCTCAAACGAATAGAACCCCTAGCAACAGAAAAGACACCATACAAACGCCGTTTCATGGATAAAACTTATTATTTTCTTAAGAAATCTTCAATCAACAAACGCCCACCCCTATCTCTTGCCTTGTGTGTATCTCCCGTGAGATGTCATTAGATTCAACCAAATAATGATTAAATATCTAAAGGCGTTTCCGTTGAAATTCAAACAGATTAAGGTGCTTTGTTTGTTGACCTAAGGCGCAGTCATCAGGTGAGTAGAATCCTGTAATCGCTGCATAACATCGCTTAACCGCCCCAAAAGCGTGGGGGAAAATGATCAAACGATAATTGTATTTCATCCCCTATCTACGGCAATGTCAATAACTGCGAGTGTGTTATACACTCTGTTCGGTTCAGATATAAACTCTAGATACTTCAAGTTTACACGATCAGTTGAGGAAGAAGCTCTGTGGGTTCAAGTGATTTTCAAAAGTTGTCTTTCTATCAAAAATGCTGTTATAACTATTTTGCTATTTGTTGTTTGCCTATTATCGCGCGTTGTGCTTATATTTTCATTTTAGTGAAATACTGTAGGACCGGAAAATGTGTGAATATCGCCAAAAACCCGATGCTGCAGGTATGTATTTGTGCATTGCTGCCACCGTCTATAATGGAATTAGACTTTTCACTCACCCAAAGCATACAAAACTATTTTATTGTTAGTGTCCAAAGTCACGAAAGTATTAATGTGATATTATCATAAGATGATAATAAGGTGTGAGATCTTCTTGAAATTGAAGTGACCTTTTTGGGCATCACAATTGGTTTTTCGCCATGGCTAATGATATCCCAACAGAGCAGATCTCGTTTTTGGTGTTGTTCTCTATAAGTGCTATTGCGAAGGACTTTTTTTACCGGGTCCTTTTCGTTTACACAAAATACATGCTGCGCGCTCTCAAATATGTCGATAGCCCTATTCAATGGGATCCTGCTATGATCGTGGCATTTTCCGGTTTCGTGTAGCACAAATATTAAATTTTATTTCGCTTTAATAAAATTCCTCATTGGTTGAAGTATTTAGATCATTTTCTTGAATAAGTGACACGTTGTGTATGACATGTTCCGGAATATTTTTAAACGCCTTTTAGGTTTGTTGTTATAATTAGATTAAAAACCTGTCTCGTTAAGAAAGGACATCAAATTTAATTTTAATATTTTTAATTTGTAAACGAAACGAGGTGTTCATGATTAATACACTTACTATGAAAACATTTTTCAAAAAACTCTTTCACGTAGGTTAATTTATTTTCTCGTTAGATGATGTTCGCTTAAACATTTTTGGGTTTTGATGACCTTTTGGCGAGGCCAAAGATTATGTCACGTAACCGTGGTGAAGAACACAGTAACAAAAGAGATTAAAAAAATCAACAGTGCCGTGTACCAGAGCATTAATGTAACGATCGCAGCTTATGTAGCCAATTAAGACATCCTCTTTTTGATTTGACTTCTCTCAGGAGAGGGGAACCTATAGCGCCGAGTCAGTGCCCTGAGATGCTAGTTTTTCTCGACCGAGTCCATCACCCAAGCTCCAAAAGATGGTCAAGAAAATTGCCCACGCTATTTGACGGAGCCCAAATCTGAATAGGGTGGTATTTTACCGGTCGACTGGCCTTGGGACCCACGGCCATAATTTGATGTTTCGATGCTCTGGTTCTAACCTTTCCTAACGCGGGGTTATAAACGTTCTTACTTTCATCCCAAAAATTCTATAATTGGTGACCATGACATGATATAAAACATCGCACTATATGAATAATGGATCCTCTTCAACGGGTAGCCGCAGCGAGGCAGCAATACCATTAGCCAGCTGTTATTTGGACAAATGAAAAGCTCTGTCAGCTAAGTCTGTCCCAGCGATTGATCGCTTGTCATTCCTCTTATCTCCTGTTAGGTACTCGTCAATAGGTACCTGAACATGCTCGGCGTTTCAAAGGGTAAGGGGGTAGAAGTTTAGCATGCCGATGGAATCCATATGTTGGTAAGGCGAGGGCATTGAATCAATGCATCTACACCGTTTGGTAGCGACGAATACCTTGTTTGTTAATGCAGCAACCCAAATATTTGACCTGCTGTCCTCTGAGCAGTCATTTTTCTGGCTTTGATTATCAGGTCGAATTCTCGGAAACCCTCGAACACTTGGTCAAGTTTTTGCTACGAGCATGTCATTGATGTATGCATAGCCAAAGTCAAGTCCGGAAAGGGGTGAGTCGATTGATCATTTGTATTGCATTCCTTAGACTTCCTTGAACTGGAATAGTCCGAAAGGTGTTGTGACTGCAGTTTTTGGTACAGTCTCTTGCGCTACTGGTGTTTGATGGCAGGCCCTGGTGAGGTCCAGAAAAATGTAGAAAAATTCTGTCAGGTGCGCTAAAGAGTATCGATTAGGGATTGTAACCATGATCAGATTCTGGTCTCCACTTCCCATCGCATAAAAAAAAAAAGAGAAGGACCCTACGGCTGCCAGGTGACCGGTTAATTCCACACCACTGCATGCAATTGAACTATACACGAGTTTTGCATAGTTTTTCCGGTGTCAAATGCTGTGGGTGTTGACTTACGAGGGTTGCCTTTTATATTTCGGGATTAGAGAACAAAAACAAATATTGATCATCGAAAATTACTTTATTGTTTTTTAAAATATTCCCCATGAAGATCTATACACTTTTGCATGCGTTTGAACCAATTGTCGAAGCACTTTTGCCACTCTGATTAAGGTATCTCCAACACATGCATTCTGAATGCAGCAACTGCTTCTTCAGGTGTCGAAAAACGTTGACCTCTCAGTTTGTTTTTTACGTACCGGAATAAAAATAAGTCATTCGGTGCCAAGTCATGACTATACGGCGGATGACCCACCAAATCGATGTTTTGGGTGCTCAAAAATGCAGTTGTCGCAGCCGATGCGTGAGAGCTCGCATTGTCGTGGTGAAGAGTGATCCGTCTTCGGCGGTTGGTTTTCCTGATTTCTTGAAAGACAACTGGCAACCAAATGGTTGTGTACCACTCAGAATTGACTGTTCTGCGTTGTTCTAGTGGTACGGTTGCGACATGTCCAGTTTTTCCGAAAAAACAGGCGACCATTTGCTTGGAAGTGCTTCGTGCGCCAACAACTTTTGTTGGATTTGGCTCATCTTGAAACACCCAGACAGTCGACTGCTGTTTACTTTCGGGCTCATACGCGTAAATCCACGATTCATCACCTGTCACGATGTCATAGACGTGTTTCGAAGCACCGCGACCGTATTTTTTGAGCATTTCTTTCGACCAATTGACACGAGCCTTTTTTTGGGCGATTGACAAATTGTGTGGGATCCAACGCGAACAAATTTTTTTGACAGTCAAATGTTTATGCAATATTGAATGTATGCTGGTCCCACTAACGCCTAAGGTTGTCTCAATCTCACGATAGGTCACATGACGAACTTCCAATATCAGTTCGCGCACAGCATCAATGGTTTTCGGAACAACTGATTTTGGACGACCTTCACGAAATTCATCTTGGAGTGAACTACGACCACGATTGAATTCACCATACGATCGATAAACACTGGTCCTTGATGGAGCTTCATCGCCAAAAATTGAATGAAGTTCATCCATGCACTGTTGCTGAGTTAATCCACGCCGAAAGTTGTAAAAAATAATCGCACGAAAATGTTGACGATTTAATTCCATTTTTGGGCCGAGATGAATCTTTTAAGTTACTGTAAACAACACAAATAGCGCTCGTATGTCAAAACGTTCTGAGTGCGTATAACCTCAAAAATGTCCAACTTTACGACAGAGCTGTCAATTGCCGGATTGCAACGCTAGGGTTGCCAAATCCCGAAACATAAGAGGCAACCCTCGTAAAAGTTGGCCTGTGTGTCTCAATGGCATGGAAGACATCGAGTTTGGTTTGTCGAGGCCTGTTGAACGGAATTGTTATACCCACAAATTCAACAAGTCGATGAAAGACCATTTGTAGTGGTGGACAATATCACCGGCGCCTTTCCCGCCTTTTTGTTTATGGGATTGAAGAGAGGCGTTTTCGGATCCAGTAAAGTTTTCGAGACTATTGGTAAAATTGTTTAATAATTCTATTCCTATCAAAGGCTCGTTCAAACCGACGATCACGAAATACCATGGGATATGTTACTGCTCTGGGGACAGCGCCTTCTCCGGCGACGTCTCAGCTTCCCCCTCTTCGTGTGGACTGTATTCCAGCGTTGGATGGCCAAAATATTTAATTGGTTAACGTACCGTACTTCCAGAGCCGGACTCTGCTCTGTACGAAAGGCGTTATTGTCTTGGCCAGTACGATTCTTGTATTCTCCAAATGAAACACCTCTGCTACAATTGCTTAATCTTTATTATTCTGTCAAGTCTCTTTGCAAGTCGGAGCTTCCTTGGCAACTCCTCCTGCTCTGAAAAAAAGGGTGTGGCTAGATGCCGACTTAAGCGAGACAAGGACAAATGTGTCCTTAATCTTGTCTCTGGCTTCTGGTCATCTTGCGATAACCAGAATCGCCCACATCCGTGAGGTTGTTGGGCTCAGCTTCAAGATATCTAAAAAAAAGGAGGGGGGGGGGGGGGGGGGGTATCTAAGGATAGTGTGGGCAGGGTTAGTTGAAATATTCTTTAACTATTTGGATGGAGGGATGGTGGGAAAGAAATTATATAAGACCGGTAGGTCTTGGGTGCGGTAGTAAACGCAGATCACGTCTTCGGCGTCTGATAATCCGCGCTTTGGTCGGTGTGTGTGTGTGTGCCACCCTGTACTGTGCGTGCGTGTATGTGGTGTGTTATCAGTAGATCCTATGAGATGGGTCCAGGAATCCCCTATTATAGAGGGGAGCGTTGTTGGGAAGGGTGCTTTCTTCAGTTTTGTACTGAAGAAGAAATTGTGGTGGTCTGATCCGAAGAGATCCGATAGTGTAGTGGTTAGTATACCCGCCTATACCGCGGGAGACCGGGGTCCGATTCCCCGTCGGGGGGCCCCTGGCGTAAGACTAATGACCTTGCCCGGAAAAAAACAAATCATTATGGAAAATTTAACAAGTCTCAGGACTTGCTAAATAAGGCCAAGACCGGTTCTCGGTTGTAGTGCCGATGATGATCGTCCACAGGGCGAGAAATATCTAAGGTGTAGATATTAAATAAGATGGGGCCTAGAATGGAGCCCTGTGGTACGCCTGCAGCGGCGTTGAAAGTTCGGGAAAGCTTTCTATTCACTTGAACTTGGAAGGTTGTGTTTATAACGAACTGGTAGATAATACTACACAATGTTCTACTAATTTAAAAACGAGACCTTCGATCCACGCCGTGTCAAAAGCCTTTTCATTGTCCAGGCTCGCCGCAATGGTGGGTTCCTTATTTAAGAGGCACACACAGACGTGGTTTTGAAATATGTTGAGAGCCATAGTGGTGCTGTGTGCTCTTCTAAATTCAAATTGTAAATCAGGTATTAGATTCCTGACGCCGATAAAGTTGTTTAGGTTCTCGTATATGAATTTTTCATATATTTTGCTGATGCAAGTGAGGAGGGAAGTAGGGCGACATGTTGAGGGGTGATACGTTGGTGTCCCAACTTTTACTATTGGACAAATATCAGCATGCTTCCAAGTTTGGGGAAAGTACCCTATATTGTAGGCATGGTTGAACAGAATGGAGAGCTTTATAAAGAATAAAGCAGAAAGCCTTCGCAACGAGTGGTTCGACATGTTGTCGTTACCAGGTGAGTTCTTATGGTTTCGAGATTTAACTAGGTTCTGTAGGGTATTTTGTGTGGCGAAATCGTGACGATTATCACGTGTGTCATCGAAGTATGCACTGTTAGATGGGTTAAAGACAGCAATTGGTTCGTTAAAGTTGTCTAATTTATTGTGAACCTCTGAACTAATGATCGCATTAGTATCCGGGTCGCCATCCTCGAGTGTGAGTCTGTGATTGTTTTCAAAGGTCTCCCCGATAATATTTGCTTTATTGGTGTCACTATTAACAACAACACCATTGTGTATGATTGGCCCAGTGAAACTGAATACCCTTCAGTTTGTTTTCGAATTGTCTGGTACCATTATTTTAGACTATTATCACGTGTGTCGTCGAAGTATGCACTGTTAGCTGAGTTGAAGGTAACTATTAACTCGTTAAAGATGTCGAATTTATTGTGAACCTCTAAACTAATTACTGCATTATTGTCCGGATCGCCATCCTCGAGAGTGAGCTTGTGATTATTTTCAAAGGTCTCTCCGATGATGTTTGCTTTATTGGCATCATTATTGACAACAAGACCGTTGTGCATGATTGGCCCAGTGATACGAGAAGTGCCACATATCTTTTTAACATTTTTATAAATGTTCTGGTCTATCTGAATACCCTTCAGTTTGTCTTTCAATTGTCGGGTGCGATTGTTTTGGATTCTATGTTTTATCAGTGTACCAATATTGTGAATTATGGATCGCAATAATGGTTCCCTTTGCGTAAAGTGGTGATGATATCTCATTCTGCAGAGCCTTTTACGATAAGTCTGATAAGTCTTTTCAAGTTTGTAATTCGGGACATGAGTTCCCGAGGTTTCAACTAGAATCCCGTGCAGTCGTGCTGCAGCATTATTTATCTCAACCGTCGTTAGGTTCCTGTCAGTGGGAAGAGAGAGTTGGTGGAGTTTTCCGTTCAATGTGATATTGAAGATGTCCCAATTTGTGCGCCCATAATCGGGTTTGTATCCGATATGAGCCTGTGATGCTCGATAGCTGCGAATGAACGTGGTCACAGCGTTGTGGTCAGATACATTTGCCGATACTTGGGAAGGAGGGATTTGGGGAAGTAAATGTTTGGACACAAAACAGATGTCCGGAATTGAGGTGCCTCGGGTGCCAACCGTAGATGCGACTATTTCAAAGCTGAGGACATGAGAGTTTTCGGTGTACCATTGGTACAATTTTGAGCCATTCGGACAAGAAACAGAGTTGTTCCAGTGGGGAAGTCTGGAGTTAAAATCGCCGCATATGATGAAGGGTGTATGCCCCGAAGACCTTATTAATTGGCCGATATCTTCGGGATTAATGGGGCCATTATGGTTTTATGCGAGTGGTATACGGAGTATATCCCGTGGCACTAACTTCTATTCTCTTGAAGGTAATGGAATCACTGATTAACTGCCAACTTTCGAAATATCTGCAATCAAATGACCTCCTCAATGTCTTATTCTACTACCCCTTTCCCAAATAAATGGAAGTCTGCGAACATTCAGCCAATTTCCAAAAAGGGTGACAAATCGTCCCTCTCTTCTTATCGACCCACAGCATTAACTTTTATTCTGTCGAAGGTAATGGAATCACTTATCAACCGTCACCTGTCGAAATATCTGGAATCAAATGTTTTCCTCAATGACCCCCAATATGGGTTTTGTAGCATCAAGTGCACAGGAGATTTGATGGCGTACCTTACCGAAAAGTGGAGTCATTCTATCGGTGAAAGCAAGTTAGTCGCATTGGATATTTCAAAAGCCTTCGACAGAGTTTGGCAATCAGCCCTTTTGTTAAAATTTCATTCATATGGAGTGGACAATTCTCTGATCCAATGGATACGTGACTATCTTTCTGCCTGTTCAATTCAACTGGTTCTTTACGGTGTCAAATCTGTCTCCCATCAAATTAATGTAGGCGTTCCCCAGGCTTGTATATTCCTACCTACTCTCTTCCTTATCTTCATAAATGATCTCTTGCTCATTGCCCAAAACCCAATTTACTCGTTTGCTGATGATAGCACATTGAGTTTCTCATAGTCTTATGAACTCTCCCCACCAAACTCTTCGAACCAATCAGCAGGATATGTTTGATACATTGAGTTCCGACCTCGAAAAGATATATCAATGGGGTTTATCTAACCGAGTAGAATTCAATACATTAAAAACTCAGGCTGCCTCTTGTCGTCAAAGCGAACCCCAAAGTAAATATACTGTCGATGAACGGCACTTGCATCGATGAAGCCAAGGAACTATCAGTCCTCGGCACTCGAATTAATTCGACTCTTAATTGGAACGACCACATATTTGGAGCTCCGAAAAGTGCGGCCAAATGTATGGGATTCCTTAAGAGATGCAAAAAATACTTCACTCCATCCTACCTGGTCACTATTTTTAAGGCGTATCATTATCATCGTCATCATCGGCGCTACAACCGGGAACCGGTCTTGGTCTTATTTAGCAAGTCCTGAGGCTTGTTAAATTTTCCATAATGATTTGTTGTTTCTGGGCAAGGTCACTAGTCTTGCGCCAGAGGCTCCCCGACGGGGAATCGAATCCCGGTCTCCCGCGTAACAGGCGGGTATACTAACTACTATACTATCGAGGAGCCCATTTATAAGGTGTATATTCGTCCCAAAACGGAGTTCAACTCCCATATTTGGTCAGACGCATCCGAAACTGCACTACACGTGCTCGATAGGATGCAAAAACGAGCAGTGAAACTTATTGGGGACCGCAAGTCGTTAAATTCCGTCGTTAGAACATAGGCGCAAACACGTCAATTCGCGAATGCGCATCAGTTCACGTTGAGACTGAACTTCAGGCCCACAAATAAACGTAGAGGTTCATTCTTTAGCCGTACCACACGATTGTGTAATATTCTACCTGTTCGTGTGTTTGCTCGTCGTTGTGATGTCCAGGCATTCAAGACCAATGTACATCGACACCTCCTCTTCATCTGCTCGCACTGTGCTCTGAGATTTAAGGGTACCTGGGGCGGTTTCGCCAAACCCCACTGTCTATTTACCCGAAGAACCCCCATAACTACGACCCAACCTTCATTAAGTTTTCGCTAATGCAATCGCATTAGCACCTGTAAATGCTTCACACAACAAATGACCAAATGTATTTAGCTAAAAGCGTCTGGAAGAGAATTCTTAACTGCACCCATTTATTCGAATTCAGAATTCGTTTTAAGAATTCTGCTCCAAACAGCATATCCCTGAAAAGAAAGCTTATCGGTTCACATATAATGTAACCGCATAATCAGGGAATCTTAACCTTGAGTTGGTTGTTCCCAGCCTCACACGTGTACAACAATGTCTTACATACACATTGGCTGGCGATTCATTGTCCAACTGCCAAAGCAGCGTCGGGCAGCTTGTTTGTTCAGCTGGCATTTACCCGACCATGATCCCTCGTCTAAACGAATAAATATTCACAAATTTCGTTCTTTGCCACAAACGAATTTCCCTGCATATACAAATGCAAGCAAGGGATTCGTTTCGGCCACCGACCCAATATACGATATACAATTCTCATTGTATAAAGTATTGTAATCCATTAGCACCTACTTCTAATGGCTATTCGGCTATTTATACAAGGTCATCTCTCAGCTAAGACTTTTATGATGCCCTCGTCCCATCTTTTCTCTTAACACCGTTTCTTCGATAAATCGTCGTCTATTTATTTAGCCGCGATGCACATCCTAGACAACGATCTATATGGTCCCTTTTTCTTTTAATTTCCCTGGATCCGTTCCTCATGCCTCGAGGCATGAGCAAACAAAGACCCAATTGGCATCTAATGAGAATCGGCTTGTTTGCTTAGCCGAACTCACATCGTCTGGATGCACATTATGCCCTTTCTTTGTTTTAGATTCGTTCTCATGGTTTCGTCCCATGAATGAACCAATGTTCACACATGTGTACCTTAATTTGAGAGAGCCGGTTTCACTGGCCGAATTTCTATTGATAGCGATTTAATATCGTTAAGTCGTATTCCAACCACCGATCCGGTCGGCGCGTCTTCCGCTCTCCGTAGCGCTGCGGAGACGCGTATACATCACGTAGCCGAGTTTTCAGCCCCAGTCGAGTGTGTGCTAATTTCCAATTTCTAATTTTTAACCGGTTGTGTTTCAATGCGTGGTGTCTTCAGAGTTAAACGAAACTTATTGTAGTTACGATATTAAAATAAAATAACTCGTCATAATTTGAACAAAAGTAATTTGTCAACTGTCTTAAATGTTAATTCCAGTTTATTGTGGTTGCGATATTAAAATAAAATAACAGAAAAACAATAAAAACAATCACCACCAACAATCGAATGTGTTTTGTTTTCCTTCCTTCCGGACTTACAGCGTTTTGGTTTTCTTTTGTTGCCTCTTCCGTGTAACCTCGTAGTGAACGAATGGGTTGGTGGTAGAACTCTCGCCCAATCTGGCGTCGTGACCATCTTCCCCACATACCTCGTGTCTATCTCTCTTCTATAGGTATTATCGAAGTCGTTGCTCAACAGAACTTGCTGAATGTATTCCCACCCTCCCTTCATACCTTTTCCCAGGATACCCGTCAATCTGAGAATGCGCATCAGTTCATGTTGAAAGTCAACTTCAGGCGCACAAATAAACATAGTGAGTCATTCTTTAGCCGAACCGCACGAATGTGGAAAGCTCTGTCTAATAATGTGCTTCCTCGTCGTTGTAAGGTTCAGGCATCCAAGGCCAATATATACCGATACCTTCTTTTCTTATCCACTTCCTCTCCATCCGCTCGCACTGTGCTCTGACATTTAAGGGTACTTCAAAATCCCCTTTTGTGCGCGCGTTACTGTAACAAAAAAACCAGAGCATTAACGTAGCAACCTACAGCTTGAGTAGTGAGTTGAAACATTCGTATTGATCCGTTTTGATGCGTTGGTCTTTTGGTTCTAACCGTTCTATGGCGCGGGTTCGAGACGTACTTCATTACTTCGCAAATATATAGAGTCATTTATGAGGTTTGCGTATTTACTAACTAAATTGCACATACATCAAAACTCCTGTGTAAGCGTTCTCTTTTGATTACCACATCGGTTCAATAGATATTATAGTTTGAAGGTAAGTGTATCAACAAAAATAAAAAAATAACCCCCAATCAGCAAGCATTAGCAGTTTGCGCAATTATGATCGACATCAATCAGTTGATCAACCGAACAACAATCGAGTCAACTAAATCGCAGTGAATGGCCGGACGGACATTCGACCCATATGCGTGTACGAGGGTTGCCTCTTATGTTTCGGGATTTGGCAACCCTAGTGTTGCAATCCGGCAATTGACAGCTCTGTCGTAAAGTTGGACATTTTTGAGGTTATACGCACTCAGAACGTTTTGACATACGAGCGCTATTTGTGTTGTTTACAGTAACTTAAAAGATTCATCTCGGCCCAAAAATGGAATTAAATCGTCAACATTTTCGTGCGATTATTTTTTACAACTTTCGGCGTGGATTAACTCAGCAACAGTGCATGGATGAACTTAATTCAATTTTTGGCGATGAAGTTCCATCAAGGACCAGTGTTTATCGATGGTATGGTGAATTCAATCATGGTCGTAATTCACTCCAAGATGAATTTCGTGAAGATCGTCCAAAATCAGTTGTTGTTCCGAAAACCATTGATGCTGTGCGCGAACTGATATTGGAAGATCGTCATGTGACCTATCGTGAGATTGAGACAACCTTAGGCGTTAGTGGGACCAGGATACATTCAATATTGCATAAACATTTGACTGTAAAAAAAATTTGTTCGCGTTGGATCCCACACAATTTGTCAATCGCCCAAAAAAAGGTTCGTGTCAATTGGTCGAAAGAAATGCTCAAAAAATACGGTCGCGGTGCTTCGAAACACGTCTATGACTTCGTGACAGGTGATGAATCGTGGATTTACGCGTATGAGCCCGAAAGTAAACAGCAGCCGACTGTCTGGGTGTTTCAAGATGAGCCAAATCCAACAAAAGTTGTTCGCGCACGAACCACTTCCAAGCAAATGGTCGCCTGTTTTTTCGGAAAAACTGGACATGTCGCAACCGTACCACTAGAACAACGCAGGACAGTCAATTCTGAGTGGTACACAACCATTTGTTTGCCAGTTATCTTCCAAGAAATCAGGAAAACCAACCGCCAAAGACGGATCACTCTTCACCACGACAATGCGAGCTCTTACACATCGGCTGCGACAACTGCATTTTTGAGCACCCAAAACATCGATTTGATGGGTCATCCGCCGTATAGTCCTGACTTGGCACCGAATGACTTCTTTTTATTCCCGTACGTAAAAAACAAACTGAGAGGTCAACGTTTTTCGACACCTGAAGAAGCGGTTGCTGCATTCAGAATGCATGTGTTGGAGATACCTCAATCAGGGTGGCAAAAGTGCTTCGACAATTGGTTCAAACGCATGCAAAAGTGTATAGATCTTCATGGGGAATATTTTGAAAAACAATAACGTGATTTTCGATGATCGATATTTGTTTTTGTTCTCTAATCCCGAAATATAAAAGGCAACCCTCGTATCTATAGACAGCTAGCACGTGTGCTGATCAAGCTTTGTCGGCGACAACTTATGAATCAGTCATTAAGTAGTAAAATTAAGTTACAGTAAAATTCATGTATAAATACTCGTTAAGGCCATAAAATAAAATCAGATATAATGAAACTATTAACTAGCCAATACTTCTTCTGTAGCTACACGTGACTCTGTGTGAAGGGTTGAGTTGATTACCATTCTAACGTTTTGGCATTCTACCGTCTCACTAGGAATACCGCCTCCAATCAAGATACAAGAACCCTGACCTGGTCAATTGAACAGTAAAACCCTTTACAAAGGTCGCCATATAAAGCCTTCGGTTGACATCGCATGCGTTTGAGATTCAAGGCAAGATTTTGCATGGTGGTGAATAAAAAATAAAATCTATATGAGATAGATAGAAAGATGGATAGTAAGTTTCGTTCGTATTATATCCGCTTTCTTATTAGTTTGCTAGAATATTATCGAGTCTGTCAACTTTTTACCTGGAAATAAACTTTTGAGCTATTCATTTGACATCAAATTACCACTGTCAGGTTAAGATTTTTCGAATCTATATGTCACAACATTGAATAAGAAACAACGTTTGTATCTAAACACAGATGTGAAATCGACATTTTTAATGCAACGTTGACAGGCACACTGAGGCTTCAACAGAAAATCGTTTTGTTTTTTTATTATTTAATTGTTTTCTTGAAACAGGAATAATGTTTCAAGAAAATGATTAAATGATTACGTAATGTGGATCAAGTTACACAATACTTTGCATTCAAGTAATTTTCAATACGGAAACTAAGTTGTTGCCGATCCTCGCTCAAAGTATACGATTTTTCAGCTGGATCATCTGCTTTTTTTCAATTGCTTCAGTAACAACTGACAACAAGTGAATTATAATACAGTTTCATATTTTGTTTGTTTTCTACAACTAGTTCTAATAATACTCGCATCATGTTATTGTGGGAGTAAGGCGTTAAAAAATTACGCACTACATTGTAATTTATCTATTTCTTAAAAGTGAAAAATAACAAATGCTGTTCATATTTTAATTTTAAATATTGTTATTACATTAATTTATTTAAATTAATGTAGTAATAACGTAAAATCTATAGATAATACGTTTGAAAAACTTTTAGAATACAGGTACATCAGAATTTATCAAGGCTTTGAATATTTCATCATCATCGGCACTACAACCGGGATCTGGTCTTGGCCTTATTTAACAAATCTCTCCACCGGTCCCGATTTCGAGCCGATGTCATCCAGTTTGGCACTTCCAGGCTTTGGGCGTCCTGGTCTACGCCATCCCTCCATCGCAGACAAGGTTCGCTCCCACCCCCCCATTTGAATATTTACTGACTCAAAATCTTGATCAGACTTAAAGGCTAAACATTAAAAATAACAAAAAAAAAACAAAAATGCCTACTGATGAAGGTCAAATTTGCATCAACATTGTCTTATAAGAACATTTCAGACATTTTGAAATGTTTTCATTTTTCAGATCAAGATTTTATTATCTAAATAGCTTGACCATATATTTAGTCTTAGACTTTGTGGTACGCTGTTCTTCCAGTCGATTACATAGATAGAAATACAGATATAAATTAATAATCTCATTGGTGACGATGGGCAGGGAATTGACAATAAAAGACATTGGTGATAGTACTGACATTTCAATTGGATCAGTAAACACAATAATAAAAGATGTTTCGTATTGAAAAGATTAACTCTCAATTGATTCCGCATACACTGTATTTTTTGAAGTTTTTTCTTTTTGAATTCTTCTAGAGTTCTTCTCACAAATTCGACCAACGTCGTCCCATAATCCCCATTTAGCATCGTAATGCTTCATGACTATTCTTTAATTTCAGCAGACCACTCCGAAGTCTCTGTTTCGACACGGTTGACGAAATGAAAGCCGAAACGTTGCGCATTCTTTTGGTATTCTGGTATTCTAGTCGACAGTGCTTCAAAGAGTATAGAAGGTTCCATGAGACGGCTATCAGGGAACATACTACTGAACACATCAAGACCAGTGACCACGGGTCACAAAGTTGCGACGATACTACGAGGCGTGTTCAATAAAGACTCACTACTGAAGTTGTCGGCGTATACGTACCATTACCGCCATTTTGTGATATGCACCTACAAGAGGGAAGAATTTCTCGTAAACATATTAAGACGACCATCATCATCATCATCGGCACTACAATCGGGATCCGGACCTGGCCTCATTTAGAAAGTCTCTCCACCGGTCGCGATTTCCCAGGCTGCGGGGGTCCTGTTCCATGCCATTTTGGCGATTGAACCTGTCTACAATTGGTGCAGTGTTCCGCCGAACACGGTTCGCAAGAAGAAGAGAGTCGCCAACGGCACACCACAGCACACTAAATGAAACACGGAGCACTTGCTTTAAACTCTATTTATTTTTTTTTGTTTGTTTGTAGGCAATTACACGTATCTTTATTTTTTGCGAGCCTCGACACACACGTAAGCCGATACACACACTCGACCGTTCGCTCCTTTTACTGTGCCGCGTCCGATTAAACAAAGTCAACTCGCGAATTAAAAAAAAAACTGAACACTTAATTTTTAATGTTGCCGTCGGTGGCAGTTCGGCAGAATTCTCGATCCTCACGTCCTCCTCGTCGCGTTGACGATCAAAATCTCACTGTCTGTCTGCCCACACAGATATCCAGATTCCAAACTGGTATCTGTATCTACACGGAAAAATTTCCCAAATTGCTCTGCTAACAGAACTTCCGAATTTCTGTTAGCAGCATGTTATCACGTCCCAGGGGTGATTTTTCATTCCTGAAAGAAGAAACTCGCTCATCATCGAACATCATTATCACCATCCGTGGTGGTGGTCGAAATTAAGTTCGACGGTTGTCGATTGTATACCCCCTTATTTACATAACACATCTGGCGCGAAGGCCGAAAGATATCCTGCAATTTGCATGGATGCATGGTTCATGGGTTTTGTTTGACTTTTGTCAATACACCCGAAATCCATTAGATCTTTCTAATGGGTGTGAAATACAAACAGACACCGTGGGATCGGAGTAGTTTCCTTGTAGGTTTTCAACCTCATACAATTTGAATTATCTCGTTGAGATAATTACGGTTGCCGTTTCTTTATGTTTGCCGATAGACTTGGTGGTCTTTATGGCAGCTACCCGCACGTGCATCGTTGGTCGGCTAATTTGCATTGCATAGACGTTTGAAATTGCCGATGGTATGGAATGTTCCTGGGCAGGCAGATTGAATGTTTCTTTTTTGTTTCAGGTATGATGACTTACGAATGTTGAGCTTGGCATTAAAAGCTTTGGGGACGTTCAGTTCCTTGCTTTTTGGTGTCGGTCTCAACGTTGGCTGCGAGTTGCAAGCCCTATGGTGGGACTTTGAGGGGCACGCGTCTGTGGGCGCGTGCAACGCTCTCAGGTAAGTAAGTTCTTTGAAGGTAGGAACCTTACCTGCGCGGAATTGTGCGTTCGTAGAACGCTACACCATCGTAAGGAGGAAATACGAAGGTAGGCTAAAAAGTAATGCAGAACGCAAATGAAGTGACCTTTAGAAGCATGCCTGGCGACAAAAGAATGTTGTGGCGGTTTCGCCAACCGCCACTGTCTACTTACCCGAAGAACCCCCCATAACTACAACCCAACTCCCATTGTTTCCCGCTAATGCAATTGCATTAGCACCTCTAAATGCTTCACGCATCAAGGTTATCTAACGCATAACCTAAAACCTCCTGGAAGAGAATTCTTACCTTCATGCATTAATTCGCATTCAAAATTCCCTACAAGAATTCTGTCCAAACTTATCGGATCATAAATCCAAAACCCAATTCGGCACCTTCGGTTGCCAAGCAAATCCCAATCTTACCACATGTATTTTCCCTAGATCAATTCCTGTAAAGAAACAATTTGGTTCACATATAATGTAATCATCATAACCAGGGATAATAAAAATTGCGTCGCCTATTCCCAGCCTGACCATGTGTACAATAAATTCCCTTACATACACATTGGCCGGCGACCTTTGTCCAAGGGATAAGAGCAAATACACGCATTTTGCGTCAAAAGGCATAAACCAAATCCTATAGCATAAGCAAATGCAAATAGGAATTGTGTACTTACCCTTGGCAGCGATGCCATAAACACCAATTCCCAGTGAATATGCAAAAACCAATTAGCACCATCTCCACGATGCATTGCGGTCTATCAATACAGCTGCAATGCACATCATAGACAATGATCAACACGATCTCTTTGTCTTCCAATATTTCTGCACCCGCTTCTCATGACCTCGCGGCATGAGCAAACAGAAATCCATTAGTAACCAATGAGATGCGGCTTGTTTACTTAGCCGAACTCACATCTCATTGATGCCCATTACCCTTTTCGATTTTTCAGATTCGTTCTCATGGCCTTGTCCCATGAAAGAACCAATGTTCTCACATACATGTTCTACCCCCAAAGTGAGACTTTACGTTTCTCTTGGGATAGGAAACGCTCCCTAAATTAAGAGAGCCAGTGCCACTGCCCGAATTTCCCTTGCCAGCGAATTGATATCGCTGAGTCGAAATCCAACCACCGATCGCGAAGGTCGGTTCACCTCCCGCCCTCCGTAGCGCTGCGGAGACGCGTACGTACCCCGAGTCGTGGTTAGTGTTGCGTAATATAAAGTAGTTGTAATTATAATCAATTAAAAGTAATTCAAATCTGTTTTTGTAATCCAACTAAAGGCCAAATGATTCGTTGTGAATAAAAACGAACAATGAAAACAATCACCAAATCAAGTGCTATCTTGGTGTTTGTTAATACTTAATGTTTAAAAATAAAAGGAACCCTCACGGATAAACAAAAGAGTGTTTTATTTACTTCTGGTGGACGGTGTGCTGTGACAATGTTTTGTTTGGTTTTCTTGGTGAACAGTTTATACCACGGCGGACCTTTTAGAACTTGTGGGACGGAGTAGAATCCCGTGTCGTACGCCGGCACCACGACTTCGTACCCGACAATGTAATAGGCTGACCGTTCATCCAGTGTCTTTCAAGCACAGGAAGTACGGAGGCGTGTTCTAGTGCTATGTCAACGCACTATTATCGAATTTTTAACTGCAGAAAAAGTGACTCCTACTGAAAATCCTCATAGTTTAAAGGCTCTTTATAGTGGCGATACTGTCTATAGGCCTACTGTAAATCGATGGGCAATACAATTTAGTGGTTGTGAACGCGGAAAAGCCATAATTGTTGATGGAATACGCAGTGGACGTCCGATCACTGTCACAGACGATAATCATCGCTAACTCGTCAACGATCGGATGAAAACCGTATCCCAAACCATATAGCGGGAAAGCTGTGGAACTGTGGAAAAAGAACAGCAACAGTTATTTGGTGGCATCTCGAGGCGCCCACTCGGCATATATATATATATATATATATATATATATATATATATATATATATATATATATATATATATATATATATATATATATATATATACGAGGGTTGCCTTTTATATTTCGGGATTAGAGAACAAAAACAAATATTGATCATCGAAAATCACTTTATTGTTTTTCAAAATATTCCCCATGAAGATCTATACACTTTTGCATGCGTTTGAACCAATTGTCGAAGCACTTTTGCCACTCTGATTGAGGTATCTCCAACACATGCATTCTGAATGCAGCAACCGCTTCTTCAGGTGTCGAAAAACGTTGACCTCTCACTTTGTTTTTTACGTACGGGAATAAAAAGAAGTCATTCGGTGCCAAGTCAGGACTATACGGCGGATGACCCATCAAATCGATGTTTTAGGTGCTCAAAAATGCAGTTGTCGCAGCCGATGTGTGAGAGCTCGCATTGTCGTGGTGAAGAGTGATCCGTCTTCGGCGGTTGGTTTTCCTAATTTCTTGGAAGACAACTGGCAAACAAATGGTTGTGTACACTCAGAATTGACTGTTCTGCGTTGTTCTAGTGGTACAGTTGCGACATGTCCAGTTTTTCCGAAAAAAAGGCGACCATTTGCTTGGAAGTGCTTCGTGCGCGAACAACTTTTGTTGGATTTGGCTCATCTTGAAACACCCAGACAGTCGACTGCTGTTTACTTTCGGGCTCATACGCGTAAATCCACGATTCATCACCTGTCACGATGTCATAGACGTGTTTCGAAGCACCGCCATCGTATTTTTTGAGCATTTCTTTTGACCAATTGACACGAGCCTTTTTTTGGGCGATTGACAAATTGTGTGGGATCCAACGCGAACAAATTTTTTTTACAGTCAAATGTTTATGCAATATTGAATGTATGCTGGTCCCACTAACGCCTAAGGTTGTCTCAATCTCACGATAGGTCACATGACGATCATCCAATATCAGTTCGCGCACAGCATCAATGGTTTTCGGAACAACAACTGATTTTGGATGACCTTCACGAAATTCATCTTGGACTGAACTACGACCACGATTGAATTCACCATACCATCGATAAACACTGGCCCTTGATGGAGCTTCATCGCCAAAAATTGAATGAAGTTCATCCATGCACTGTTGCTGAGTTAATCCACGCCGAAAGTTGTGAAAAATAATCGCACGAAAATGTTGACGATTTAATTCCATTTTTGGGCCGAGATGAATCTTTTAAGTTACTGTAAACAACACAAATAGCGCTCGTATGTCAAAACGTTCTGAGTGCGTATAACCTCAAAAATGTCCAACTTTACGACAGAGCTGTCAATTACCGGATTGCAACACTAGGGTTGCCAAATCCCGAAACGTAAGAGGCAACGCTCGTATAGATATGTATATATATATATATATATATATATATATATATATATATATATATATATATATATATATATATATATATATATATATATATATATATATATACATATATATATTATTGAAGAATTGGGATATCGTAAAATCAGTGCACGATAGGTTTTACACCGTCTCTCAGACGAGAACATATTGTATTGATTGTGACGAGGTGATTTCTTTTTGAAAATTGTGACAAGTGATGAGTCATGGGTTCATTATTACAATCCAGAAAAGAAAAGACAGAGAGCTGAACATCGACATCCGACAACAGCTCATAAAGTTCCAAATACAATCATCCGGAAAATGTTTTGGGATACTCATCGAGTGTATGTGACCCATTTTCTGGAACTAGAGGCAGACTGTGAAATACCTACGACATCGTCTTTGTGTTGGTAGGGGCAGTCTCGCGCCAACAATTTTGCAATATGCCAACGCTCGTCCATACACCTCGCGCGAATGATGATTCAACGAGACTTGTGTAAAAAATATTTTATGAGTTGAGACATCAGAGTCGCAACGTATCCACTTTTATTTCAAAAAAAAAAATGGGTGGCGAGAGGCCGACTTTGGCGAGACAAGGACAGATGTGTGCTTCATCTTGTGTCTGGCTTCGGGTCATCTTGCGATAACCAGAATCAACCACATCCGTGAGGATGTTTGCCTCGGTCTCGTGATATCTGAAAAAGAAAAAGGAGGGGAGGTATCTAAGGATAGTGAGGACAGGGTTAGTTCAGGTGTTCTCTAACTACTTGGATGGAGGGATGGTGGGAAAGAGATCGTACAAGACCGGTAGGTCTTGAGTGCCGTAGTAAACGCAGATCACGTCTTTGGCGTCTGATGATCTGCGCTTTGGCGGTGTGTGCGTATGTTGTGCCGTCTTGTACTGTGCGTGCGTGTGTGTGTGGTGTGTTAGCAGTATACCCTATGGGATGGGTTCAGGGACCACTTTTATTTCTCTATGATGAATGCCCTATATTGTTGGCTTATGACTATTTATACTATTGTCTTATATGGGCGTGACTTTGGCGTCCATCCCTATGATGCCATCGTTTCTGACTATGAGCATATATGGGCATTAGGCCTATGCCTTGGTTCTCGATATGTTTCCTATGTGGGTACATCATGTTTATTAATATCCTACATGCCATTGTACCTGACTATAACCATATATTGGCATTCGCCCTGTGCGTTGGTTCTCGTCATGTATCAGGTGTTGGTTCGCGCAACTGAAGAAGCGCTACAAAGCAAGAAGTTTGAACCGACTCCACACCCTTCTTATTCCTTTCAGAGACTTCAAAGATAATTATTATACCTCGGACGATGAGGTGATGGCCGCTGCCAAGTCCTGGATTTGAAAAAGTCTAAAAAACTTTTCAGTGACAGACTAAAAACATTTGTTACCCATTGGAAGACATATATTAGCCCCAACGGTGACTTCTTGCTCGATCTTGTTATTTCGTTGCTGTTCGCGCTTTACAAGCTCGTGTACATTACTTTTCAGTCTATCGTCGTAGAAGCGTTGCCTTTAAAACAAATGTATTCTACCACAAGTGGTTAATGGATAAAAGTTCTTCAAGCTACTGACCGGCAAGAAGAAAGAGCGTCCGAAACGTATGCCGAAAGAGAAGATACACTCGAAGAGGTGCTTAGCTTTCACGAAGAAGTTGTGGGATTTAATGGAGCCCTATGACATAGTGGAGCTGGGCGGAATTAGCCTCATGGCACAGAACGCGTGGCGGAGCTTTGCGTATTCGTTCAAGACTTCTTAAAATAGAACTGATTTTTTATTACCTTTTACTGAATTCTATTATAAAAACATTTTCGGGACTTCGAAATTTAATGTGATTTCTTTACTGAATCTAGTACGGACCGATTCAAAATTTAAAGTTTGTTGGGGGCTAAGCCGGCGGAGTGGACAAAAGATGGGGTCCCCCGATCTTATGGACTCCGTCGCCATACGATACCATGTGCCGCTTTTTTTGCAACGTATTGTGACGACGATGCAAATTGGGTACAATAAGATAACCCAAAGGGTAGAAGATCGTAAGATCGGTTATTAATTAAAATCGAACATCCGTGGTTTGAATTTCTGCTCTGCATTTAATGGTATCAGTTTATTATTACGGAAGACAACTATAAATTACAATTGATACGTTTGAGTTGGGTATTGAAGGATTAACGGCCGTTGTACGAGCAAAGACACGACAAAGTGATTTAAACATGATAACGTTCGGGCACATGTAATCGGCGAAAACTACTTGGAGACACTCAAATGGGTAGTCTCATCCAACCCGCCATTTGCACTAATAATTGCCTCCTCAGTGTATCACTCGTTCCGGCCAACACGTCCATTCTTAAAAAGATGCCAAAAAATCGATCGATTTTTTAAAAGACGTTTAGTTTTTCTGATAGTTGAAGACAAGTACTGTGGTGCTTGCATTTTATGTCAGGGGGAACATCATTCAACTATTCTAATAAATAACCGAACTTTAAGAAATTCGTCATCGCGTAGCCCGAAAAATTTGAATTTAAAAAAAAAGCTGCCAGAATAGTAGCTAGTGATGGACAATACTTCCAATGACATGTTTTTCAGGACTTATTAAATAAAACATTAATTTTTTCGATAAATCAGCGAGAATTTATTCAAGGTTCTAATAATTTTTAGCTTCCAGATAAAACAGTAATATTTATTCCATTGTGATCACTCTGTTTCGGCGCGAGGCTAATAACCTCGCCCGTAAAAATAAATTATTATGGAAAATTTAACAAGCCTCGAGACTTACTAAATAAGGTCAAGACCGGATCCCGGCTGTAGTGCCGATGATGATGATGATGATGATAACTCTGTATGTCTAGATCTAAGCCGAACTTCCCTGTAACTATCTAACAGTCTTGAGCATCTCGGTGTTTCTGATGGAATAAGACCGGTGGAGGGCAGCCCCATTTTCATTAAAGACGATGATGTACTAGTTTACAGGACGATACCACGATTAAAGTTTTCTTAGTTTTTGTTTATTCTTGATGTTTTAGTTTAGTGAGGCTACCACCCCATTTATTGGCTGAATTCAAGCAAGAGGTTATAACCCTGAATAAGTTGGAATATTTTAGCTGATGTGAATTTTACAGTTGTTCTTCTATACCTGGTAGTCATATAGGAAAAGAGTAGTTGGTTACGTTTTTATTTAGTTGTTATACCCTAAGTCAGTGATATGCAAACAGGGGTGTCATGCAATCATAGTTCCTACGGCATTATTATAACCCATATTAACATAAAAGGCACTTCATAGAAACGAACTTTCGATATCAATTGATATCAATAGACCGCGAAAAATATACTCTTGAACTCCGAGCATACCAAACATATAAATCCAACCACGTTTGCGACCAGATTTTCAAAGAATAGTCTGCGTTTGCTGCGATGATCAACGAGTATGCTTCCAATTGAGGGTTATTCATTATTAATTGATACGCACATCCTGCGACAATTGGACCAATTACGTTGTGTGCGGCAACAATCAGTTTGCCGATCACAATAAATTAAGTAGCCATGTGACCCGCATCTTAACGAATGGCGTCAAACAATAGCATATAGCATGACAGATATGAAGTCTGCCAGTTGTTTATATAATTAATTGCTTTATGGTTTCTGCAAACAGCTCTAAAGGCATTTATTGATCGCAACTTATGTCTAGGCAGTCGGAGGCATTAATTTTGGTTTTGCCTGTGAGAAACCACATTGAAGACAATATTTTGTTTTGAACGATATATTTATGCTCTCGGGTGATTTTCAAAGACTGTTCAGGAGCTTCATATAAAGTAGAGCTTAAAGTCACAACCGTTATAGAAACCAAGGATGTTGAAATGAGGGTTACAATTGAAAAAAGCAAAGAAAAGCAATAATGATCTCTTTATAGTTCTTGTCTAGTATGAAAGTTCAATTTCTATGAATAGAAACGCCGGGCACATAGAGATTGTTTTTTTTAAAGTTCAGCATGCCATTATGTTGGGCTCCGCGATAGTATAGTGGTTAGTATACCCGCCTGTCACGTGGGAGACCGGGGTTTGATTCCTCGTCGGGGAGCCTCTGGCGCAAGACTAATGACCTTGCCCGGAAAAAAGCAAATCATTATGGAAAATTTAACAAGCCTCAGAACTTACTAAATAAGGCCAAGACCGGTTCCCGGTTGTAGTGCCAATGATGATGATGATGATGATACCATTATGTTGAGAGTTAACTCATTTGAATTTAGTGGGGCTAACCCCCCATTCATTTACCCAATAGAGTATAATAAAGATTATAAAGATATTATAAAAAAACGTATGAATTAACTTCACTAGACTCAAGACTTAAGAAAAAGACTTAAACTCAACAACCAAGACGTAAGGGGGGGGGGGGGGGGGGGGGGGGGGGTAAGAGGTGAGTTTTTAGGACAAGGACGGATGAGGTGACTCGATTGGTCGCGGTGCGGCTGTACAACAGATAAAAACTTATTCAATAGGAAATAGGGACCGGGAGGGGATAAGGTATATTAGAATGTAATTGGTTGACATCAGCCGATGTTAGGTTCCAGGGAGCTTTTTTTGAGGCCAAGCCGATAAAATATCAAGATCTATTTGAAGGAGGGAAAAATAAATTGAAGAGATGATAGTTTTGAAAAGTTTGATATCGTCAACGTAACGAGACGTTATACAAATTATAACTGATCTTGTTACGATTATCAAGCATTCTTATAATAATCGTATAACACCAGATGTAGTTAGTATAAAAAGGAAATAACTAAGTGCCCGTTCTTGAGGGACTCCTAAGAAAAAGATTAAAGAGGACATATCTGAATCCTACCCTGTGGACGCGATTATTCAAGTAAGAAGTGATCTACTTAATTAGTACGGGTTCGAAGTCAAGGGAAGATAATTAAAGGTATCAGTTTGTAGGAAGTTTTATCGAAGGTCTTATTGAACTCGATCATGATAACATTAACTTTCTTGTCGTTCTTTAAGGCTTGGAGTATGTGGGAAGTGAATTTCACTAGATTAGTGGCAGTAGATCAACCAGCAAAAAAGTCGTGTTGCCTGAGTGAATTGAAAGATTTGCAGGGAAAGCATAATTTTTTTTTATTTGAAGTTCGCATTTACATGGATGGGCTAAAAAGTTTCCAACCTCAACGTGAAGATAGCAGCACTCGTCAATAAAAGCTAGTGAATGTAGTTGTGCATCTTTTGATAGTTATTCATCAAAATTTCAGCCATTTTGGATGCGTAGTTTTTATTTGACAGTCGTTTGAGTGATTCGATGTATGTGTTTTTGTGAAAGTGGACAAACTTGAGTATCGAGCTGTCATTAAATTTTTGTTTTTGAAAGGAAATACGCCTACGCAAATCAAAGCCGTGGTGGACTATGTGTATGGGGACTCTGCATCATCATTTTATCTTCATCGACACTACAACCGGGAACCGGTCTTGGTCTTATTTAGCAAGTCCTGAGGCTTGTTAAATTTTCCATGATAATTTGTTTTTCCGGACAAGGTCATTAGTCTTGCGCCAGAGGCTCCCGACGGGGAATCGAACCTCGGTCTCCAGCATGACAGGCGGGGATATTAACCACTATACTATCGAGGAGCATCATCATATACCACAGTGGAATTTTAGGCAGCTGAATTTAAATGTGGCCGTGAGAGGTTGCGAGTCGATGAACGTTCGGGACGTCCAAAAACTGATAACATCGCTAAAGTTCACCAAATGCTGCTAAACGACCGCCGAATTAAAGTGAGAGAGACAGCAAAGGCTATGAAAATGTCCAATGAACGTCTTTTTCACATATTAAATCAAGATTTAGGAATGAGAAAGCTGTCCGCGCGTTGGGTGCTGCGTTTGCTCACGTTAGACCAAAATCGTGTTCGAGTGAATATTTCCAAGGCTCTGTTGGCGCAATTTAGGCGCAATAAATCCGCGTTTTGGAGCCGATTAATTACTGTCGATGATACTTCGATACACCATTATACACCTGAAACAAAAATACAGTCAAAACAGTGGACTGCAAAAGGGAACTCGGCTCCAAAAAAAGCAAAAACTGTTTTTCCGGTTGGGAAAGTGATGGCAACTGTTTTTTTTTTTTGGATAGTCATGGAGTTATCTTAATCGATTATCTTCAAAAAGAAAAAACCATTACAGGAGCATACTATGCATCATTACTTGTCCAACTAGCTCCAAACGGCTTCTTTTTGTTCCCTAATCTAAAAATTGCGCTCGGAAGACAGAGATTTTCGTCAAATGAGGGGGCAATCACCTTCGTGAACAGTTATTTTGCAGAGAAAGACGCCGAGTACTATTTGGATGGGTTGGAGAGATGGGAGTATCGCTGGGAGAAATATGTAGAGTTCTCCTTGTAACTCTACTAGGTAGAAAAATAAAAATAAATTTTAAGAAAAACTGTCTTGTATCTTTGTTAGGTCGGAAACTTTTCAGGGTACCACCGTATTTTATTCAGAATCAGATTACACTTTTTTTTATATAGAACTAAATATAGGACCTATTTTACAAGTATTGTTGTTATGTAAACTTACTGGCTCTTTACAAGCACTCTAAACATCTAACTTTTTTTTATGCCTTCCGGCGTACGGTAACTTTTGTAATTTGGTTTACAACGAGTAGTCAATACATAAGGGGGGTTCCTCTTTTAACATTTTACTAGCGCATACACCTGTGTGTATTTTATTATATATATATATATATATATATATATATATATATATATATATATATATATATATATATATCATCGGCACTACAACCGGGGACCGGTCTTGGCCTTATTTAGCAAGTCCTGAGGCTTGTTAAATTGTCCATAATGATATCTTTTTTCCGGGCAAGGTCATTAGTCTTGCGCCAGAGGCTCCCCGACGTGGACATATATATATATATATATATATATATATATATATATATATATATATATATATATATATATATATATATATATATATATTGTTATGCCTCAATGGGCTACACACCAAGTAATATTTTTTGCACCAACTAAGTCCGCGGGCCAGTTACGGTTCGAGGGTGGAACCTCTGGTGTTTCCGTTGGACAAGGAAGGACGGAGACTGGAACCAAGGAAATGCTGCTGCGTGGAGTCCTTTTTTTTAAAACGATTATTTTAACCTTAACATAACTTTATTAATTACAATCTTATTTATTTATTAATCGATTACAATTTTATGAAATTACAATCTTATTATCAATTAGTTACATCTTATTTTTATTATTAATTACAATTTTATTTATTTATTAATTACAGTATTTGTCTATGTATTTTATTTCTATTTAATTTAATTCTATTTAATTTAACTTTATTCAGTAACCTTTTAACTTTGTAGTAGTTTGTTCAGGGAGCGTGTCTCCTAGTCCTTAAAAGGAGAAGGGATCTCTTAGACCGCTCCTGAAAAACGTCCTACTGAGGTCGTCGCCGTGCTTCTTCAGAGCCTGCGGGAAGAGCAACGTCCTGTTGTTGATCCTGGTTTCTGCTGCTTTTTTCGGTCTTCGCAAACCCTCCTTCTCCGCTGGGCTTGCTTGAAAATTGGGGATTGGTCAAAAATGAAATTCGTTTTTTATTTACTAGAAAAAGTTTTAGTTCCTGAGTCTTCTCTGCTTGATGTACATTTAGATACTACCGTCTGGCACAAGGGATATTAGGATACTGCTGGCCTCGCTATCATTTTGATATTAAGAAAAAATGGGTTGGAGAGAGGGCCGACTTTCGCGAGACAAGGACAGATGTGTCCTTCATCTTGTCTCTGGCTTCTGGTCATCTTGCGATAACCGGAATCAGCCACATCCGTGAGGATGTTGGGCTAGGTCTCGGGATATCTGAAAAGAAAAGAAAAAAAGGGGGTATCCAAGGATAGTGTGGACAGTGTTCGTCGAGGTGTTCTCTAACTACTTGTATAGAGGGATGGCGGAAATGAAATCATACAAGACCGGTGGGTCTTGGGTACGGTAGTAAACAGATCACGTCTTTGGCGTCTGATGATCTGCGCTTTGGTCGGTGTGTGTATGTTTGTGCCGTCTGGTACTGTGCTTCCGTGTGGGTGTGGTTTATTAACAGTAGACCCCATAGGATGGATCCAGGGATCCCCTATTATAAAGGGGAATGTTGTTGGGAAGGGTGCTTACTTCAGTTTTGTACTGAAGAAGAAATTGTGGTGGTCTGATCCGAAGAGATCGAGAGAGAGAAGGGTCAAGAACGGAAGAGTCCTGTACAAGTAGGTTCTCGCTGTTCTGAATGCTTTCGAGGTACTTATATGCTAATTGAAGCAAGTACTCGTCGATAGGGGTAATGGAGGCGCCTTCGTATAGGTGAGAGTTGGGGTAATGGCGACCGTCAGGCCTTCTAGAGTGATTGGTGCATCTTCTGAGGAGTTTCCTTACGAAAACTCGAAGTCTTTCCATTTGAGCCGAAGATATGCAGGACCATATGGGAAAGGCGTACGATATTCCAGATCGGATTAGCTGTTTATAGCAGAGAAGCTTAACTTTGGTGTCAACTTTGTTGCTCCACTTCAAGATGTTGTGCAGTTGCTTAGACCGACCGAGGCCCTTTGGAGAATGTGGGTCACATGTTTGATGAAATTCATTTTTGGGGTATAAACGACCCCAAGATATTTCATCCTGTCCTGTGGTCTAATCGTAGTATTCCCATTTTTATTCGAATATTCTGTGAATATCGAGAAGTGGGTTGAGAGTGTGGGTAGTATTTGCTAGAAGCGTCAGCACGGACGCAGGTTGAGCACAACACCACACAACACTACTGATGCCTGCTGCCAAAATTGTCACTGATCCTACGGTCACCGTTCTCCACACACGAGTTCCAAGACACTGTACACTGCGGAATGATGACCATTAAAACGCGGATGTTGTTATTCTAGAATGATTATTTATTGTTTAGTTTAAAGCTTCTTAACATTGACATGGTTCACCTCTTTGATAATTATTAATTTTTCTGACATCAAATCGTTGTACAGCAAAAAAAGAAAACAAACACAACTAGTCACAATACGATACAGTTCACTAAAATGATTCAAACACATGATTTACACTTTTGATAGACACCTATAGAGTTCGTAGATATCTAACATTGATATAACAAGAAAACCGGCGAACATTAACAATAAGATATCACTATTTCCGAAAGGGATGTATTTGCGAACGAATCAAATACGCAAGTTAATAAATTATTACAACTCCTCGACTCCTCCGCTAGATTTGTAAAATTGGTCCTGATTGCGATGACCTCTAAACGTCTGCCCCGTTGGACGGTAGAAATCTGACTCGAACATACTACCCATATCTGCCAGATTCAACGGTGTGGATTACATCGGTGTGGGAGGATTGTATATGTGTCCGTGTAGGACAAGTACGTTGCCCTTCAGTCTGCATATCGGCAATGACGAAAATGCCCTAAATAAACATGGGCTGGTGTAATGAATTGGTATTATAGAGATATGCGATAGCGAAGTCGCCGAAGGGAGAAATAGGTTTCTGTGTCTTAAATAAACAGAAACGCTATTTCGAGGGCCATAAATCTTTTATGACCTGCGCCTGAGAACGAAAAAGGCTTTTGCTTTAAGATACACAAAAACGCTATTTCAAGGGTCACGATGATATGCACATCGTGTTTGTTTATTTAACAGGCCGGAGCATCGTTCGGCATGATCTGGGGTATGATTGTCTAACGTCAATCATATTAGTGCCCAAATCCCATGATCGGTAGTTAACCGATAAGGGAAATTGGTCGCAAGTGGTGCGACCCTTGGGATTTGGGCAATATTCACTCATGAACCGTAGCAAGAATACCGGCTACGGCTATGTCAACAATTACGCTGTCTGGCACGGTCCATGTATGAATGAAGTAATTTGTTTGATGTGCATGCTTGCTGGGGTTTTGCTTTCAGGTGAAAGAGAATGAAGGGTAGCTTACATTGCCCCAAAATTGCAGGTAGGTATGGTGGGTTTGGAAAGTGGTTAATTTAGGAGGATGGGCGGTTCTTTGGGAATGTATTAAAGAACCGCCACAAGAGTGTTTACTACTCAGAATTATAGCTACTGCTTTGGATGGGTTAAGTCGAATTTTCCATCGACTGTAATACTGATACAGTTCGTCCAAGTGACGGTTGAGTCGATTTGTTGCGAGTTTAGGCCCTTTGGGTGACGTGTACACTAGGACGTCATCCGCATAGCATATCTGGTTTATTCTCCCGTCCACAGGGCGGTGAATATCGGAGGTGTAAATATTGAATAAGATGGGGCCTACGAACTGGTAGATGATACTACATAGCGTTCTACTGAGGCTAGTATTCAGTAATTTACAAACGAGATCTTCGATCCAAGTCGTGTCAAAAGCTTTTTCAATGCCCAGGCTCACTGCAACGGTGGGCTCCTTATTTAAGAGTCGCACGCAGACGTGGTTTTGAAATATGTTGAGAGCCATAGTGGTGCTGTGCGCTCTTCGAAATCCAAATTGGAAATCAGGTATTAGGTTCCTGGCACTGATAAAGTTATTTAGCTTCTCGTATATGAATTTTTCATATATTTTGCTGATGCAAGTGAGAAGCGAAATAGGATGAAAGCTTGGCCGATATCTTCGGGATTAATGGGGCCGGATCACGAATCCAAACTGCGCCACCCTTTTATACTCTGCGTCTACAGAGTTTTTCCTCAAAATGTTTAAAAATTCCGGGAAGCACAAACAAAATTTTGTGTGTGCTTCAAACGGAGTGAAATTCTGGGAAGTGAAACAAATTTGCTTTGCTTAAACAG
The DNA here is from genome assembly GCA_963931805.1 of Microdon myrmicae. Taxonomy (NCBI): domain Eukaryota; kingdom Metazoa; phylum Arthropoda; class Insecta; order Diptera; family Syrphidae; genus Microdon; species Microdon myrmicae. The sequence continues at coordinate 102,750,430 of OZ007502.1, forward strand.
GAGTTAGGCATTTCATGATGTTAGGACTAATAGGAATATTTTGATGATGCAAGTGAGAAGCGAGATAGGGCGACATGTCGAGGGGTGAAACGTTGGTTTCCCAACTTTTGCTATTGGACAAATAATGGCGTGGCTCCAAGCTGGGGGAAAGTACCCCATGTTGTAAGCATGGTTGAACAGAATGGAGAGCTTTATAAAGAATAAGGCAGAAAGCCTTCGCAACGAGTGGTATGACATATTGTCGATACCTGGTGACTTCTTATGGTTTCGCGATGTAACCAGGCTCTGTAGGTTATTTGGTGCGATGAAACCGTGACCATTATCACGTGTGTCATCGAAGTATGCACTGTTAGTTGGGTTAAAGACAACAATTGGCTCGTTGAAGTCGTCAAACTTACTGTGGACCTCTGAACTAATGATCGCATTAGTATCCGGGTCGTCATCTTGGAGAGTAAGTTTGTGATTATTTTCGAAGGTCTCTCCGATGATATTTGCTTTATTGGTGTCTTTATTAACAACAACACCATTGTGTATGATTGGCCCAGTGATACGAGAAGTGCCACATATCTTTTTAACATTTTTATAAACATTCTGGTCCATTTGAATACCCTTCAGTTTGTCTTCCAATTGTCGGGTACGATTGTTTTGGATTCTCTGTTTTATCAGTGTACCAATATTGTGAATAATGGATCGCAATAATGGTTCCCTTTGCGTAAAGCGGTCACGATATCTCATTCTGCAGAGCTTTTTACGCTCCCGGATGAGACGAAGAGTGAAGTCGTCATGGAGAATCTGATAAGTCTTTTCAAGTTTGTAGTTCGGGAAATGAGTCTCCGAAGTTTCAACTAGAATCTCGTGAAGTCGTTTTGCAGCGTTGTTTATCTCAACCGTCGTTAGGATCCCGTCAGTGGGAAGAGAGAATTGGTGGAGTTTATCGTTCAATGTAATATTGAAGTTGTCCCAATTTGTCCGCCCATAATCGGGTATGTATCTGATATGAGCCCGGGATGCTCGATAGCTGCGAATGAATGTGGTCACAGCGTTGTGGTCAAATACACCCGCGGAACTGCTCTCAGATATCACTTTGCTGTTCCTTTATAAAGGGAAACAAATCGAGATTTGTATCTCGAAGATGCACAATTTCATACCAAAATCCCGATTTTGGTATCCTGAGTGAGATGCTCAATGTTTGTTTAAGATAAGAATTCAGTTGCTGAATTCTTATGAAACTATTGTGCATATGTGGATATGTAAAGGAATTCGGGTTTTTGTTTGTTTAATTTATGAGGGATTTTACCAGATTGAGATAACGTATCTCTGGATTTTGAATTTAGATTATGCCGTGGGGCAATGCAAAATGATAAACGAATATTTGATTCGTTTATTGCGAATTTTGATTTTAATTTGGATTTTAGATTAAATTGTGCCGTGGGGGCAAATGCTAAGCGATAAATGGATGTTTGATTCGTTTATTGCGAATTTTGGATTTAGTTTAGGTTTTTTTTTGGGTTTTGATTAAATTTTAGGTTTTAGTGTAATATTGCTAGGATTAGGATATATGAATGGGGGAAAAAGGTGGTAGGGCTTTTTAGAGCACTACAACTTTATAGAATATTGTTCTGTAAACTTTAATTCATTTAACTTTATTCAGTAAACTTTTAACTTTATAGAATATTGTTCTGTAAACTTTAATTCATTTAACTTTATTCAGTAAACTTTTAAGAACGGAAGGACGAGATCCTCTTCAATCTTGGACGCGACAACGACTGACTAACTGCCTGATTCAAATTTCTGATACCACTTCAACTCGGCATCCAATGCAGCCGGGCGCATGGGAACCTTCAAATACCGTGTGTCTCACAAGTTTGGGATTATGCGGGCTCAGGTGATTGCCGATCGTCATGGGTCTGTGGGTGTTTCTGTGTAGCATCAACACGGATGCGGGTTCAACAGAAACACCACCGATATTACGCGGACGAAAGTGATCGACCACTAAGAGAAGACGAACGAATTGGAAAACAAAACACAAGTATAATTGTTCGTGGTAAAAAAGTTATTTTTATTGACTATAAATCACGCGAATGGCATAGAGCAGATAAGCTCTTTACACACACATTTCACAATTGGATGCGATTCAGTTTCTCTTGAGCACTTAGCATTGACAATGGGCTTGTATTAAGTTAATTGATTGTTCGGCTCACGTTTTCTTTAATTCACAACATTTTTCACAGATGAGGGATTACGAGTTTTATTACTGGAAGCAACCCGATCACGACTCTGAATTTATCGCGGGGGTGTATATTTACGCTTCTCCGCAGCCGGCGGAGAGCGGGAGTGAAGTGACCAGCGTGGTCAAAGGATGGAATAGGACTCAGCGATCGTCATCTCATGCAGAGATGATTTCGCTAAGGAAAAAAGGAAGAGAGAGAACAACTTTTCTCTTAAGGGTGTGAATATATTCTTGCCAAGGATATGTTTTATCTCCCACAAGTGTAACGTAGTCTCTCTTGTGGGAACAAGAAAACCAGATCTCGTAATAAAGGTCATTGTGGTATGTGTGGGATCGTTCAGATAGATGCTATTCACACGTGCCCGACAGCAGTGGAACAACGAAACAGACAGGCTGCAAAGACAAAAGGGAAAAATGACCAAATGCGCCGTTGGTAATGCGGGTCATTGTTTACGCGATGCCTCGTCGCTATTTTCGACGTTGGGAGAAAAAGGTGCTAACAGCAAATTAGATGTTTATGGCATCTCTGGCTGCAGTAGAACCCGGTCATGTTTGCATTAGGAAATGCTGGAGAATTTGGTTTCAGCGTCTATTGCGCTAATTATATGCAGCTGCTTGGGTTGTTTATTGATAAGACAAACAAAAAAGGTTGCCAGGCAATGTGTATGAAGAGGTACATGACGCGGCTGGGAAAATAGACGGCGCAATATTTATGGTCCCTGTCATGACGGTTACATTGAATGCAATCCGAATTATTTTGTTTACAGGAATTCATCTAAGGAAATTTGACGCGACGTAGATGCCGAAATTGATTGGAAATTCCTGGTAAGCTAATAAAGAAATCTTAAGGAGCAGTGGTATGCGAAGAGAATGCATGAAGGTAAGTTTTCTTTACAGGGACTTAAAGATCATAGTTTGATCTCTTAAATGCGTGCAGCATTTTTAGGTACTAATACTGTTGCATTAGCAAACTTAAGGGGGTAGGGTAGTAGTTATGGGGGTTTTTCAGGTAAGTAGACCGTAGGGTTTGGCGGAACCGCTACAGGTCTCTGCGCAGAATATTCACTTATGGGTTTCTCATAGGTTTCGGATTCCATTTCATTTGATGCGGGCAGGATGTGGCTCGGGTGCTAATCGCTATCTTGCGAGTAAAGTTTTTTGTTTTTCAGTCTTATCACTAATGTTTTGAGGTTATGTTGTTATCACGTGTTAAAATTCACAATATTACATTTGATATCTAACAATTTCTACATAATTTTCTGGTGGGACCATGTTTTGCCAAGCGGCGGAAACTTATTTGTACACCTAGTAAAATTAACCCAACAAATTAATCCCTTTATCAAAGGTTATTTTGTTTTTTTTATATCCTTAGTTTATTTAAAAATGAAAAGAAATACGAGTAATTGTTTTAATTATCTTTAGTTCCAGTTCCAAAAAGCAATTTCCTTTGAATATTGCACCATTGTAGTTAAATATAGTTGCTAAACAGCTATAAATTTCACACACAGAATTAATGGGGCAAGTCTAATTACCAATTTATGGTATACGTGTATCGCAGTACTGAATGTTGGCACCGTTACACTAAATGTCGCTGTTTTTGTTTTCTTTCCAGAAGGAAAGGTAACCGTCGCAACAATAGAAGCCGGTGTTCCTACAAATAATGGAAATGGTGTGACTGCACGACAACCTGATATTATAAAAGGCAAAGTAACCTTCGAAAAAGCATTGCAGCTAACAAGTAAGTATTTTGTTCCCTTGAACCGAAAAATTGAATATTGTAGATTTTAAAAGCCCACAAAAAATTCCCAACAAAATTGATTGGTTAAATGTGTTTTGCTCTCTAACTTGGCTATAAAAGTACTTCATCACAATTACGGTTCTACTAAGAGGAGACAAGAAAGAAAGAGTAGTAAAGACCGAGTTCAGTTCTTTTTTTAAATGTATACCGTGGTAATTCATAGACTTCATTCTTCTAGATTGAATGGTGCAGTCTATTTTTATTTCTATTCCCTGTGCGAACATTCCCGATAATATGATATTTACGTTTTATTACACCATTATATTTATATATTGAGGCTCCTCGATAGTATAGTGGTTAGTATCCCCGCCTGTCACGTGGGCGACCGGGGTTCGATTCCCCGTCGGGGAGCCTCTGGCGCAAGACTAATGACCTTGCCCGGAAAAACAAATTATCATGGAAAATTTAACAAGTCTCAGGACTTGGTAAATACGGCCAAGACCGGTCCCCGGTTGTAGTGCCGATGATGATGATGATATTTATATATTACTATGCTATTCTATTTATTGGTCTGTAGGAACCCGAAAGTTCATGACTTCACCGACTCGACTCTGCCATCGTTCCCCGTCCTGTGCGCTCTCCTTCCACGTTCGACCATCCGATCCGATCTTCTCGACGTCCAATCTAACATTGTCCTCCCATCTCCGTCGCGGCCGTGCTTTCGGTCTCTTTCCCGTTGATCTACCGTCAAGAATTCTATGCGCGGTCCTATCGTTGCCCATTCGCGCCACGTGTCCGGCCCATCTTAAACTTCGTGACTTGATTACTCTTACGATTCTAGGTTTGCGGTATTTTTTTTTATTATTTATTAGCCCCCGGTTGTAGTTCCGGGGTCTATGTTTTGACTGTATTTTTGTTTCGGGCGTATATTGGTGTATCCAAGTTTCATCGATAGTAATTAATCGGCGCCAAAACTCGGATTTATTGCGCCTTAACTGGGCCAGCAGAGCATTGGAAATGTTCATTCGAACACGTTTTTGGTCTAACGTGAGCATACGCGGCACCCAACGCGCGGACAGCTTTCTCATGCCTAAATCTTGATTTAATACGTGACAAACACGTTCTTTGAACATTTTCATAGCCTCTGCTATCTCTCTCACTTTAATACGGTGGTCGTCTAGCACCATTTGGTGAACTTTAGCGATGTTATCGTCAGTTGTTGCAGTTTTCGGACGTCTCGAACGTTCATCGTCTGCCAACCTCTCACGGCCACATTTAAATTCAGCTGCCCAAAATTTCACTGTGATAAATGAGGGTGCAGAGTTCCCATACACAGAGTCCAACTCATCTTTGATTTGCGTAGGCGTATTCCTTTCAAAAACAAAAAAAAATTAATGACAGCTCGATACTCAATTTTGTCCATTTTCACAAAAACACTTATGGGGGTTCTCTATATCACACTGAGAACCAACCCACGACCCTAACCACAATTTCGCCCACAATTCTTGCACATGGGTAGGCCACCAATAATTCTACCCACAATTACAACCACAATTTCGCCCACAGACCGCGCATAACGCCAACCTCAATCCGTTTCGTTTGCCTATCCCACCTGTAAAAGGTACCTTTCCAAGGGGCATCAGATCAGGTAAAGGATGCATCACCTGAATTTACCCTTCCATGCAGATAATGCATCACAGAATTCACCTTTTCAAACCATTCGGCAGCATTTCAAATTTCTAAAATTTAAAACATGCATTTACTGCATCGCTATAGGGCTCCATTCAATTCCCCGAAAACGAAATATCGTTCGCTCTTATGTTGCATCACCAGAATTCGCTGAAATGAATTATCAACATGCAACATACATCGGGGAACCAATCGGCGCTCCTAGTTAACTGGCTTAACCTGCCACGCGCATGCGCAGTACATTTCTTTGACTTATTAAAAGTCACCCTCGGCTTTTGTCTAACTGACAAACTTGTCCGCGCATCTCGCGCCCATCAGCCAGAAACAAATTCATCAGCAAGTAACCATGCACACAAGAATTCCACATAGGCCACCAGCATCGATACGGCACACAATCATCGTTGTGCGAGTATCTTATTTGCTGACGGTACAAGTCGCCCTAATGACGGGCAAATAATCTGTGCAGCTGCAGGCACACAGTCATGATGGCCTCTTTTCTCATTTCCCTTTTTTGTTGTTTTCGTTTGCCACAATCAGAACTACCACGCATCCTCGCCGTGATCAACGCAGAGAGATCTCCTCTGATTGGTCGCTGCACAAAAAACGAAACCCACCCTTAACGGAAGAGAGACTCTGTACGAGTCTTTACAAAGATTCGCGTTTCAACCACCGAGGGGAGTCGACTAATAATCACACGAGCGTGCACACGTATTATCAGTGGAGAGTTCGCGAGTCTTGAGTGTTTTATTAGTGACTGTCGTGTTCTAGCTTTTTTTGTCATGTCAATCTGACTCTTGGCGTTGGAGTTTTTTGTAACAAAAGACATATTGTTACAAATTAATTCAGTTCAGAGTACTAACTACCACTATTAATTAGTTATCCCATCAAAATCAGTGAAAAATAGACTGCCAAAAATTAAAAAAAAACACCATATAGTGCAGGTCGACCCTTTATAGATTTTATTAACCGTTCGGTAGAAAAATCACAAGACAATAATAACCAGAATTTTGTTAACTGTCCGATTGTAAAAACCTACTCAATAAAAACAACAATAAAAAGAAATAAAAGAATTATCAACAATTCCTGAGTGTTTATTTTGTTTTGGTTTTGTGCCCGCTCCGTATTTGGTTCAACTGCCACACCATCAGCTCCAAGGGTGGCACGGAAAGATAGCAGTCGGTGGGGATGTAAGTGAACTTGTGCTCGCGTAGGCACCCCCATATTACCACCCCCCACACCCTCACATCGACTCACTCAAACGACTGTCAAATAAAAACTACGCGTCCAAAATGGCTGAAATGTTGGTGATTAACTGTCAAAAGATGCGCAACTACATTATTGACGAGTGGTGCTATCTTTAGATTGAGGTCGGAAACTTTTCAGGCTACCCATGTATTTCAAATTCGTGCTCCGCTACTCTGATAGTTGGAGTTATTAGGACCAAATTAATCTTGTAACGGACTTCGCAGGTCCATATTATAGGTAACTCTTGATTATTCGAATTCCAAGGACTTAAACACAAACTTCCATTTACATAGGTTTTAGGTTAAATGAGAGTTTGATTTATGAAGTTTAAAAAACTCAGATTTCGAATGGGACAATGTACAGACTGAGACTTGATTTTGCAATTGAGTTGTAGCAAAACCATGGAAACATCAAAAGTAACCAAACATTCTTTGGAAACTCTCGAAATTACGAGCACACACACATATATTGTTAACTTGGATTTATAGGGGTAACGTTTTCCTCCACTTTGATTTAGAGAGAACATTTTGTAATGTTATGAAATATTTTCTTCGAATTAACAGAGGAGTGAAATTGCATTGGTTTTAATTGATGTAAAGGGGTTTTCTTAAATGACCAAGTAAGTACTTCCATTGACAGAGGTTTTCGATTCAAATTAACGAGAGTTGACTGTTGTTGTTGACCACTTAGTATTATTCTGTTTTTTTTTGTTTTGCAAAAAGGATCTGATCGCACTCTGCCAGTCCAACATGTATATTGTTTCATCTCATTTTCTCCAATAGTCTGCTCATCTACTTGTAATATAATCCCTCAAATATTTGTTTCATAAAACGTATTGAAGATTTCCTTTAAACTGTCTGCTTAATTTGGAAAAAGGTAGGAAGGAGAAATTGGATCACCATTTATACACAGATATTAACAAGTCCCTATCCGCGTATTCCGCTCACTCGTACTGTGCTCTGACATTTAAGGGTACTCCAAAAAAAGGCAGCATAGAAAGGTCTATTTTGGTGACTATTCTTCTGGGGATGGAGATGTATATTCCACATTCCTTCAAACGAAGTTCGTCTGATAAACCTTGGATTGATAAAAAATGGGAGCTGATTACAGCGGCAAAAAATAAAGTTTTAAGCAATGGTGCTCCAATGTTAACACCGAATGTTAACAGAACGAATTTTGTTAGAATCAAAAACGCGTGAGTTACTGTTGTTATATTTTATATAAAGAAAAAATGTAAATTTTTTTGGAGGCTATGCCTCTTTAGTGTATTCATCAAATTACAGGTTGCTATGAACACTCTCTGCAGTTTTTCTATGCTATTTATACTTAAATTCTATCTTAGCCTAGGAATCTCCTAATGTGTTTTTAATGACCCAACGTAATAGATACATATGTTTTGCTTCTTAGCATTTTATTTTGGGTTTTTTTGGATCTAGGTAAATGATGTCTAGACACAATTTTAATGTTAAATATTTTAAGGAATGAATAGGAAACATATTCCTGGAAGATTGTAAAAATGCAGACGCTAGTTGTTGTTAGATGAATTTCTTATTTCAAGGTGAACATGAGGATGCATCGTGGTTGGGTGATTCATACGTTAACTCGTGCAACCAGGCGATTGATACCGCGAAGAAGGCTCACAGCGACAGGGTGATCAATAAGCTCCTTCGGTGCCCAACTGGTTCGCGCTCCTTCTGGTCAATGGCAAACGTTGTCAGAAGTAACTTCACATCCTCCTCTTTCCCTCCGTTGGTGACAGACAGCGGGACGTTAGTCACGAATTCAAAGGATAAAGCTAATGTGTTCGCGAATTTATTTTCCGCGAATTCAAACCTGGATCCCGGCCTTTTGGAGCCACCGGTGATCGCGCCGGTACGGTCTTCGATGCGGTAATGTCTTCGATGCGGTCTTTGACGCATTCTACGTGAACTGGATTGTAGGAAGGCAACTGCCCCGGGCGGAATACCAGCAATAGTCCTTAAGAACTGTGCTCCAGAACTATCGCCGGTACTTGGCAGACTCTTCCGCTTATCTTATGCACAGAGGACCTTTTCTGCCTGCTGGAAAATCGCTCGAGTTCAGCCAATACCAAAGACAGGAAAAAAGTGTCTCCCACAAAATTACCGTCCGATAGCATTATTGTCTATTTTATCTAAGGTAATGGAAAAAGTCATCAACACAGAGCTAGTTAAGCATTTGGAGTGCAACAGACTTCTGAATGCTCGTCAATACGGATTCCGTGGCAGGCGGTCCACAGGAGACCTTTTGACACTTATAACCGATATATGGACATCTGCTACTGAACGGCATGGTGAGTCAAGGGCGGTCGCAGTGGATATCTCCAAGGCTTTTGACCGCGTCTGGCACAGGGCATTGCTGAGCAAACTTCGTTCATATGGACTTTCCCAACAGCTCTGCGACTGGATGGGGAGCTTCCTTGAGAACCGATCAATCCGGGTTGTTGTGGATGGCGAGTGTTCCGATCTGTATCCTGTTAATTCAGGGGTGCCCCAGTGTTCTATTTTGGCTCCAACCTTGTTCTTGCTTCACATAAACGATTTGTTGGAGACAACGAATAACAAAGTGTTCAGTTTTGCGGATGATAATACGCTTGTTTCCTCCTTTTCGAGTGTTCGGTCGATTGGTGCATCTGCATCGCATCAGCTGAGATGTAGACAGATTGACTCTCTGAATCAGGATCTAGATAGGGTCCTGCAGTGGGGAAGGGCCAATTTCGACGACTTCAATGCAGCGAAGACACAATATACAACATTCACAAAGAACAGTGGATCATCGGTTCCACAGCTGATAATGAATGGCCGGGCCCTCGAGGCTGGGAAAAGCTTGAAATTGCTCGGCGTCATAGTCTGTGGGAATGTATCATGACATAAACACGTGTCGAGCATCGCCAGGTCAGCCTCAGGAAAACTGAGCTATCTTTTTAGAGCCAAGAAATAAATTACTCCGGCCCAACTTCTTCTTTTATCATCATCACCGGCACTACAACCGGGAACCGGTCTTGGACTTATTTAGCAAGTCCTGAGGCTTGTTAAATTTTTCCATAATGATTTGTTTTTTTTTTCTGGGCAGGGTCATTAGTCTTGCGCATGAGGCTACCCGACGAGGAATCGCACCCCAGTCTCCTGCGTGGCAGGCGGGTACACTAACCACTATACTATCGAGGAGCAATCTTTTTAGAGTAAAGAAATATTTTACTCCGGCCCAACTTCTTCTCCTATAGAAATCCCAAATTAGACCCGCGCTCGAATATTGCTCTCATGTTTGGAGCTCGGCTCCAAAACATACCCTCGACCTACTTGAGAGCATACAGAGACGAGCGATCCGCCTGATCGGGGACTCGGCGCTGGCGTCGGGACTACAGTCGCTATCACATCGAAGGCGCGTAGCCGACCTCTGTCTGTTTTACAGATATTATCACGGGTACTGTTCTTCAGAGATTCTTGGTATTGTGCCACGCAATTCGGCTTATATGCGCTCCACAAGACAATCTAACGGATCGCACCTGTTTGTGGTTCATCTCCCGACGGTGTGAACATCCCTGCATCAGAACTCGTTCCGTTACAGAGCGGGGAAGCTGCGAAACTCAACTGCAGCTGCTCAAAAAGAAATGCAACAGTTATTTGATGGCATCTTGGGGCGCCCACTCGGTGGTATAGGTTCGCCTCTCACGAGAGAAGTCTAATAATTTAAAAAAAGAAGAAAAAAAACTCGTTATTTTACACGAAAGTGGATGAAGGGCTTGCGACGATAGTGAAGAGCATGCGATTCGAACCGACGCTATGATGGTTAGGATGACTAAAAGATTGAATCAAAGCTTCGACACAACAGACCACTACCGCGTGTGCCAAATCGCTGATGCGGAATTGCTATGGTATACGCGTCTGATGCTTTGATTGTTTATTTTCTCTTTTGGTGTTGTATTGTTCTTCATAATTGGTTGTGCGTGCTTCTGTTAAAGAACGTCACATGGGCACAATAGTTATGGTATTGTGAGGAGGAAGGGTATTGTGCCAGGCACTGGGTTCACTTTCCTCCGCCAACATGACTTCGTACAAAGTACCGACACGTATCGTTCGCAAGCCAACAAACCGAACACCAAAATACGGAACGGAAAACACAGAAAATAACGCAGGACAACACTGCACAACACCGGAAACAATTTAAACGAGAAAACAGAAACAAATGAAACACACGGATTAAACTGTGGACTTTTATTGATTATTATACAATTTTCTCTTTCCACATTAATTGTTCTCAAATGGTCTGGTGATCACACGTTTGCATATTATATGGGTGGCGGCACAGGGAACATGTTAATTTGTAATTTGGGTGTATTCGAGGCACCGAAGGACACGCACGTATTGTTTTAGCAAGATGTCTCAATTCTTATTTTTGTTACAAATAACTCGACTTTCATTTTTGTCCGCCGTTCACAAAAATAATGACTATGAAATAAAACACACTCAACGCTCACGGTATCTTCGATTTTAGACTAACGGTTGAAATTTCGCGTCCCCGTGCGCACCGGGGAGCGGGAGCGGCACGACCGTGGTGGTAGGCGGATGTAATTGGACTCCATGAATCAACCCTCGTTTGGGGTGAGTTTGTGGTGTGGTGGTAGATATCCTCTCCACTAAGGATATGTTTTTACTTACCACAAGAGAAACGTAAAGTCTCTCTTGGTGGAATAGAAAACCAGATCTCGTAATGAAGATCATGGTGGTATGTGTGTGATCGTTTAGATCTGTGTTGTTTACTCATGCGTGAAGGCAATGACAACACAAAGCAGACAGGCGGCAAGGACAAAGGGATCGAGAAGATCGTTGTCTATGAAGTGCATCGAAAATAGACGACGATGCATCGAAGAAATGTGGTAAAAGAAAAGATGAGACGAAGGCATCATAAAAGTCTTAGATGAGTGATGCCCTTGTGTAAATATACGAATAGACATTGGGAAAGGTGCTAATGGTTGCGATACTTTATACAATGAAAATGATATATCGTATCTTGGGTCGGTGGTCGAAACGAATTTTGTTGCATTTTTATATGCCGGATAAATTCGTTTGGTGGCTAAGCACGAAGTTGTAATTGTTTGTTCGCTGGAAAACAAATCATGGGTGAATCTATTGCAGCTGGGTAAATAGCAGTGTTGCTATTATGCTGGTGATGCTAAAGCAATTTAGGTATACGATGGGTGGTCGTGTATCTTGCTGAACGAAAAGGGATCGAATTTTTATGCGTGTTTACATGCGAAGGAATTCGGTTTATGACACTAGACGCGGTGTTTGCTTTTGTCCCTTGGACAAAATGCTGCCGAGGCCATGGAATTGCCAGGGACATGCGGTGTGCACGTGGAGAGCGGAATTGCTTGGCATACCAGAGTGCCGGATGGTTTAGGGATTCATAATTAGTTAGGAAAGAATTCTTATAGGGAATTTGTATGCGAAGAGATGCATGAAAGGTAATGATTCTTTACAGGGACTTTTAGATTATAAATTTGATCTATTTAATGCGCGAAGCATTTAAGGTGGTAATGTGATTGCATTAGCGAACTTAAGGAAGTTGGATAGCAGCTATGGCGGTTTTTCAGGTAAGTGGGCCGTGGGGTTTGGCGGAACCGCCACAATATCATTAAATCTCAAAGCACACTACGAACCGGGAAATAGAGAGAGAGAGAAAGAGAGAGAGGGGGGGGGGGGGGGGGGCTACGGAATTGAGGGATTCTCATTCATTTTCAGTATAATGTACTAACTTTCAATTTCAGATAATAGCTGAATAAAAGTAGTCTTGATCTGGTAATTAATCTTTGTTTTACATTCCAGAGTTTGGGAAATTCAACTACTTCCTCATTTTCGTCTCGGGTCTGATATTGGCGAATGTTCTGTTGGAAACTCTTGCAATAAGCTTCGTCCTCCCCGTATCTCAATGTGATCTCCATTGGACAATTAACGAAAGAGGAGCATTGAGCGGGATTGGATTTGTTGGTATAATCACGACATCACATCTTTGGGGATTTTTGGCAGATACAACAGGAAGAAGAAAAATAATGCGACCAACATTGCTTCTTGGCTTTGCGTTCACCGTTGTATCGAGTTTCACCAATCATTTTTGGTCCTTGATAATCCTAAGATACCTGAATGGTTTTTGGTAAGATATTTGTAATAAAATCGTCCGACATTCTCGTTTCAATATATGTTTCTATCATTTTTAGCATATCTGGCGGCTCGGCAACAGTTTATGCATATTTGGGAGAATTTCATACTGCGAAAACAAGATCTAGTGCCATTATGGGGGCTGCGTTCATTTTTGGAATCGGTTCGATACTGCTACCCGCTGTGGCATGGCTCGTCATTAATCAAGACTGGCAATTTGCAATACCACTTATAGGCATTGTCTATAAGCCTTGGAGATTGTTCATGGTAGTATGTGCTATCCCAGGTCTTATTTGTGGATTGTGCTTGTTTAAGATTCCAGAAAGCCCGAAATTTTTACTCACTCAAGGGAAGTGTGATGCAACTTTAGAGATATTGACAAAAATCTATAACTGGAACACTGGAAAACCAAAAGAAGAGTATCCAGTAAGAAAGTTACTTGAAATGTAAATACCAAGGAACTTTTTAAAGTTTATTTTCTCTTACACAGGTTTTACAGGTACTAGAGGAGTTGGATTTAACACAGAAACCACCAATTCCAATCGTGAAATCGAGTCCAGTTTTAAGCCTTTTCAAGTCGATGTGGGCACAGACTCAACCGCTTTTCAATCGGGAGTACCTACGAACTACGATTCTTATATGTGTAGTGCAGTTTTGGATCTTCACTACTTCTAATGGAATGTACATGTGGTTTCCCGAAATTTTGAATAGTGTCTCGGAATATATCAACGCTCATCCAGATAACAAGACGTACATTTGTGAAATCATCCATCGCAAACAGGAGCTTATATTCGACAATGCCAATTCTGGTGCCTGTCGTGAAAAACTTGAAATTTCAACATTCGAAAAGTCTTTAGTGTTGGAGATTTGTTATGCTGTGGGCTTTGCGTTGCTTGGATATATCATAAGATATATCGAGAAGTATATAATCCTTCGTAAGTTCGAAGTCAATCATAGAAACGTTTCATGTTTATATTTTTAAAAATTATTTTCTTTTTTTCTTTTACAGTTTTCGTTCTGGCGGCATGTGGTGTATGTGGTATTTTGACGGTGTATGTACACATTCCACTGTGGTCGATTTACATGTATCTCATCCTCTTGCTATGTGGTTTGGCAGTTAGTGTCCTTAGTGCACTCACTGTGGACCTTTATCCCACCAGACAAAGGTAAGAATTCGGTTTAATATGTTCCTCATGAAAGAATTTATGATCGGCGTTCCATTTCCAGGGCTATGGCTGTTTGCATATCTTTGATGATGGGCCGTTTGGGTAGTGTAGTGGGCGCTTATGTTGGAGGAATTCTAATAAGTAGCTATTGCGAATCAGCATTTTTAGCAGCAGGAATTTCTTTGATTTTTGCCGGTTTTCTGGGTATCTTCATTCCTCGGCCAGCAAAATCTAAAATGGAAGAGAGTCGCCGTCATAGTTTGGTGTCCTTGACTGGCAATTAACAACATGAAAACAAAATATAATACTGCTTACATTATAAAGTCTGATATTTTACCTGATATCTTTTTAAACCGACATCATATTTTAAGTCATAGTTTGTAGTTGCCGTAATATCTCGTATGTTAACATGTGAAATAGAAAAATAAAACAAAGAAAACCAAGAAACAAGTGAAATGGTCTTATAAGAAAAACAACACACAAAAAACTAATAAACCTACAATATAACTGAAATTCATAAACGCTATTAGCGCCTTTAATGCTTAAACAAAAAAAAAAGAAAAAAAAAGAAATGTACATTTTTTATTTTACAACTTCGTGTAATTATACAAAACTGTCTATTGAACTAATGTATTGATATCCAAGTCATAATTAAATGATTCTGAGTGGAGAAAGCAGTTTACGTGAGCCAAAAACTCAAATCGTCAACACAAAGCCTAGTTTCGACTGCCACAGGTCCACTGAAGTCATGGCATAAACGGCTGCTTTAACCCGCCAATGGTGACCTACTGGCCTGCGAGACCGGGTATGCAAGAAAATGCGAATAACTTTATTCTCCGTTATTGTTTTTTGTTGCCGTTTCGAGTAGCTGCCGCATTGCACGTCCCCCACCATAAGTTGTCGTCGAAGCTTTGTAGTGAGCACACGTTGTGTATTTTATATGCTAGCCTGGTCCACGAGACCGTGCGTCACCGTTTATGCAAGTACAATAATCAAGTATTATTTTTTTATTAATCGCGTACTTTCGCTAGTTTATTATTTTATTGTGTTTTATGCATAATATATGTATATTTGTGCATTTTTATGTGTGTATGTGAATGTGTTCTATATTATTAAACTTGTTACAGCATGTCTTATGAAAGCAAACAGCGTCATCTTGAAGCCTCTCTACATGAAACATCACTCGATGAGGACAGACCACCAAGTTCTTCAGATAGTGAATTCGAGAATGAATACGAACCCGAGGAAATACAAAACTCAGACAGCGAAGAGGATTTGAGTGACCGAGAGCCTTCAGGTGACAACAACTCTTTATTTTATATTGGAAAAGACGAAAGTACGAAATGGAGTAAGGTACTTGCGCACCAATCTGTTCGTAATAGAAGTGTCAACATAGTTTCACAGTTACCAGGACCCAAGCGAATAATAGTGAATGAAAAAGACCCTTTTCAAATTTGGAGACACTTTTTTGATGATTCTATTATCCATATAATTATCAAATATACCAACCAATATATCGCTACAGTGAAGGATAAATTTTGCAGAGAAACATATGCCAAAGAGACTGATTTCAAGGAAATATATTGCCTGATAGGATTGCTCCTTCTAGCTGGTGTTAAAAAATCTAATCATCTCAACGTTGAAGAGTTGTTTCGAACCGATGGTGGTTCAATTGAAATATTTCGGCTTTCAATGTCTGCCCAGAGATTTAGATTTTTACTGCGAGTTTTGAGGTTTGATGAGGGTACTACGAGAGCAAATAGAAAGGAATTTGACAAAATCTGCCATATTCGAGAAATATTCGAGAAATTTGTTCAAAATTTTAAGGCTAATTACACTTTATCTGCTTTTGTGGCTATGGATGAGAAGTTGGAAGGATTTCGCGGAAGCTGTTCATTTAGGCAATACATTCCAAACAAGCCAAATCCATACGGCATCACAATTTAAGCTCTTTGTGACGCAAAAATGTTCTACACATTTAATATGGAAATTTATGCCGGGAAACAACCGCAAGCGGGCCCACACAATTTCGACAATTCTGGCTTAGCCGTTGTTTAAAGATTATGCGAACCGATCTTCAATACAGGTCGCAATGTCACAACAGATAATTGGTACACCAGTATACCCTTAGCTGAAGCATTGCTGCAAAAAGGTCTAACAACCGTCGGAACAATCAGGAAGAACAAGAAAGAAATTCCTACAGACTTCAACATATTGCGCGGTCGAAATGTAAAGTCCAATATGTTTGGTTTTCGTGACAACATGGTTTTGGTGTCACATGTTCCAAAGAAAGGAAAAATGTTCTTCTTATTAGTACAATGCACAATGATGCTAAAGTCGATGACGACACTCAAAAGCCCGATATAATTTTGAGTTACAATGACACCAAGGGTGGCGTCGATGTCGTGGATCGCTTATGTGCAAATTATAATTGTGCTCGAGCAACAAGGCGCTGGCCTATGGTAGTATTTTCATCATCATCATCATCGGCACTACAACCGGGATCCGGTCTTGGCCTTATTTAACAATTCTCTCCACCGGTCCCGATTTCGAGCCGATGTCATTCAGTTTAGCACTCCCAGGCTCTGGGCGTCCTGGTCTACGCCATCCCTCCATCGCAGACAAGGTCTGCCGCGCTGTCTTCTTCCATACATCCTGCCACAAAGGACTTTCCGGGCAGGCTCCTCTTCCCTCATTCGAGCTAGGTGTCCCGCCCACCGGAGTCTACCGAGCTTGATTTTTCTTACAATATGAGCTTCAAGGTAGATTGCGTACAACTCATGGTTGTAGCGTCTCCGGAATCGTCCTCCCTCACATACGGGGCCAACAATTCTCCTTAAGACCTTTCTCTCGAACGCGGCCAAGAGTTCAGAGTGCCTTTTATTAAGCACCCAGGTCTCGGATCCATACATGAGTACTGGTAAGACCATGGTCTTGTACAGTAGTAGCTTGGATGTTCTGGATAAATTTCGGGATTTAAAGAGCCTTGATAGACCATAGTAGGCTTTGTTGGATTTAATCAGCCGTTCGCGTATTTCTTCTTCCATATTGTTATCGGCTGATACTATTGACCCAAGGTAGTTAAAGGATTGCACTACTTCAAATTCGTGCTCCACTACCCTGATAGTTTGACCAACGTTAGGTCTTCTCTTCGCAGAAGTTGCCACCATGTACTTGGTTTTTCCCTCATTAATGTGCAGTCCCAGTTTTTGTGCTGCCTGCTCGATCTGGGTGAAGGATTCCTGTACCGGCGATTCGGTTCTACCGATGATGTCGATGTTATCTGCGTAGGCAAGTATCTGGCTGGACTTGGTGACAATAGTCCCTCTTGTTGTAACGCCAGAGTCACGGATTGCTTTTTTCAACGCCAGGTTGAAGAGGAGGCAGGCCAGACCGTCCCCTTGTCGATGTTTATTGGTTTGGACAGCAATCTCGTTACTTTTACTTGACTAGTTACGTTGGTCATGGTCAACCTACAAAGTCGTATCAATTTATTTGGAATGCCGAATTCTCTCATGGCATTATATAGTTCTACCCTGGCTATGCTGTCGTAGGCGGCCTTGAAGTCTATAAACAGATGATATAGAGGAATCTTAAATTCCAGACATTTTTCCATCGCCTGCCTAAGGGTGAATATCTGATCAATTGCTGATTTGCCTGGGATGAAGCCACACTGATATTGACCAATGATGGCTTTAGCGTATGGGGATATCCGGTCTTGTAGGATAGTGGAGAGTATCTTATAGGCGGTACTCAGCAACGTTATACCCCTATAGTTGCTGCACAGTGTGATATCTCCTTTCTTATGTATGGGGCAAATTATACCACGACGCCAATCTTCCGGCATCTCCTCTTGCTCCCATACGTGCACCACGATCTCGTGAATTGCGTGATGTAACGCTGTCCCTCCTTGTTTGATCAGCTCAGCTGGTATGCCATCAGCTCCAGGGGCTTTATTTGATTTTAGCTGTCTAATGGCTTTTAATGTTTCCTCAATGCTTGGTGGCGGCAGCATTTGGTCTTGGTCTTGCATTGGTGGAGACTCCAATTCTTGTGTGACCTGACCATTTAGCAATTCATTGAAGTGCACTTCCCATCGCTCAATGCCTTCAGGATCGGTGATCAGATTACCCTCTTTATCCTTGCAGTAAGTGCAGCGTGGTGTGTACCGCGTCATACTGCGGATTATTCGGTAGAACTTCCGCGCCTGATGCGGACCTCGCTCTCTACTTTTCTCTATTTCACAGACAAGGTTTTTTTCCCAGGCACTTTTCTTTTGTCTGTGAAGTCTTTTTTCAGATCTTCTGAGCTCTTTGTATTTCTCCTCGCGTACCCGCGTCCTATGAGACTGCTGCATTGCCCGGTATGCAGCATTCTAACGCTCAGTCGCTAGTTTGCACTCATCATCAAATCAGTCGTTCCGATCTCTACGACTACTGCCTAAGATGGAGTTGGCAGTACTAATGACAGTATTCCTAAGGCGTGTCCATTTCTCTTCTACGCCCGGCATTCTGGCCCCAGGACTTACTCTCCCTCCGTCGAGCTCTTCGAGGGCGAGTCTTAACGCATGACCAAAGGTGTCACTGGTATTCTCATTGCGTAAGGCAGCCGTGTTGATTCGAACCTGATCCGCGGATGCAATACGTCTCCGTAAGGCAATCCGCGCTCGGAAAACTGTACCAACAAGATAGTGATCCGAGTCAACGTTGGCACCTCGGTACGTTCGTACCGTCATCAGTCTCGAGGGGTGGCGGCGATCTATCAGCACGTGGTCAATTTGGTTGCGAGTGGCTCCATCAGGTGATACCCAGCTGGCTTTGTGGATATCTTTACGCGGAAACCTGGTACTCGCAACAACCAAGTTTTTCGATGCTGCCAATTCGATGACTCGTAGTCCATTGTCATTAGTGTTCTCATGCAAACTATGGGAACCTGCGTAGTGCCTGAAAACCGGCTCCCGACCTATTTTCGCATTCAAATCCCCAAGAACGATTTTCACATCGTATCTTGGGCAGGCATTGAGGGTCCGTTCGACGTTCTCATAGTATTCTTCTTTTTCGTCGTCAGGGGACTCCTCTGTAGGCCCGTGAACGTTTATGAGGCTTATGTTCTTAAATTTGCCTCGCACGCGAAGAGTGCATAGCCTTTCATTTATTGCATTAAAGCCGATGATGGCAGGCTTCAGTTTTTGGCTGACTAGAAAGCCTACCCCGAGCACATGGTGTTTTGCGTGACAGCTGTAATAAATGTCATACTTTTTTCTTTGAAAAACACCACCCCCCGTCCATCTTATTTCTTGTAATGCTGTTATGTCAGCCTTATATGCGGACAGGGCATCGGCTAGCTGCTGTGCAGCTCGAGCTCTCTATAGTGAGCGTATGTTCCATGAAAAAATCCTTAAATCATTTAGCCATTTTCGTTTCCGTGGTCGTCGTCGTGTATCCGGTCCATATCCGAGGCTTGTTAAATTTGCCATAATAATTCATTTTTACGGGCCTGGTTATTAGCCTTGCGCCAACCTTTCTCAGGATGTCGCTGCATGCATTGGTTCACTAGTTGGCGGGTGTCAAAGTAGCTATCCAGGGGTGTCACGTGGAGACTGCATGTCAACTTGGATTGAACAGGGACAAGGATCGTCCTGGCCTTCGCCGGGTTGAAAGCAATCAGAGACTTTGCCCTGTATGTTCGCACCCATCCCCCCATGGTAGTATTTTATGCTATGCTAAATGTCAGTACCATAAACAGCCAAGTGATACACACAGCCAACAATCAAGCCACAAAATTGCTACGCCGAAACTTTATCGAGAATTTGGCTATGAAACTAATTGAACCCCACATAAAAGATCGGCAAACGCATTTGAACTTGCCATGATCAATGAAACTTAGACTGTCGGAGATTTTACATGAAGATGGTGTACCTGGGACCTCGGCTCCTTCAAGAAAAGGCCGGTGCTATGAATGTGGATGGAAAAAAAAAATAGGAAAATGAAGTACATTTGCCAAAAATGCCAACAATATTTGTGCCTTGAACACGTAGTGCCGTATTGCAGCAGCTGTTCGCCCACAGAATTTTAGTTTTTTTAGATGTATTTTTTTTTATTTTTTGTTTGGAAGGATACCAATTTTTGTTTATTTTATTAAAGTTCCTAGTGTCGAGAGACCAAAAAACTTAATTTTCATTTGAATATGTGATTTTTTTTATTTTTTACTTAATTTGAAAAAATGTATTTTAAAAAAACTTGTTATTTTTAATGCTCTAAGAAAACAATTTTGACAATTTTTATATTGAAATAAGAGAGCTTATGTTGATTTAATATCTTTGTTTTGTTGTCAAGGAGTATATATTTAAAAAATAACACAAACTATTAGTAAAACTTTTCAAAAAATCTTCATTTGTAAAACCCGGTCTGTGAGACCGGCGTCACCATTGATTAAAGTCAAATTTGCGTCACCAATGGCGGGTTAAGGGAGTAGCTGATGAAAGTATTTAACTTAACAATTGTTCACCTCACCTGTTGGACTGAATTATAATTCTCTCTCTTAAATAGGTCAAATATAAATACAAGTAGTCATCTTGTTTCACAGCACATTAGCCTACTTTCTGTTTGATATGGTCTTTTATCTTACTTGAACAAAAGTCCGTAAATAATCAGCAGTTTATAAAATGAGATACGTAAATGACGTACGAGCATTTGAGTCAGCTTAATCTGTCCCTCTATTAATCCTTAAGAATGACTGTTAGTTGTCAAGGTAAATATTTAATAATCCTCATGAGTTTGTATAATTTCTACTTTCTATAATTCATATTTTGGTAGTTAAAAATATGGGTGTATGGTGAGATAATAAAGTTATTTTTTATTTACCCTTAACAAACTAAAAATCATATATTGATTGAGGTGTTAAAGCCTTATTCGTAGTAAGACTGTTTTGATCTCTGCCGACCGAGGAATGCCGTCGGGGAATATTTCCACAGATGCAGAACGGGGGTTCGACTGCTGACGCCGAGGAGCTGTCCACGACCACGAGACCCTGGATTTATCAACGCAATGACGTCCGCAACATTGATGCCTGAAACCAATTGAGTTATTAAGAGGAAAAGTGAACCGAATACCTAGAATTCCTAGCAAAAATCCTCGCCCAGGTTCCTCAAGAAAACTTGCTGGTTATTGTTTAACACAAGCTTCCTTTATTTAATCTGATTAACTTGATTTCCACGGATTAGAATTAATGCGAACCGTGTCGCTTGAAATGGTTAACGAAGAATGAAAAGTTTGTTATTTTCCTTGACAACCAAAGAATTTATTGTCTGTCAGCTGGTTGTTGACATTTGTTATTCTTTGGTTGCTAAGGGCTGCATTCAGTTGCGAATTCGCTGATTGCATCCAGTGCGAATCCGCAACATTCCGCCCGCCTTTTCCAATCATTGGCGAACCCTTTTGTTCTAAGGGCCGGAGACCCGGGGCCGTGGTCTTCTGGTGATGCGAAGGTCTGGAGAGAGCATTCGCCCTGAATTGGTGACGGATAAAGGATTGGTGACGACGAGAGTTCAGTCGCTGATGTCCGGTACCCTTGGTCGCAGAACTAACCATTTGATCTGGGTTGGAGTTGTAAGTTCGCAACCCACGATCAATGACCACGTAATGGCTGGTGGTTGGAAATACTGCCTCGAGACCAGTGGCAGTGATAGGTCTGGTGCGACGTCTTTCATGGCACCGTCCGCGGGTCCTGGCGGAATGACCGGTGCGGACCCAGTGCCTACTGGGCTGAGTAAAGTACCGCCCCTGTTGGATTACGGAGAGACGTGCTGGTTGGTTGGGATTCAGTTGATCCCTGGGTGCTGGGGAGCGCCGCCCGCCAAGCGGTGCATTACTCGCTCCTATCCCTTTTGAGGTGGCTACATGTTGTAGCGGTCGTCCTTGAAGATTGTAATTGGCCGGATGTTGGCCACCCGGTGTCTCGGCTAGGTTGCATTTATTACTGGCAGTTTCTGCGAGCCCATCGGTTGATGGAAGATTTCCATCCGAGTAGTGGAACGAATTAGAATTGGCCGGGTCGAACGTCATCACCGATAGGTTGGTGAATGACAAATGCGTTTGTCCTGCTCCTAGGCCATTACCTAATGAACGTTGGTGCTGCTGCTGTAGTTGTGGCTGTTGCAATTGATGTTGCTGATACGACTGGCTATTAACCGGACTCTGTATTTTGTCACGGTCACTGCGGACATTGGGTGTGGCTACTGTTGCTGGGACAGTTGATGGCGTATTCGTGGAATGCATTGGTTCGCGGTGAACCAGTTCCTCTGGGTCGGAGTTGTAAGTTCGCAACCCACGAGGAACGGCCATGTGATGTTGTGCCCCACAACACGTGTGCGGCATCGGTTTCTATGGGGGCTTCGGCGTTGGGCCGAGCATCGGGACATGGGCCGGATTAAGCTTTGGGCAGGCGGCACTTCGGTCAGCGGTATGTTGATGCTCACTCTCTGGAATAGGATGCGGTTCCGTCTCTGGGCAGGCGGCGCTCCGATCGGCGGCCTGCTGATTCTCACTGAGTGGTGTGGCTCCTTTTCCGCTGACTTGGCGGTGACTGGTCGCAGCTGCATTCGCCAATCATTGGCGAAGCCGTTTGTTCTAGGGGATGGAGGCCCAGGGCCTTGGACTTCTATGGATGTGGAGGGCTGGAGAGAGCCGCCCGCCCTGAATTGGTGATGGATGTATTGATGACGACGAGTGTTCCGTCATTGGACGGTATCTTCCGATGGGATGCGGCCTATGGCGTGTGAAGCCGCAACGCTGAGTCTGGTGCGACTTCTTCCATGACACCGTCCGCGGGTCCTGGCGGAATGACAGGTGCGGATCCAGTGTCTACTGGGCTGAGTAAGAGACCGCCTCTTCTGGATTACAAGGCGTGCTTGTTGGCTGGGATGCGGTTGATCCCTTGATGCTGGGGAGCACCGCCCGCCAAGCGGGGCATTGCTCTCTTGATGCGTACATACGCGGTTCTTGTTCGGTGCGCATTGTTCAGGGTGGAGCAGTTCCTCTGTGTTGGAGTTGTAAATTCGCAACCCACGAGGAACGACCATCTTTTCCTGCGTTGGTCCGAACATCGGGGCATGGGCTGATTTGATCGGTGGGCAGGCGGCACTCTGGTCGGCGGCCTGCTGATGCATCCTCACTGGGAGTGTGTGCAGTTCTCTTCTATGTGCTGTCGGACTGAGGACCGCTGATGCCACAGGGGGCGGTCGGTGGGCCTCATTGCCTTGATCGGCGTCGTTCGCCTTAATGGAGGGGACTGGGTCGAGCGCGGACTGAGACTCGAGCAGTCTCGGTAGTTAGGCATCTTTCTGGTCTGGTGCGGGTGCAATGGCAGCTGCTGGTGCCTTCTTGATATCCGTCACAATGGGCAAAAACTGTTCTTCATGCAACTGGCAATACAACATCTCATTGGGTACGGTTGCAGAAGAGGATTTTTTTTGGGGCATCAACTGTCTTTGCATCGTTCCTCGCTGGTGCTCTGGGGGAGTGGCCAGATGGTATACTCATGCCAGGGGTGGCAGGATTTCTCAGCCACCAAGGTGGTTGCGCCATCAATGGCGGCAAACGACTGTTGGGTGGATACATTTTGTGCGTCGCAGTTTTATAAGCGGTCGGACGGTTGGCGATCAGTGTGTGCCGTACCCCAGAAAGCTCCGTGACCTCACCAATGTATGTTTCTTCGGCCTGGTCGATGAGCCGCTCTTCAAAATACCACTGACGGATGGCCGTCCATGGAGTGATCAGGCATATGAGATCTTCATGCCGATTCCGCACCTCGTTCCAACTCCAATGGAGGTCTCGTTCTTGTGCCTCCACGGTGGCCCTCTCTTGGTGAACTTAGTGAAAATTCCCATCATTTCTTCATGTGCGGTTAACTGGGCGCTGATGAGTTGCTCCGCCAATGTAGCTGTCATGTTTGACTTCGCTGACATTGCTCTGCGCTCTGGGCTCTGAGCTAATCATTTTTCACGAACGTGATAACGGTGGGTCTTCGCGTCTGGACGGCAATGTCCCGTGACCTTCTAAATGCTGCGAGATGGCAGCAGTGGATTGGATCCACAGATCGGCTCCGGTTGCGCCGCGAACTTGTCGCGGTGTGGTGGTAAGTAACTGCTGGGGGTAGCTTCTTTTTGTGCCACGCACTTGGCGGCGTTAATTTATTGGTAATTGAAAATGCTCTTACCTGAGAACCTGGGCGTTTGTAGGTAGATGCACTGGGGCAGCTTGTTGATGCGCCACTAATCTGGCGGCTGTAGGTCCTTAGGCTGGATGGGGCTGCTCGTCTGAGCAGCGGTAGTTGTAGCTGTCGTTGGGGCAGCTGGTTAATGCGCCACTAATCTGGCGGCTTCAGGTCCTTAGGCTGGACGGGGCTGCTCGTCTGAGCAGCGGTAGTTGTAGCTGTCGTTGGGGCATCTGGTTAATGCGCCACTAATCTGGCGGCTTCAGGTCCTTAAACTGGACGGGGGCTG
Source organism: Microdon myrmicae (assembly GCA_963931805.1). NCBI lineage: Eukaryota > Metazoa > Arthropoda > Insecta > Diptera > Syrphidae > Microdon > Microdon myrmicae. The sequence goes on from OZ007502.1 coordinate 102,775,172, forward strand.
CGTTGTGAGCAGCGGTTAATGCGCCACTAATCTGGCGGCTTCAGGTCCTTAAACTGGACGGGGGCTGCGTTGTGAGCAGCGGTTAATGCGCCACTAATATGGCGGCTTCAGGTCCTTAAGCTCGACGGGGGCTGCGTTCGGAGCAGCGGTTAGTGCGCCACTAATCTGGCGGTGGTATGGATTCACAATCAAAATCCTCGTATTGCCGCGATGGTCCGTTGTCGCTATAACTGTCGCAGTTAATGTGACTTTTCCGGCGACCGAGGAATGTCGTCTGGGAAACGTTTTGTTCTGAACCACTCGTCCGGATGGATAATAAAACATTAATTAATCGCGGTCATCAGTTACTATTTCATTGCACTTTCACGGATAGACACCAATCTCCCAATTGACTGTGCAGCAGCAAATTAATTAGTATCCGAGAGTGTTATTTAAAAAGCAATGTTGACATTGGTGAGATGATATTTATTGTTCTGTGCGATATTCATTGCGATTGGCTGGAGGCTGGGCAAAATGCTTCGTTTCGTATGCTGCGAGCTGGCAGCAGTGAATTGGATCCACAGACTGGATCCGGCTCGAAGGACCAAAATGTGTGTTCAACAAGCGTTGAACGCACCTTCCACTAACAATGGATCTTGTTGTGGGCTGGGTTGCTGGCGTCACGAACAGTGATGTCTCCTGGCGGGCACTAATGTTGATTGTTGTAGTTCTGAAACCAATTGAATTTACGTAAAAGGGAAACGAATACCTAAAGTTGAGGTGCAGCAATTTCAGAACGAATCCTTCTCCAGAAAGCAACAATGAAAAGTGTTGGTTTATTGTTGTTAAAAATGAGCTTTATTCAATTGATGAATTAGATTTCACCGGATAAAATTGATTTGAACTGTTTCGCTCGAATGTTACGAAGAAGAATGAAAAGTTTTTTTATTTTCCTTGACAACCCAAGAATTTATTGTCTGTCAGTTGGTTGTAGACATTTGTTATTCTTTGGTTGCTTAGGGCTGTTTCGCATCCTTTCCATGGTCCGAGGTGTGTTTCGGAAACTCCGATGTTAATGCTTGTGTGGAGTCGGTTTTAGAGATTATTCTTCTGGGGATGGAGATGTATATTCCACATTCCTTCAAACGAAGTTCGCCTGACAAACCTTGGTTTGATAAAAAATGCGAGCTGATTACAGCGGCAAAAATAGAGCTTGTAAACAATGGCGCTCCAATCCCACCGATGTTAACAGAACGAATTTTGTTAGAATCAGAAATGCGTGCAACCAAGCGATTGATACCACGAAGAAGACTTACAACGACAGAGGGACCAATAACTTCTTTGAGTGCCCAAGTGGTTCGCGTCCATTATGGTCAATGGCAAGGTTCTGTCAGCAATAACTTTGTATCATCCTCTTTTCTTCCGTTTGTGACGGGCAGCGGCACGTTGGTAACAAATTCAAAATATAAAGCTGATGTGTTCGCGAATTTATTTTCCGCGAATTCAAACATCGATGCCGGTTTGTTGGAGCCAGCCGTGATCGCACCGGTGATGGCTTTGATGCGGGATGTGAGGTTCAGCCCGCATACTATTTAACGCATTCTACGTGGGGTGGATTGTAGAAAGGCAACCGGCCGGAACAGAATACCAGCAATAGTCCTTAAGAACAGTGCTCTAGAACTATCGCCGGTTTTTGGCAGACTTTTTCGCTTGTCTTATGCGCGAGGGATCTTTCCTACCTGCTGGAGAGTCGCTCGAGTTCAGCCAATCCCAAAAAGGGAGAAAAAATTAATTAATTAAGTTCGCTATCACATAAAATATCCAGATCGCGGTTCGATTGAAGGATGGTAAGGATTTGGTTATGAAAAGAATAGGGCCCTTAAGAAGAAAAGGTTATAACCTGGCATTTGGCGGTGTTAACCTCCAAGCAGTTTTTACAACATCAAACCGAGAAACTGTGAAAACTTTGGCTTGGTAGTAGCTCTCAAGTAGGTCGCGGGTATGCTCAGGAGCAGAGCTCCAAACATCATCATCATCATCATCGGCACTACAACCGGGAACCGGTCTAGGCCTTATTTAGCAAGTCCTGAGGCTTGTTAAATTTTCCATAATGATTTATTTTTTCTGGGCAAGGTCATTAGTCTTGCGCCAGAGGCTCCCCGACGGGGAATCGAACCCCGGTCTCCCGGTTGATAGGCGGGTATACTAACTACTATCGAGGAGCCCAAGTCCAAACATGGGAACAATATTCGAACGCGGGTCTAATTTAAGTTTATATACAAGAAGTAGGGCCAGAGTGAAATATTTCTTGGCTCTATTTGAGTGATGTGAGTCGTATATTTGAAATTCATTTTTGGGGTGTAAATGGCCTCGAGATGTTTCAACCTCTCCTGTGGTCTGATTGCAGTACCTTATATTTGTATTTGAATATTCTGTCAATATCGAGAATTAGGTTCAGAGTAGTTACTACTTAGCATTATGGCGACTGCTGTAGTCGGTTTGAGTTGAATTTTCCATCGGATAAAGTTCGTCCAGGTAATGGTTGAGATGATCTGTAGCGAGTTGAAGGCTTATGGATAACGTGAATACAAGGACATCATCCGCATAACATGTTTATATGCTATCCATTGGGCGAAGAATATCTGACATCTAGATATTAAATAGTATGGGGCCTAAAAATGGGCCCCTGTGGTACGCCTGCAGCGTTGGGAATAGCTTTCCATTTAACCGAACTTAAAAAGTTCTGCTTCGAACAATTGGTAGATGATGCTATAACGTTTGCGACGAATGTGAAGAACATGTGATTTGAACTGGCGCTATCACGGTAAGGATCACTAAAAATTGAGCCAATGCTTAACAAATCAGGGCACTGCTGTGTGTACGAATTCGGTTTCTAAACTCAAGTACGCTCAACTGATGTAGAATAGCTATGTTATTGCTTGGTATATGGCTGATGCGTTTGCTTATTCGATTTTCTTTCGATGTTGTTCTTCACTATATGCTTGTGTACTCTGTGTGTATCTGTTAGAAACCCTACACTACTCTCTCCTTAAAAACTGCATTTGCGAACGACGGAGCAAGGAGCGAGCAAGCGAGAGAACATCATAGCAGGCGAGTGAGCCGGTGCTCTGTGCAGAAGTCGGGGCCGTAGTAGCAAAGTCCTGTTTACATATGGGAGATTTTGTGTCGTTTGTACACAGATTACGTCGGGGTCCCCAATTATGGCGTTTGCGACGAAAGTGAAAAACGTGTGATTCGAACTGACGCTATCACGGTTAGAATCACTAAAAGATTAACGCAATGCTTAATACATCAGGCCACTGTCGGGTGTACGAATTCGATTTTTAAACTCAAGTACACTCAACTGATGTGGAACGAATAGCTACGTTATTGCTTGGTATATGATTGATGCTTTTTGTTATTCGATTTTCTTTCAGTGTTGTTCTACACTATTTGCTTGTGTACTGTGTGTGTATCTATTAGAAACGCCACAATACTACACAGCGTTTTACTGAGACCAGTGTTCAATAATTTAAAAACGAGAACTTCGAGGCCGTTTCAATGTGCAGACTCATCACAATGGTGGGTTCTTTGTGCGCTCTTCTAAATTCAAATTGGAAATCTGGTATTAAGTTCCTGACACTGGTCTTGTCCAAACAATAGCATGTCAGGTATGGAGAAAGTACCTCATATTGAGGGCATGGTTGAATAGATTGGAAGGCTTTCGAAAGAATAAGCCAGAAAGCTTTCGCAATGATTAGTATGATATGTTATCGATACTAGGTGATTTCCATAGATTTCAAGATTTAACCAGCTTTTGAAGAGTGTTTGCCGTGGCGAAACTGTGAAAATCACAAACTGCTTATCACGTGTTTCGTCGAAGGACGTAGTGTTTTTTGTGTTGAAGACAACAATTCGCTCACTGAGATGTGTAATTTATTGTGGACATCTGAACTAATGATTGCATTAGAATCGGGATCACCACCATCAAGAGTGGGTCTATTTTTTTTTCCTTTTCTGCCTGGATGTGGTAATCTTGAATAGATACAAGTGACCCGATTCACTCCGTTCTTGTTTTATCTGGCAGTGCCTACGGACTAAGTCCATCTCCGATTTGCAATTCATTCCCGTTTGCTCCCCAGCTTTCAACATTTCTTCCGGAGGGAAGAGTGAGCTTGTTATTATTTTCAAAGGTGATGTTTCCTTTAGTAGTATCGTTATTGACGACAATACCGCCGTGTATAATTAGACCAGTAATACGAGGGTTGCCTTTTATATTTCAGGATTAGAGAACAAAAACAAATATTGATCATCGAAAATCACTTTATTGTTTTTCAAAATATTCCCCATGAAAATCTATACACTTTTGCATGCGTTTGAACCAATTGTCGAAGCACTTTTGCCACTCTGATTGAGGTATCTCCAACACATGCATTCTGAATGCAGCAACCGCTTCTTCAGGTGTCGAAAAACGTTGACCTCTCAGTTTGTTTTTTACGTACGGGAATAAAAAGAAGTCATTCGGTGCCAAGTCAGGACTATACGGCGGACGACCCATCAAATCGATGTTTTGGGTGCTCAAAAATGCAGTTGTCGCAGCCGATGTGTGAGAGCTCGCATTGTCGTGGTGAAGAGTGATCCGTCTTCGGCGGTTGGTTTTCCTGATTTCTTGGAAGACAACTGGCAACCAAATGGTTGTGTACCACTCAGAATTGAATGTTCTGCGTTGCTCTAGTGGTACGGTTGCGACATGTCCAGTTTTTCCGAAAAAACAGGCGACCATTTGCTTGGAAGTGCTTCGTGCGCGAACAACTTTTGTTGGATTTGGCTCATCTTGAAACAACCAGACAGCCGACTGCTGTTTACTTTCGGGCTCATACGCGTAAATCCACGATTCATCACATGTCACGATGTCATAGACGTGTTTCGAAGCACCGCGACCGTATTTTTTGAGCATTTCTTTCGACCAATTGACACGAGCCTATTTTTGGGCGATTGACAAATTGTGTGGGATCCAATGCGAACAAATTTTTTTGAGAGTCGAATGTTTATGCAATATTGAATGTATGCTGGTCCCACTAACGCCTAAGGTTGTCTCAATCTCACGATAGGTCACATGACGATCTTCCAATATCAGTTCGCGCACAGCATCAATGGTTTTCGGAACAACAACTGATTTTGGACGACCTTCACGAAATTCATCTTGGAGTGAACTACGACCACGATTGAATTCACCATACCATCGATAAACACTGGTCGAAAGTTGTAAAAAATAATCGCACGAAAATGTTCACGATTTAATTCCATTTTTGGGCCGAGATGAATCTTTTAAGTTACTGTAAACAACACAAATAGCGCTCGTATGTCAAAACGTTCTGAGCGCGTATAACCTCAAAAATGTCCAACTTTACGACAGAGCTGTCAATTGCCGGATTGCAACGCTAGGGTTGCCAAATCCCGAAACATAAGAGGCAACCCTCGTATGAGCAGTGCCACATATTTTTTAACATTCTTATTAATGTCCTGATCCAACTAAATAATCTGCATTTTATCTTCCAATTGTTGTGCGATAGTTTTGGGTTCTTTGTTTTTATCAGTGTACCAATATTGTGAATGATGGATCGGAATATTTGCTCCATTTTCGTAAGACGATATTTTGTTAGCATTGGTAAACGTTTTATTTGTGTAGCAGAGCAATGTCAAAAAAAGTTAAAGTTAGCCCTACAGAGTGTTCTTATCATTTCGATCAAATAAGGCAAAAACACAAATTCGGAAGATAACATTTTTAATCGTTTCGTACACAAAACTCCATGCAGAATCAGTCCCAACTGCGTCACGGGAATTCAAGGAGAACGTCTAATGACGAAATCTCCCACGAGCTGTATAGGTAAATCGGCCTGCTCATCAGCTGCTTATGTGGCTACGTCACTTACAGCGTTTCATTATTTGACTCTAACCTGGAAGAATGCCGAGACAGATGAAGCCTTCGCCTCAGGTGTTTAATACAATTAGGGGAAGACTTGGCGTACGGAACTGGATATAAATGAAGACTGGGCAAATTGGTAAGACTTCTATCCTGGACTGTGGCGTCGTCTAAATAAATTATTAAATTACTTGTTGGTAATAAATTAATATAACAGTATTTGATAAGCATAAGTTAATAAGTATATTACTTGTCGGTAATAAGTAATACAATATTTCATAAGCTTATTTAATTACAGTTTGCAGCTGAACAAAGAATATTAAGTATTCATGTCGCCTCGGACCACCTTCACCACTCGATATTAGTTGCAAATAAAAACACTTTCGGCTTGTGCTTTAGGATGGGGAAGCGCTAATATTTTCAACTAAGAATAAACTTAACGAAACTCCTCTCTCGAAAGAGGGTTTCAATCTAGAGCGAAACACGTCTTCGATGTCGACAACAGATTACCTCGTCTAGCCGAGAAGCAAACGAAAAACTATTTGCTCCGAATATATGCTCAGCTGAATGAGTCAGGGCCGACGTAATATATTTGCTTGTTCCGTGTTTGGTGTGGATACGAGACAAGTTTCACGAATACAGATGTTGGCAGCAACATTTTGGTGTATGAAGTGTTGTATATGGGAAAGGTGTTCTAGAGAAAAAAATGTTTAAATCGAATTGTTATTCATTTGTGATTTAAATATTTACCAGTTTGATTTTGCGTAGCGCACGCTGGTGTCAAATATTACTAGGCTTTCCAATAGGGGCGACATGTTCTTAAAATTAAATGAAATTATCTTAAATATTTAAGCAAAGCATTTTTCTAATTTTAAAGTGCAACTATTTTAAGTTCAAACTGTATTATATTGTAGATAAATGGCAGCTAGAAACATTTCTACTATTTTTAATGTGGCTGCCATGAGGTTTTAAACACATATCGTTACTATCACTTCATTTTAAAAACTTATTTTATTATTATCATTAAAACTTAAACTGAAGACTTTCAAAAACATATCACCTTTTTTTGAAAAACGCTTTACAAGATAAATCAGGAATTCAGCTGATTTACCACCTATCTCGATCTCTCATAGACAAACCCTTTTACTACATAGAAGAGTGATGAACACCGAGGAAGTGCACCTGCCGTTCGGTGGGCCCATATTCAATAGAGACCGCGGAGCATTCATTGGACAGTAAATAAAGGTCTGTTCGCCAAAATCGTAAGAATAATTGAGTCATCGGCAAGCTCACGCAGACTTAGTTTTTCTAGGTTTACGATAGAATTATATTATTGACAATTATTGGATACGCCATGCAATTATCAAGAAGACGCCACATCGTCACAGTACATCAAATTCCGAAAGACACATCAACAGGAATGGTCCGTAACAAATGGTATTCTCTGTGAAATGATGCAGCAGTTGCCTGTCTGTTGGAACCGCTACATTACTCCTTCCTCAGTAACTTTGTTACGATCAACTTCCTGTGCGAACGACGGAGCGAGGAACTAGAAAACGTCGGAGCAGGCGAGTGTGCCGGTGCTCTATGGGGAGGTCGTGATCGGAGTCGTAAAGTTCTGTTTACTATGGGAAAGTGTGTATGTGTGTGTACACAGATCACGTCGGGGTCACCAATTATAGTGTGGCGGTTCTACTGACGCCACTGCTACCTTTTCCGCTTACCTCTAAATCTTGCTGCTCTAAAGCTCTAGACACCTCAGTGTTTTTCGCTTATGCAAGCGCATTAACACACTCAAGCATTCTCCCACCGATTTTATCATCCTTCGATTATGCAAATCACATCCAACACCGCAGGCATTTTCCTCACCAAGGACATTCTCGTATTCAATGCGTAATATAGTTTTCCCTGGGAAAATTCGGTACGCCAGTACCGCATACATCAATGCATCTCAGCATTGCTCTAAAGAAAACGTGTTGGTTGCCATACTAGATAACCGAAATGAACAATGAAATAATCAGCGGAACCCCTGCTGCCTGCGTTGTCTGTCCCACACGTGCGCGACAGATTTTCGTGTTGTACCTGTACCCAGGGCGGCTTTTATGCAACCTTCAAACCACCAGCGCAACTCGCAACTCGCGCCTAGCTGCCAAGAGCCGAATTCATTGCCATTGTAAATACTCACACTGGAATTCGACCCGTGACTCCCTATGAATGCAATACGCAATTGACATGGATGTAAACACAACCATCATTGTGTAATCATCCCAAACGCATCCTAATCCCCAGCGCGATATTTGAACAGCTGCACATATTTCTCCTAAAAGACGTTCTATCTTGTGAATGTGCATTCCCACGGTTCGTGCACCCATGAGCTCGCATCACGAGCAAACAAAGTGATCCGCACGCAAATCGACACACCCTCGTTAGGATCTATGCACTGGAGATACACTCCTATTGTTCGAGCCAGCAGGAAAATCTCATTGTCTTTTTCTCCACACCACCAAACTCACCCCAAACGAGGGTTGTATCATTGAGTTGTAATTCAACCAGCAAGGCGGTCGGGTCGTCCGCCATCCGCCGTACCGGCGCCGGTACGGTGTGTTCGCGAAAAATCGAGTGCGAGTCATCGGCGTGAACAAATAGTTAAAGTGCACGTCAAAATGTTACCATATATAATAAAAAGTCAATAAATGTAACTTCCGTTTATGTTTTTTTTTCGTTACGAACAATAGTTTTTCTCCTTAAGTGGCTCCTTACAAATTGTAAAACTGAACACAAAAATAAACCAAATCGTAATGAACTAAATCGTGTGTTTAATTACCCCTTTATGGACGGTCGATATGGAGTTTTTCTTGCTTGGTGGACAGTGTCGACGGAGCAGGTTCAGCAGCGGAACTTTCGATTAGTGATGAGGAGTGAAGTGAATCAGCGCCGTATGCCGATGCAACATACTTCCTTCCCCACAATAGCCTATTGCGACGATAGTGAAGAACGTGTGATCCGAACTGATGCTATGACGGTTAGAATGACTATAAATGTAACCAATGCTTAACACATTAGGCCACCGCCGCGTGTACGAATTCGATTTCTAAACTCAAGTACACTCAACTGGTGTGGAATTGTTATGTTATCGCTATGGTATACGCCTCTGATGCATTTTCTTATTCGATTTTCGTTCGGTGTTCTTCACTATTTGCTTGTGTATTGTGTGTGTATCTGTTAGGAACGCCACAATATCATCACCGCTTTACGCAAAGGAAGCCATTATTGCGATCTATCATTCACAAAATTGGCACACTGATACAACAAAGTATCCAAAACAATCGTACCCGACAATGGGAAGACAAACTGAACGGCATCCAGATGGACCAGAACGTTTATAAAAATGTTAAAAAGATATGTGGCACTTCTCGTATCACTAGGCCGATCATACACAAGGGTGTTGTTGTTAATAACGATACCACCGGCTCTTGGCCTTATTTAGAAAGTCTCTCCACCGGTTTCCGGTCCTTATCCAAGACTTGTTAAATTGTCCATAACAATTTGTTTTTCCGGGCAAGGTTATTAGCTTTGCGCCACCCTTCCTCAGGATGTCGCTGTATGCATTGGTTCACTACTTGGTGGTTGCCAAAGTAGCTGTCCAGGGGTGTCACATGGAGACTGCGTGGGTACTTGGATTGAACAGGGACAATGATCGTCCTGGCCTTCGCCGGGTTGAAAGCAAAGACTTTGCCCTGTATGTTCGCTCCCACCCCCCTCAATAACGATACCGGCACAAATACCAATGCAATCATTAGTTTCGAGCTCCATAACAAATTAGACAACTTTAACGAACCAATTGTTGTCATCAACCCACTTAATAGTGCTTAGTTCGACGAAACACGTGATAATGGTCACGCCCTCGCCACACCAAATACCCCTCAAAACCTAGTTAGAGCTCGTAACCCTAAGTCGTCAATTGTTATTCACAACATGTCGTACCACTTGTTGCCAAGGTTTCCTGTCTTATTCTTTTTAAAGCTCTCCATTCCCCATGTTCAACCATGCCTACAAGATGGGGTTATTTCCCCAAGCTTGGAAGCACGCTAATGGCAAAAGTTGAGAAACCAACGTAAACCACCCCCCACTTTTCAGGCTACCCAGGTACATACCTCTGGTGTTCTTTGCTTAGGTATTCTCTAGGATTTTTTCCATCAGATTCTTCTTCTATTCACGTTTTTTTGCGATTGAAAAGTCCGGTTGTGTCTTTCCGAATCGTCGCGTATCTTTCTGCGTTTACTTCAACATATCTTTTTTAGTGGATCACTCTGATGTGTTTACATTGTTCGAACTTCGTCCTGCATTCATGGTCAAACCGAGGTTTGGACTTAATTGTTTTCTTAAATCCTAATACCTTTTGGGCATTTATTTGATTACGTCTCTCATCGATGCTCATTTAATGTCTATTGGTTTCCTCTTCCTCACTACTCCCATTCTCTAGGATGCTAAATCTATTCGTTAGTCGTCTTGATATTCAGCCCTTTGGCGTAGGTCTTTTAGTTTATCAATGTCGAACTTTTTACTCATATCCCGTTACTGCCCGTGTGAGTTTGCGAATCCTAATTTTGCCCATCACTAGAAGGTGATCGAAGTAGCAATCTGCTTCTCAATATGATCTTACGTTAAGGATATTCGTGTGGTGTCTTTTGTCTATGAGGAAGTGGTCTATTTGGTTACGCGTTGCGCTGTAGGGTGATATCCATGTGGTTTTATGGATTTGCTTGTGCTTGAACATCGTGCTTTTCATTACCAGATATTTTGACGCTGCGACGTGATAATTCGAATTCCATTATGATTTGAAACGTTGTGTAGGCTTTCTGTACCTATAGTTGGTGCAAGATATTTTCCTTTCCAATTTTCGCATTGAGGTCCCCGAGGACCTATTTCTACCACTTGATTTTTACCACTTGGCGAGTACAAAGGGCTGGAATAACTAAACAGTTGTTAATAGAAAATAATAAAACATTTTAATAAAATATCAATGGTTTTATTTTGAACATTAACTTACCAGACAGAGAATAACTGCACAGATCAACAAGCGTAAAATGAATTAAGCAATAATCCTATGTAACCTATATGTGTTTGTGGAGGTTCTTTAAAACATCCCCAAAGAACCACCCATTTCCCTTAAATCAACCTGCCTTCCCCTAACTCAACAAAGCCACTTTACTTACCTGCAATCGAGCAGCGTAAGCTACCTTTTATTAGCCTTCACCTGAAAGTAAAACCTCTTCAATGGCATGCATATCAATTAAATTATTCTGTTCAGAACCCGATCGGCTTAGCTCGTCAGCAATCATAATCGATAAACATACGCCAATGTCTGAGCGTGTTCTTGTTCCAACAATCCGTTGGTCCAAGAAGGCACATCGAACAGCGTACTTGCTGACACAGCTGCAGCCGATATTTTTCCTACCATTTCGTAATCAAACATTGCCCCCCACATCCATAGGTTCGCAACAGTTACAACCAATTTCCCTTTATCGGCCACCAACCGATTATAGGATTTGACATGAACTTGATTGTTGTTGGGACAATCATACCCACGATCATGTCCTATGATGCTCTTTTCTGAAAACTAAAACAAATACACAGTAACCTCACTGTGTTTATTTTAGCCACCATCCGTGGGTCCATGGCCACCCTGGGTGAGACGTATGCTTGCACATCTGCAAGTCAAATTCCTCACCAGCGCGTCCCATGTACCAGCACATTAATCTAAACAATAGCCACCCTAGCCACTGCTATCATAAACAAATCTCAAATCTTCGGTCGACCTATCGTCACCGAAGAATCTATAGCCTACAACGACATGATCGTGAGCGATAAGTAAACATGATAATGTTCCCATGTAGCATCGGCTAAACCACAAACAATGTGCATGTCATCGTATGACTCTCGAAATAGTGTTTCTGTTTTCTTAAGACACAGAAACCTATTTCTTCCTTCGGCGATCATTGCGATGATTTACAACAACGATGCCTGCAGCCCTTATGCTTGTTCCTTGTTTGAACAAGTGTAGGATTGTTCGTTGTCGGCATACCAATCGAAAGGGCATCACACTTGACCGTACGGTCATATGGAAAATCCTCCCATTAAACGCCAATTCGATCGCCCATTGGCTATCACCCAGCAGAAGATCGGATTGGCTTCCCTTAGATCGGGAAATCCATCACGATCACGGCTAGTGGATGTGTGGCGGTTCTTTAATACATTCCCAAAGAACCGCCCATCCTCTTAAATTAACCACCTTCCTCCTTCCATGTAAAGCTATGGTACTTACCTGCAATTAGGGGTAGCGTAAGCTCCCCTGCAGCATCATACCTGAAAAGAAAAACTACCCGACGGCATCCACACATTCTGAATTCCCCTGGTTCATATTCCAGGAACCAGTTCATCTCCTATCGACTCAGCCTGTCTTCAATTACGATAAACAAACGCTGGCCAGCGTATTGTTCACATAGCTGTAACCAATATTCTTTCCTTAGTTCACGATTGTATATCGCGCCTATACCCTTAGGTCCGCGACAGTTGCGACAATTTCCCGCTATCGGCTATCAACCGATCATGAATTTGGGCATGGACATGATCATGGTTAGGTAACCTTACCCATGCCATGCCTATGATGACCTGCCTGAAAACCTAAATTAAACATACAGTAGCTCACTGTGTGCGTTTTACTTCCCCGCATATTAATCAAACATATAGCCATCCAGTCTGACCCTTTGCCGCCGTCGATGAGGTTTCTGCTGACTTATTCAACAAAATAATTTGCCTCCTTGTGCACAGAAGCCATAGCTACATTGGATATTGCCTACACCGGTGTTTCCAAGGAATCTTAGGCAAATACCATGATGACCCCTTGTATCATACGCACATCATTTACATCATGTGTGCCACCATTTGATCTGTGAAATAGAGTTTTTGTTTACTTTGAAACAAAAATCTATTTCGATCCCTGGAATACATCATCAACGATATATGGGTACATCGCCGCAGCCCCCGATCATCGTACGTTTGTTTAATCAGGTGTCCGCCGATCATCGTCCTCATCGCAGGGCATCGTACTTATCCTATACGGACACATAGAATCCTCCCCTATCGATACAATTCACGGCCATTGAATCTGATGGATGTGAATTGCACCGTGGAGTCAGATTTCTGCCGTCACCGAGGTCGTACAAGTTCCGAGAGTACAGATCGATTGTCTTTTCAATTAAATTATATCGGAGTTTAAACACCTTTTCAATAAAAGAGTCGTGCGCGAAAGTTGAATGTGCGTGGTTTAATGCAATTTAAAAACAAAGAACAGCGCCATTACAATTAATTAACAAAAAAAATTCGAACAATAAAAAAACTCAACATCAATATCAATTGTTTTATTCGTTACATTCTTCGTTGTCGAACAGTTCCAGCGTTTTCCTTGTTGTTCCTTTGTTTTCCGCGGTGGTTGTTTTTATTGAATAAGCGTCCGTGTCGATGCACCTAATAAAAACTATCCACAGATGTTGGCGGCAACAGACACTAGCGAGTCAGATATTATCTATAGAACCACGCACACGTACCAGGACGTTGCGTACCGGAGTTCCCTTCGGTCTGAGGAGCCCAAATTTACTTCATCCGCGAGTCAGTGGTCAGTAGCCATAAAGAGATTCAGGTTTAATTAAAATACCGGAGTTGGATATTGTCACCATAAATTAATTCAGTGATTGCCAAAGTCATCAAGTAGACTGTGCACTAAGAAAATAAATATTCCTGTTGAGTTTGAATCAAATTTCGTAACGCTGCTACAAACGAAGATACAGCATTGATTGGTGAAGCAGAGGACATTGAGGTGTCTGATGAACTAAAGGATCCAAAATGGCGACGAGCTATGAAAGAAGAATACAAATCGTTAGTTGACAGGAAGACGTGGAGACTGGCAGACTGCCCGAAAGGAGTGAGACCATTGACCTGCAGATGGGTCTTGACTGAAAAATCAAGTGGCAAGCTGAAGGCAAGACTGGTGGCTCGAGGGTTCGAGCAACAAAAGGAAGTCGACTACGATGGGACATTCAGTCCAGTGGCAAGTTACTCATCGATTCGACTGATTCTGAGCCATGTAGCCCAGAGAAATGGAAACTGATCGCATTTGATGTAAAGACGGCATTTCTGTACGGCAAGTTGAAAGAAGTGATCCACATGGTACAGCCTGAAGGATTTGGGGACGGGTCAGGCCGAGTAGGCGAGCTGTCCAAGGCTATTTATGGACTCAAACAGGCACCAAAGCAATGGAATCAGGAGATCACTGGATCGTTCGAAGGATTTGGATTGGAAAGTTCAGACGATGATCCAAGTGTATTCTACAACAAGGACAAAACCATCATAGTGGCCTTATTTGTGGATGATGGATTAATCGCAGGCAAGGATGAAAAGGAGATTTTCGACCTCTTGCGGTCTGATATTCAGAGGATTTCCAATCGTCTGGTATTCCCTGAGACAGAAAGTTGTGTCAACGTCAACAGCCGAGGCAGAGTACAGAGCAGTATATCAAGTGATCGACGACGTATGTTGGCTGAAACGACTGGCTCTGGAACTTGGCATCTTGAAAGAAGATCATCCGATCCCAATGTTTGTGGTAAACAAGTCAGCTGTCCACATGTTGCAAAACACACACGAGGGTAAATTAAATAAGGGAAAGAAACACATTGAGATTCTGAGAAAGTTTATAAAGTATCACACTGAAGTCACTGTTAACATTGAGCACATTGAAGGAAAGATGCAAATTGCAGATATTTTTACAAAGCCTTTGAGTAAAGCTTTGTTTGAGTTAAATCGTTCATATTTGATTAAAGAGGAGTGTTGAGTTTGAATCAAATTTCAGAATGTAAACATAACCTTAAAGTCTTATACCAAAAAGAAAAGTGCGAGTAACGGAAAGGTGTTCTTGGCACCAAGTTTTTTTTTTGTTCAACGTTTATGAATAAACAATTCTTTTCTACAATTGGCGAGTTCTCTGGTGTTCCCTACCCACTGTAAAATCCCAACAATTCCCGTATCAACAAAATGTTTCAAAATATATAATTCATCAAGTGTAAATAATATCCCAGAACAAATAAAGGAACAATAACATTAAAACTAACTTATCGTGTTTTCTTTCCCCGGTGCTTACCATCAGTAGTTTTTCGTTACCTTTCGGGCATCGTCGATGAACAATTCTTGCCGTCGGAAATAACTGGATGGGGATTTAACTGAAACAGTGCCCGTGTATTGGCAACATATACTTAAAACCCCCATATGTTATTTTCCGAAAGAAATATATTTTCTGTTACGAGGGTTGCCTCTTATGTTTCGGGATTTGGCAACCCTAGTGTTGCAATCCGGCAATTGAAAGCTCTGTCGTAAAGTTGGACATTTTTGAGGTTATACGCACTCAGAACGTTTTGACATACAAGCGCTATTTGTGTTGTTTACAGCAACTTAAAAGATTCATCTCGGCCCAAAAATGGAATTAAATCGTCAACATTTTCGTGCGATTATTTTTTACAACTTTCGGCGTGGATTAACTCAACAACAGTGCATGGATGAACTTAATTCAATTTTTGGCGATGAAGCTCCATCAAGGACCAGTGTTTATCGATGGTATGGTGAATTCAATCGTGGTCGTAGTTCACTCCAAGATGAATTTCGTGAAGGTCGTCCAAAATCAGTTGTTGTTCCGAAAACCATTGATGCTGTGCGCGAACTGATATTGGAAGATCGTCATGTGATCTATCGTGAGATTGAGACAACCTTAGGCGTTAGTGGGACCAGCATACATTCAATATTGCATAAACATTTGACTGTCCAAAAAATTAGTTCGCGAAAAACACAATTTCCCACACAATTTGTCAATCGCCCAAAAAAAGGCTCGTGTCAATTGGTCGAAAGAAATGCTCAAAAAATACGGTCGCGGTGCTTCGAAACACGTCTATGACATCGTGACAGGTGATGAATCGTGGATTTACGCGTATGAGCCCGAAAGTAAACAGCAGTCGACTGTCTGGGTGTTTCAAGATGAGCCAAATCCAACAAAAGTTGTTCGCGCACGAAGCACTTCCAAGCAAATGGGCGCCTGTTTTTTTGGAAAAACTGGACATGTCGCAACCGTACCACTAGAGCAACGCAGAACAGTCAATTCTGAGTGGTACACAACCATTTGTTTGCCAGTTGTCTTCCAAGAAATCAGGAAAACCAACCGCCGAAGACGGATCACTCTTCACCACGACAATGCGAGCTCTCACACATCGGCTGCGACAACTACATTTTTGAGCACCCAAAACATCGATTTGATGGGTCATCCTCCGTATAGTCCTGACTTGGCACCGAATGACTTCTTTTTATTCCCGTACGTAAAAAACAAACTGAGCGGTTAACGTTTTTCGACACCTGAAGAAGCGGTTGCTGCATTCAGAATGCATGTGTTGGAGATACCTCAATCAGAGTGGCAAAAGTGCTTCGACAATTGGTTCAAACGCATGCAAAAGTGTATAGATCTTCATGGGGAATATTTTGAAAAACAATTGTGATTTTCGATGATCAATATTTGTTTTTGTTCTCTAATCCCGAAATATAAAAGGCAACCCCCGTATACCATTTCCACATTAGTAGAATGTATTCTTTAGAAACCGAATTCACATACGCGGCAGTAGCCTGATGGGTTGAGCTTTGGTTCTATATTTTAGTGATTCTAACCGTGATAGCGTCGGTTCGAATCACTCGCTCTTCACTATCGTCGCAAACGCTATAACTGGTGACCCCGACGAGATCTGTACGACATAACAAACACACCCATATGCACACAGAACTTTACTTTACTGGCAACCCCACGACTTCTACACAGAGCACTGGCTCACTCGCCTGCTCTGACATTCCCTCGATCGCTCTCTCGCTCGCTCTTCGCTCAGTCGTTCACATCTCAAAGTTGAACGTAACGAATGTTACTGGGAAGGGAGTGATGTGGCGTTTCTAGCATATACACACGACTAGTAAAGAACAACACCACCAAAAGTAAATCCATTAAAGCCGTATTTATATATACCATTTCCACATTAGTCGAATGTATTTGAGTTTAGAAATCGAATTCACATACGCGACAGTGACCTGATGGGTTGAGCATTGGTTCTATATTTTAGTGATTCTAACCGTGATAGCGTCGGTTCGAATCACTCGCTCTTCACTATCGTCGCAAACGCTATAACTAGTGACCCCGACGAGATCTGTACGACATAACACACACTCCCATATGCACACAGAACTTTACTTTACTGGCAACCCCACGACTTCTACACAGAGCAGTGGCTCACTCGCCTGCTCTGACATTCCCTCGATCGCTCTCTCGCTTGCTCTTCGCTCAGTCGTTCACATCTCAAAGTTGATCGTAACGAAAGTTACTGGGAAGGGAGTGATGTGGCGTTTCTAGCATATACACACGACTAGTAAAGAACAACACCACCAAAAGTAAATCCATTAAAGCCGTATTTATATATACCATTTCCACATTAGTCGAATGTATTTGAGTTTAGAAATCGAATTCACATACGCGACAGTGACCTGATGGGTTGAGCTTTGGTTCTATATTTTAGTGATTCTAACCGTGATAGCGTCGGTTCGAATCACTCGCTCTTCACTATCGTCGCAAACGCTATAACTAGTGACCCCGACGAGATCTGTACGACATAACACACACTCCCATATGCACACAGAACTTTACTTTACTGGCAACCCCACGACTTCTACACAGAGCAGTGGCTCACTCGCCTGCTCTGACATTCCCTCGATCGCTCTCTCGCTTGCTCTTCGCTCAGTCGTTCACATCTCAAAGTTGATCGTAACGAAAGTTACTGGGAAGGGAGTGATGTGGCGTTTCTAGCATATACACACGACTAGTAAAGAACAACACCACCAAAAGCAAATCCATTAAAGCCGTATTTATATATACCATTTCCACATTAGTCGAATGTATTTGAGTTTAGAAATCGAATTCACATACGCGACAGTGACCTGATGGGTTGAGCATTGGTTCTATATTTTAGTGATTCTAGGGTTGCCTTTTATATTCAGAAATATAAAAGGCAACCCTCGTACGTGCACCAATCCGTTCAAGACTACAGTCGGAGAATTGTTACCCAGCCATATTACGGAAGAATTAATAACTAAATTAGGCAGGATAAATCTCTGGTACAATCTTGTTCCAAAGGTTATTCACATACGTTTTAATTCTTTACAAATCGTTGCATATTATTGCAGTCTGACTAAAATTTACGCAAATTAGTTGTTTTTACAACTAAATATTGTTAATTATTTAAAAAGACGTCTTATTAAGAATCTGTATTTGCTGCCTTTCGTTCAAAAACAAACTACTGTTAATTATTTGCCAGTTGAATATTTAATTAACTCACCCTAAATCACTTTGTTCGTATTTTTTAATATTATTTCAACAGCAACCTAACTTTTGACATATTTAAGATATTCATCATCATCGGCACTACAACCGGGATCCGGTATTGGCCTTATTTAGCAAGTCTCGAGGCTAGTTAAATTTTCCAAAATAATTTATTTTTACGGGCAAGGTTATTAGCCTTGCGCCGTATTTAAGATATTATTTATGCTTAAATACAGTATTTATCTAATCTTGGTACATTCAAAATAGATGTACACAAAATAGCAAAAAAAAATGAGTATAATTTAAAAAATTTAAAAAGTTTAGCAAATCCTACCTACCTTATTTTTATTCTGCGTCGGTTTGTTATTTTATTATATGTTATTGTGTGTCGATATATTGGCCGGCCGCAAAAATGTTCGTTTGGGACCCCGAATTTGATACCCCTGTAGCAAACGATACTACTAATAGAAGTCCTTCAAAGCAATTACAACTCCTTTTGTTTGTGGCAAGCGAAAGAAGTTCTAAGCCAACCTAAAATAATTCGAGTGAATTCTTTGTTTACTCTCGAATTGTTGAATTGGCGCATGATATCGTTAGTTGGCCATCAAAATCACTTCTGTTTTATGAATCAGCAACCCTGACCTCCACTGATAAGTATTGCGGTTCCTAGTTGACATGTATCTCCATTTGTTGCTTACACTATTACCACGTGCAACCTACTTCAATCAGTAACAAGCAAAAGGTAAAGCACGCGATGCAATTAACATTCTCTGTTGCCATAGACTGTAAACATTGGCAACAACACTGACGATTCATATCGACACATTCGTTAAGTGCGTCAACTCGCAACTGCTCAGACAACTCTCGAAGCTTAGCAAGCTTTACTTAGTCGAAGTGAGTTCTTGTTGCTGTGGGGTAGACTAGTTGCTGTCGTTGGATATCTAGTTGTCAATTGATAAAATGTGCCTTTAAGGAGTTTCCCGTCCTGTTCTTAGTGTTCTTACCCTTGACCGTGAACAACTTGCGCGTGCCCGAAGAGAAAACGAAAGTTGGCAGAGTTAAGTGTGGATCATCAACATAATCACATTTCAATAAAACGTGTACCAAATGGCTCGAGAAGATCAAGAGTTAATTGATGGAGCGGCAAAGATTAAACGTGAGTCTCGTAGAATTGACGTATTTTAATGCTAATTAAGTGAAATTTACTCAAATCTGTTCTCGAATTGAATATGGAAATGTGATTGATCGGAAGGGAATGTGGGGATTGTGTAACTATGGTGCGTGACAAAAAACATTGGGAAAAAGATTTATGAATCTTGTATCATACAGTACTTTTATTCAAAAACAGTCTGATTCGTTCAGGATAACGATTGCTTGTCGACTAACCACTAAATGAAATCAAGAAATGCGAAGATTATCCCACAAAACTTCGTTTTCTTTCGGCATATGAAACTTTTAGGAGAATGGGGGGCTGTTTCCAAAAATAGTACCAGTTTCTTTAATTGATTTTAGTTGTATAGTCTAATATTCAAAAACTATTTAAGGACTCAAAGTTCAACACCAAGTTAATGACTGTGTCTCAAAAATAGTTTTTTAATATATACGAGGGTAGGTCAATAAGTGCTTAGAAATGCATACGATGCCGCTCCTAGCATCGCTAATGGTCTGTTTTTAGTAAGCATAATTCCTCACTAGGCATCTGTCAATTTTTAATTTGTGTCATGTTTTAATTTTGCTTGAAAAAAAAATTTGCGAGATGGGTGCCGCGTTTGATCTCAGCTGACAAGTTTTGGAGCGCTTGCGTTGCAACCCAGATTTCTGCATAGATTAGTAACTGTAGCATAGATACAGCACTTCACTCCCGAGACGAAAGAACAGCCAAAACAGTGGATTGTTAAAAGCGAACGGGCTCCAAGGGAAGCAAAGATGGTAAAATCAGCTGGAAAGGTTATGGCTACTGTGTTTTGGGATGCACGTGGCATTATCGGCATTGACCTTTTGAAAAGGGATACACGATAACTGTATAGTTATATGCGTCATTATTATGTCAGCTAAATGAGAACATGGTAAACGCTAATAAACTTGCCCGTAAAAATAAATTATTATGGAAAATTTAACAAGCTTCGAGACTTGCTAAATAAGGACAAGATCGGATCCCGGTTGGAGTGCCGATGATGATGATGAAATGAAAAAATAAAAGAGAATCGTCCTCATTTTCTAAAGACTTATTGATCCTGATTATTATATTTTATTCTATTTATTGGCCTGTAGGAACCCGGAAGTTCATAGCCTCGTCGACTCGACTCCGCCATTGTTCCCTGCAATGTTTTTTCAGACCTAACTTGAGTTCTTTCAACTTTTCTTGTCTCATTTTTCCTTCGTAATTATCATATTTTGATTGGTTTTGTTCGTAGTGGCGTTTATTATATTATATAAATTTGGTAGATTAACAACATTCTTACATATCAAACAGATTATTTTATCTTTTACTTCACTATACTATTACTACTACTATTTATTGGCCTATAGGAACGCGGAAGTTCATGACCTCACAGACTCGACTCCGCCATCGTTCCCTGTCCTGCGCACAATTTTTTCTCGCTGGATGGGGAAGTTACTTCGTAACAGGTACAATCACCTTGCAGTTGTAAATTGTCCCGTTTATTTTGATTGTGGTCTTTCTTTTCCGTTTTATCTTATTTTACTGTTTTTCCTTTTCAAGGCATCGTTCATTGTTTTTATGATTACTATTTACTATTTATTGGCCTATAGGAACCCGGAAGTTCATGACCTCACCGACTCGACTCCACCACTGTTCCCTGTCCCGTGTGCTCTCCTTCCACGTCCGACCATCCGATCCGATCTTTTCGAGGTCCAACCTAACATTGTCCTCCCATCTCCGTCGCGGCTGTCCTGTCAGTCTCTTTCCCGTTGGTCTACCGTCAAGAATTCTACGCACGGTCCTATCGTTGCCCATTCGCTCCACGTGTCCGGCCCATCTTAACCCTTGCGACTTGATTACTCTCACTATTGTAGGTTTGTGGTATAGCTCTTCCAATTCGTGGTTGTGGAGTTTCCTCCATTGTCCTGCCTCCTCGTCATATTTACCTCCGAAGATACCCCTTAAAACTTTATTCTCGAATATGCGGAATTTGTTTTCTTCCCGTTTTGTGAGAGCCCATGTTTCGCATCCGTATGGAACAATCGGCATGATTATGGTTCTACAAACACGGAGGTTTATGTCACGTGATAGCAGTTTGGATTTCAGCAGTTTACTGACTGCATGCCAACTACCGTTGCCGGAGTGTAGTCTTTTGTTAATTTCTTTCGACAATTTCGTTACTGGCCGTCAGTATTGTTTCCAGATATTTAAATTTTTCAACATTTTCAAATATCTTGCCCCTGACGTTTATGTGTGTTCCCTGAGGTCCACCTGCTCTCGCCATAATCATGTACTTTGCCTTGTCCTTATTTATCTCCAGGCCCAACTTTTCTGCCGCTTGCATGATGATTTCACTGTTTTTACTTACAGTTTCTAGATTATCGCCCAAAAAGGTGATGTCATCCGCATATGCGAGCACTTGTGTGACCCCGTTCAGGGATGATCCGGTTATGTTGTCGTCTTGTACTCGAGCACAAGGTTAAAAAGACACGGTGATAGACTATCTTCCTGTTTTAGTCCGTCCCGGGTTTCAAATGGTTCTGAGAGGTGGTTTTCTATTCTAACTAGCCCTTTGTTTTCGTTCATGAAGATTTGAATGAGGGCGGCATATTTTTCGGGATTCCCAGCTCAACTACAATATGGTAGAGTCTTTGTCTTGCGACTGAGTCGTAAGCTTTTTTGAAGTCCACGAACAGTTGGTGAACCGTCTCTCCGTATTCCCACTTCTTTTCCAGTAGTTGCCTTATTCTGAATATTTGGTCGCTCGTTGACCGGTTCCTACGGAATTCGCATTGGTAGTCTCCCAATATGTCTTCTGCGTACGGTGTGATTGTCGCCAGTATGACATTTGTTAGTATTTTGTATATGGTTGGGGGCAATGATATTCCTCTGTAATTTTCGCAGTCAGATCTGTCACCTTTTTGAAAATAGGGCCGACTATTGAGACTTTCCATTCTTCCGAAATGACTTCCATATCCCATATTGTTTTAATCAGTTGGAAGATCTTTCGAGCGGTTGCCTCTTCTCCATGCTTCACAAGCTCTGCCGGTATGCAGTCGTCTCCTGAAGCCTTGTTGTTTTTCAATCGGTTTATTGCGTCTACAATTTCGTCGAAAGAGGGCTCAGGGATCTGAGGCTCTGCTGTATGCATGTCTGGTGCGTTTATTTGTGGTTGATGGGTGCGTACATTGAGCAGGTTTTCAAAGTACTGCTTCCATCTTGTCACGATATTGTTTGTTTCTGTCACCAGACAGCCGTTTGTGTCTTGAATTATTTTGGCTCTCCCTCTGTGGATTTCTAATTAAATTTATGCCGACATACATACCTCTGATATTCTTTGCTCTGGCATTTTCTAAGATTTTTTCGATCCTAGTTTTCTCCCATTCGCGTTTTTTGCGTTTGAAAAGTCTCGTTGTCCCTTTCCGAATTGTCGCGTATCTTTCTGCGTTGACTTCATCATATCTTTCTAAGTGGATCACCCTGAGGCGTTTACGTTGTTCGATCTTCGCCCTGCACTCGTCGTCATACCAAGGTTTGGACTTAATTGTTTTCTTAAATCCTAATACCTTTTGGGCTGTTTGTTTGATTGTGTTTCTGATCGATGTCCATTTAATGTCCACACTATTGGTTTCCTCATCCTCACTACTCCCATTCTCTAGGATGCTAAATCTATTCGTTAGTTCGTCTTGACATGCAGCCCTTTTGCGTAGGTCTTTTAGTTTATCAATCTCGAACTTTTTGCTCGTCTCCCGTGACTGTCCATGTGGGTTTGCTGCAAGCCGACTTCTAATTTTGCCCATCACTAGAAGGTGATCGGAGTCGCAATCTGCTCCTCTATATGATCTTACGTCAAGGATGTTCGAGTGGTGTCTTTTGTCTATGAGGAAGTGGTCTATTTGGTTACGCGTTACGCCATCGGGTGATATCCATGTGGCTTTATGGATTTGCTTGTGCTTGAACATCGTGCTTTTCACTACCAGATCTTTTGAGGCTGCGAACGTGATAATTCGAATACCATTATCATTTGAAACGTCATGTAGGCTTTCTTTACCTATTGTTGGTTGGAAGATATCTTCCTTTCCAATTTTCGCATTGAGGTCGCCGAGGAGGATTTTAACATCGAATGATGAGATCCCATCAAATACTTCCTCTAGGGTCTCGTAGAATGTGTCCTTCGTTTCTTCGTCCGTAGATTCTGTTGGGGCGTGTACGTTTATAAATACATAATTGTACCATGGTCCCTGTATTTTTAGCACCGACATTCGGTCATTAATGAATTGCACATCTTTTACATGGGGCGTAATCTTCTTG
This sequence comes from Microdon myrmicae, assembly GCA_963931805.1. NCBI lineage: Eukaryota > Metazoa > Arthropoda > Insecta > Diptera > Syrphidae > Microdon > Microdon myrmicae. The sequence continues at coordinate 102,798,992 of OZ007502.1, forward strand.
CTTATGATGAAGCCAGTTCCGAGGTTATGTGTATCGGTACCTCCACACACCAGTGTAAACCCGTTGGTTTCGATTACTTGATGTGGGAGTCGAACTTCCTGGAGCGCGACGATTCCATTTTATATTGTTTCGCGTTCTCTACGACCGTCTGTATCGCGCCTGGCTTATGTAACGTTCGAACATTCCACGTGCCGACGCGTATATCTCGCTTTTTCCGTTTTTCCCTACATCTTGTTTTTGCCGACTCGGTGTTTTCTTGATGATTTTTTCCCTTATGGTAGTGTCGGCTCATCACACCTACGCCTACCGGGTTTTTTGTGAAATTGTTTTTTGTGTATTGATCATTAATTTCATTGGATCACTCTGGGGTTTCAAATGGTCCGCCATATCAGAGCCCCTCTTTGATATGGTAAGTTCTGCTTACTGCTCTGATTCCACCCGGTGTCAGAGAGGCGCCGTTATAATACAGCCGGTATACCCCTGGCTGCAAACCATCCAATAGGCCCGGTGACGCGTAACACCCTGGATTAGGGGTGGTAAATCTTTGTGTGTTACTCCTCCCTAGCCTGTCTGACGTGGGTGGCCCTACTGGAAGCATATGCTTCCGTCAGCATAGTGATTCATTGTAGCGGGGAGGCCTTTCTCCACTGCAGAACCTTATCCATATCCCGATTTAGAGAGTCGATCTACATCTCAGTTGGCGCTACGTTGATGCACTAATCGGCCGATCACTCGAAAAAAGGAAACAACTGTACTCTCATCCGCAAAACTGAACCCTCGGTTATCCGTTGAATCCAGCAAATTATTTGTGTGAAGCAAAAACAAGATTGGAGCCAAAATAGACCTTTGAGGTACCCCGGAATTAACAGGATATAGATCCGAAGATTCACCGTTTACAACAACCCGGATCGATCGATTTTCGAAGTAGCTTTTCGTCCAGTCGCAAATTGCTGTGAAAGTCAGTGTGAACGAAGCTTGCTCAGCAATGCTCCGTACCAGACGCTGTCAAAAGCATTGGAGATATCCAATGCGACGGCGTTTGACTCCCCATGCCCTTCAATTGCAGATGTCCATATATCGGTTATAAGGGTCAAAAGGTCTCCCGTGGATCGCCTGACACGGAATCCGCATTGACGATCATTCAGAGGTCCCTTGCATTTCAAATATTTAATTAACTCGGAATTGATGACCTTTTCCATCGCCTTAGATACCATAGACAGTAATGCTATCGACCGGTAATTTTGTGAAAGACACTTTGTTGCACGTTACAACCAGTAATGATGAGCGTACTCTGGTTTTTTTTTTTACACTAACGTGCGCACAAAAGGGGATTTTGAAGAACCCTTAAATGTCAGAGATCAGTGCGAGCGGGTGGAGAGGAAGTAAATAAGGAAAGAGGTGTCGATGTATATGACAACATGTTTAAACAACTTTCCACCCTCTTCACTGGAGGTGTTAGCTTGTATCACAACCGATGGCTCAGTTTCGATTCCGTTGAGCTGTGAAACAAGAAATAATGGGGCAAATTCAAAAGAACAGTCAATATTTCGAATGCTGTTTTCAATTAGAATCTTGGTTGAAGGAGGAGGAGGTTGTCCGCACTCGTATTTCAGTGATTAAACATGTGTGGAGAAAAGAAGAAGACGAGGATCGTGAGAAGCAGGCTCAAACAAAACCTTAAACTGCAAAGGTACTCCATTCCAACGCTTAATATACTCTCCAATCCGAATAGTCATCTAAACAAAATTCAGTTTTCTAAGCTTACCACTGGTGGTAAAGAACATTAAATCTGTTGCAACACGACATAGGAAAATAAAACTTTTCTTACACCACCAAAACATAAGTTTAGTTTAATATTTACTACTAGCTATTGTATATTTTAGAATTGATTGAACAAAATATAGTCCACTCACACCATAGCACATCACAGTGAATTAACACACTTTTTCCCCTTCCTTGGAATTGGCTGAACTCGAGTGACCTTCCAGCAAGTGGGAAATGTCCTCCGAGCATAAGATAAGCGGAAAACCTGCCAAGAACCGGCGACATCTTTGGACACCAGTTTCTAGGGACTACCACTGGTATTCCAGGCCGGTTGCCCACTTACAGTCCAGTCCACGTAGAACGCGTTGAATAGTGCGCGGTTGAAACCGCACATCCCGCATCGAAGACCGTACCGACGTGATTATAGGTGGCTTCAAAAGACCGGCATCGAGGTTTGAATTCACGAAAAATAAATTCGTGAACTCATTAACTTTATATTTTGAAAATTGTGACTAGTGTCCTGTTGCCCGTCACTATGGGGGGAAAAGAGGAAGAAGTGAAATTATTGCTGACAGCCCTTGTCATTGACCAGAACGGACGCGAATCAGTTGGGTACTCAAGGAATTTATTGGTTATTCTGTCGTTGTAAGCCTTCTTTGTGGTATCAAACGCCTGGTTGCACGCGTTTCTGATTCTAACAAAATTTGTTCTGTTACTATCGGCGGGATTGGAGCACCATTGTTTAAGAGCTCTATTTTTTTCCGTTGTAATCTGTTCGCATTTTTTATCAAACCAAGGTTTATTATAGATGAACTTCGTTTGATGAAATGCGGAATTTAGATCTCCATCCCGAGAAGAATTATCTGTGACTGACTCCGGCCATGCGTTAACATCGGAGTCTTCAAAGCACACCCCTGACTAAGGAAATAATGCAAAGAAATCTCGCAAATCGTCGCAGGTAGCAGCCCCATATCTCCATACATGGCGAAGCTGCTTAGGTCGATTATTCGCTTGAAATGCAAGTGGTTGGGCGACATATACCAAGCAGTGATCTGAGTTTCCCAGTGGCGCAGAAACCTCCACGGTATAAATACTCGGTTCGGATGTCAAAAACAGATCCAAGCTGTTCGCATAATCACCTCTGGCATCCGGCACTCACGTAGGTTCCTCCACGAGTTGAGTCAAATTGCGGCTAAAAGCGAACATTTCCGTCAGCCCCGCAGCCTCATCGGTTTTGTTAGAATACACCAACCAGCCGGAATTGTGTACATTAAAATCGCCAAAGATGAAAATTTCAGAAGCTGGGTGGTTGATCTGCATCCAGTCGACGGTATGTGAAAGATGTTTGAAAAGTGTCGCTGGTCGATCGTCATTCGGGGAGCGGTAAAGACAACAAAGAAATTTAACAGAATTCCCCAACACGGATCTCAACCATATGATGTCACTGTTATTGGTTTCCAACGCATGCATCCTTTGGCAAGCCAGATCGAGCCCCACGGAGACCCAGTCTCCGCCCTTAAAATGGGATCTCGAATGCAAGTTGTTCCTGAGCAACGAAGATATGTCGAATCGGTTGACCAATCGACTTGGGTCTCAGTTAGGGCAAGGTTATCAGATTTCACTGTTTAAAAATATTGGTGGATGGCGTTTACATTCCTACTTGTGAAACCGATGCCCCTGATGTTACAAAATGCCGTTATCAGTCAAGGGACGACAGAGTTTCGAGAACGAACCCGATTATGCGATGATGAATTTCTTAAAGTTCGGTTATTTATCAGAATATTTGCATGATGTTCCCCCTGATATGGTCCCCCGGGATATTCGAATGGAGAATTAGTTTAGTTACCGAATTCTTTATCTCAGAAAGCACCATCTTGACTTATCTCCGTGTCAGTCCGGGCCACCAGCCATATATCCGAAATATAGTCGAAAATTTCTCCCGACGATATCGCGGAATGTACAGGGTGGCGGAGTGGTATCTTAGCTGGGGACCGACTTACCACCTAAACCAACCTTTTCTCAAACCGCTCCATCGGACAAGCTCTGAAAGATTGCCAAGGATTTCTTCCGACCATTTCACGGAGCCTATAGCTTGATGGGGTGGTATTTCACCGACAGGGTGTTTGGACCCCACCTACCACTTGGACCTTACTCGCTTACGACAAGCCGGCCTAGTTGTGAGTGTATTATAACGTCCTATTCACAAGGCAATTATTTTATCAACATAGTCATTCAAAAATACTTCACGGGAACAATTATCGACTTCCCTGCACTGTGCTATTAACGAACAAAAGTACCGCCCCAACCCCTGACCGCTGTAACATCGAATATATACATTACAATATGTACATGCATCTCTGGAACTTCCACTACTTTTGCTTTCTTCATGAGCAAAAATATAATTCACATTCCTTGACGGAAGAATTCTTCCATAATGTGTACCACCCACCCCATTTGTTCTAAGGAAAAATGTATGGGCCTACACTGTAAATAAAGCAAATGTCCACCAAAAATATATTAGAATCAACAATTACACATATTCTAAACGGAACTGGATAATTTCACTGCCCAGCAAAAGTGTGCAAATTATTATCTTTCGTTTTCAGTTATGCACGTTTAAAAAACGTGCCTCAAAAAGCTACGTCTGTCTCCATTTAGCCAGTTTATTAGTTATCATTTCACTTTCTTAGCAATTTTTAATATCAGTAGATAATAAACAATTGTTATTTAATGACTTTACAACTTCTTTACAAAGAATTTCATACTTTTATCTCTTTAACTCGTTTATTGCCGAGCCTTAATTGCTTTATGAGTACAAAGCTATACGCAATGGCTGGGTATTCAGCTATGACCTATTCGCCAACGCGCATTTCTATCTAAATTATTGAATTTATAACCTTGGCCATTTGTTTAAACCGTCAATCAGTTGCGCAACATTCTAGATTAATTTGCGCCCGTTTGCTATTATTACAAACGATAGTCAACAACAATTATTGCGTATCATTAAATCAATTATTTATAGTTGTTTTATGGTTTCGGTTGAGTAATCTTGGTGCGATCCTGGAGAGCTTTGAACTTTTCTAGAAATATTTTACTATGGTATCAGTATGATTACCTATTTCAAGTAGATATTAAAATGACAAACTGATCATAAATCTGATCCATCCAATAGTTACACAGAACTTGTCCTCCATTACAAGGAATCTTTGAAGAAAAAGAGTCAATGGGCAAGAGATTATTAAATGCTATCCTTAATTTTAACGACTTTTTCAGTGATAAACGGACGAAAGTGAGGAGCATCTCCCATTTCCAAATTTCTAGAATTAAATTATTTACTGGCAGTAGATCGCGATAGAAAATCTTCACCGTAAACATAATGTGTATTTTCATACGTCTGTGCCTCCGGCTTCGCATTCTTCTTTTGTTGTTGTCAAATTCTAAAATCTGGTGAAGTTTTTCGGAAAATACGCTTATTTTTACTTTACAACTAATTTAAGACGACACGAATAAAATTCTTACCAATAATAATTGATTATATTTAGTTGTCTGCTATTAAAGAGATGCCCAAGGCATCTCAAAGTTATAACAATTTAAAACCACCCAACAGAATCTTCTTCTTCGAGTACTTTTTCATCAATCTATCGACAAAGATATTATTTGAATTTAGCTTCTACACAACCAAATAGTGTATAAATAAATTTACTTAAATGTTATTCATAAAGGCTATCTATTCAGTTCGGCAAAATGCTTTTCATTTGGAGTTTAGTCTGGTGTATATATGTGGCGGCTCAGCACAAACCACAACCCCCACGCAGTAGCCGCAAGTAAAGACTCACACTGAGAGTGGCTTTCGACTAATTAATTAATTGAAGCGCGCTCTCGGTCACCATTCCATACAAACGGAAGTCACGCCTGAATTGGCATGGAGTTGACGCGGCACTACGCGGGCCTCGCTCACACGCTGAACGGGAACCGAGGCCGAATTTTTCCCGCTAATTTCGTGTGACACCTATCATATGTGAGGATAATTAGTGGGAATATCACTTCACTCCAGCATTTGCTGCCGCCACGAAAGCACACAAAACCGATAAACGATCAGCCAGCGCCAACAAAGAATCGAAGATATATGGAGATAGGAACCCTACAGTGGTGACCCCGGAGGAAAAAAAACTAAACGAACACGCCAACAGGAGCTTCGAGGAAGAAAGCTCAAAGGCGCCAGGAGTGACAAAACAACGCAGGACCCCTCGCCCTCACCAAACAGCGGCATCGAAACCTGCACGCTTTGTTCTCCCCGAGACGCTACCGCTCAAGAACCGAGAGACACGATGCAGAAGGTACAATTAATACCTTTCTGGCAAAACCACTCCCACCCGTGGTTCATTCAAGCCTAGGGGATGCTTGCAATGAACGGTGTCGTTGACAGCGTCTGAAAGTGTTTCCTCGTCCTTGGCGCCCACGACACCAACACAATCGACGAGCTGGCCGATGTCCTGACCAGCTCACCAGCAGCGGATAAATACGGAAAGAATCTTACAGCGCACAACCGACCCCGAAGAGAAAAGGCTCCACACCGCGTTCACACTGCTCCAAGTCGGTGACATGAAACCTTCGCAACTGTGGCGGAAAAAGAGTGCCCCCGCTGGGACACGGATCGACGAGGGGGCGCTGCTGGTAAAATGGAAATCACTCCTACCCGAGAACACCCTAAACACCCTGAGGATCTTCAAGCCTCAACCCACAGAGGACCTCTTCTCCGCCGCGGGCGAGTTCGTCGACAACTCCCTTGGGGGCATCATGGCGGTTAGCGACACCAGCCAGGACAATCTCGCCCAGCAGATCGACGCCTTGGAAGCAACCGTTACACAACTAGCACTGAAGTCAGCCAGCCAACTGTGACAACTCTGTGGGGGTTCTCTACATGCCATAGAGAACCAACCCACAATCCCTTCCTAATTTCGACCGCTAACAGTGCGTCATTTTAACCCCTATCCCTCCGTTCAGCTATTTCACCTGTGAAAGATAGATCCCAAAAAGAAGTCATTAAACTAAGCAGTTAATGCACAATGACATTCAGCCCTTTCATGCCATACGGCAACACTAGTGCATTAACCCAATGAGATTTCCACCGGAAATCTCACTGTCATATTGGGTAACAACAACCAAGCCTGACCAAACGACGCGGTTGCATCATCGTGCAACGGCTTGAGTTATTACCGAATTCCTTAGCGTGTTTCCCACGGTAATATTTCCCTAGCCGATGTAGCGTCACTTTGACTTCCCCCAGATACTCTATTCGCTGGAGATCAATGATCTCTTTTGTCAGGTAAATAGCACAAACCATTTTCCTCTCCATCCCATTTTCATCTTCGTATCGTTCATTGCACTCTGAGATCACCACAGTCACCGAAGTAGGTCACTTGGCCAGCCTCAGAGTTTGCATTGGTGCACGCACGCAATAGCCAGATCAACCCAGGGTTATTGTCCTCTCCTTTTGATTTCTTCATTCTTCCTATGCCTAGCGACGGTCGAATGAATATACAAGTGTTTATTCACCTCTATTGGCTGGGAGGTTTAATGAGTGCATGAGAGAGCACGACGGTGATTGGCTAATAGCCGTGCAAATCCCAAATCCCAATTTTCATCCCTAATTCGCATCAGTCTTTACTCAACCATCACCGCGGTTGGTCACGCCGCGATATAGTCGATTTACATCCATCATTAGGAGTGCACGCGTTTCGAGTCACCTCAAAAAGTCCAAGTTTCATTCTCCGTGGTATACATACACGTCCAAGGGCATCGAGTCCGTCGGTGGTTGTTAAAATTGTACTGTCGATTTCATTTCGTAGCCATTTATACAAAATTATCAATTCGGTTTTTTTTGGCACTTTGGCCTGATAAATTGTGTGAATGAAAAATTCTCTGTGACAAGGCAAGAAGTGGGAGTATTTATCAAATGTAACATCTCATTGAAACCGAATTTCAAGAAGACATTGAATTAAACGAATCTATAGTTGTGTAATTAAATATTATTACATTAAAATTATTAAACAAGAAAAACTTAGTGTAAAATAAAATAACAAAGAACAAATTAAAGGAACCATTTACATTGAAATTATCCCAGTGCGTTTTTCTTCCATGCCATTCCTTCTGGTGAACATTTCTCCTCGGTGTACAATAAGTGGAAAGGAAGTGAATCAAGTGCCCCTGTGCTGGTACAATATTTCTTCACCCCCACATTGGTGACCGGACCAAAAAAAAAACTGCAACCTTCTGAACAGTCAAACCTTTAGTGACCTCTTAGTTAAATTAAAAAAGCTAGCACAGTGTCAGTGCCTGTAATTAAACAAATCAATCCAAAACATTCGACTAAAAAAAAAAAGAGAAACTTACACAAATTCAACAAGGAAGAATCAAAAACAGTGATTGTAATAAAAAAAGTAAACATTTCAAAACAATTAAAGTGAATTTTTAAAAGGAATTTTAAAGACATTTTAAAGGGATAGTAGAGCCCCACCACAACTTTACACAATGGAACAACTTCACCAAACATTCCGGACTACAGCAACATCTTTAACTCTTCAAGCCAACATCACTCCAGGATAACCAGGTTTTTCTTTTCTATTTATTTTTCAAAGTGGTAATTTCTCTTTTCGGTGAGCTCCTTCTGAGCCACAAATTTAAAGACAGTGAAAAAATATTTATTTCCAAAGAGAAACAAAAGAAGAAACTTAATTAAAGTGTATACCTTTAAACTAAAATTTAAAAATAAGCTAAAATAGCAAACTCGGAACAAATTATAAATTATTGTACAGGTATTATATGTTCTTTCTGATGAGACTTGGGCAATGGTTATTATCCATGAAAAAATGAACTCAAACTCAAGTTTTAAGAAGAAGTCAAAATAAATATTTTTTTTTAAAAGAAAGCCGAACGGCGGTTCCAAACATTATTTCAAACCAAGTAATCCATGAACTCTGAACAAATTTTTATTTCTGTAAAATTGTTAAAAAAAGAACAAAAGAGTTTACGATTACAATTTACCCAAACAAATTGAAAAGGAACCTATGACATCTAACTTTTTGTAAGCTATTACAAGTTATACAAAGGTGGTGCGAAACATAAACAAAAACTAACGAATTTTTCTTTGAGATATATTTGTCTTTGACGCCACAATAAGCGCAAATTCTTCCAGAGTTGTGCTGAATTCATTTTATAACATTAAATAATGTATAAATTAGAAAAACAAACAAAAATTAAACTAAACGTAAGAAAACAAAATTGAGAAATTCATTGAATGCACACGCATACCGGGATCTACTTTATTATGATAATAACATAATAAATAAATTGATGAAATAGCACACAAATCTATATATACACATATTGTTCCTTAATAATTTGCATACACTAACAAATCTCCTAAGTATATGTAGCGATCCTAAATCGCTACTCCTATCCAAATCCCCAATAACATCAAAAATCCTATCCATAATCCCATAACGCAAATCCCAAATTTCATATTGAATCAATGAGCGATAAATTAAACCACAAGTCAATTGTCGCACATTGATTCAATTCCACATAACACATCCAAATTCCATATTAAGTCACATGTACAACGAATTTAACCAAAAGTTAATTCACCATACATTGACTCAATTCCTAAAAACCTTGGCATCATGAAATGCTAAATTCAAAACGCATTTCATGATTCCCCTTCCCAGAATCTATCCAACAAAATTCTCAAACAATTCCCAAAACAAAATTTCAATCGAAGCACGCCGTCTTGCGTGTGCTTCTTGGAATTTTGACATTAAAATAGTTGACAAAAGTCAACTACAAAAACTATAAAAGGGCAGTGCTTTTCAATTTCGGGATCAGTCACAAACATACACACCGACCAAAGCGCAGATTATCAGACGCCAAAGACGTGATCTGCGTTCACTACCGCACCCAAGACCTACCGGTCTTGTACGATTTCTTTCCCACCATCCCTCTATAAAAGTAGTTAGAGAACACCCGGACCAACACTGTCCACACTATCCTTGGATACCCCCCCTTTTTCTCTTTTCTTTTCAGAGATCGCGAGACCGTGCCCAACATCCTCACGGATGTGGGTGATTCTGGTTATCGCAAGATGACCAGAAGTCAGAGACAAGATGAAGGACACATATGTCCTGTCTCGCTAAATTCGGCCTTCTCGCCACAATTTTTTTTTTTTTTTTTTTTTTTATTTCGGGATCAGTAGAAGTACAGAGGCCGAACCTATGGCCAACAAAATGAAAATCCCATTTAGTATAATTTCGGAGGCCGAATCGCTGGCCGATTGTCAATCAAAATCATACCTCACCCTTGTACTTTTTAAATTCAAGAAAACAATAAAATTTATTATAATTTATTTCAACTGCACTTTTCTCGTCTTTTTATCCTTTTATTTTCATCGTCGACACTCCGGGCTCTTCTCCCGCCGTTTCGGGAAAGCACGGCACGGAGTACAACATATACAATGTTTAAAAAAAAAATACAAATAATTATTATAGAAAGACTGAAAATCAATAGGACTAAACTCTTTCAGAGTTGTTTTGAATTCACTTGATAACACTAATATATTATAGAAAATAAGACTATCTCAGTAACCTGGATAGATTAGTAATTTTTTTTTTAGAGGCATTTGTAATCCCTTTAAATTTTTTGAATTAGACTTACTTTATTTTTCTCTTTATTGCTTTGTTTTAGAATATAAAAACACATTCGGGAATTTATTAAAATACTAAGCTAGTAAAACAAAAAATAAACAAACATCATTCTAAATCATAATTTCGTCCAAAATGGAACGAACTGAGTAGTTATATAGCTCAATTTTTAATAAACATTATAAATAATTTTACATTGGAAGGAAAGAAACTTCCCAATTAAATATTTAATACCAAATAATTTTGAATACCCTGAGTAACAATACAGCCCTGCCTGTCTTTGTAGCAACACCACTCGACTTTACGCGACTATCGTGTGACTCCTCTCGACTCCTCGCGTCCTCTTTGCGACTCATTCTACTTCCGCCGACACTACTCGACAATTAACGTTCCATTCGCGGCTTCTCTTTAAAATCTTCCACAACCACGACGCCCACCACACGAGCCGGTACCTCCCAGCAGGTGCAAGCTCGATCCGATTCCCCCGCATACCAGGACGCTTCCAACGTCGAACCCAGCCCCCAGCCTTCCAACATTACGCTCCCTCCTTTCGACGAGCAGGACGCAGAGCTATGGTTCGCTATTGCAGACCGCATTTTCCGAGCTGTCAGCATGCACGACGAAGAACTCCGTGCAGTTGAGTTGATGCGGGTGCTAGACCGCACACAGCGGACGCATGTTGCTCGTGTAATTAGGTCGGCAGACCCAAACTCCTACAGCAACATGCAAGAGACGCTCCCCAATGCCCTGGACGAAACCACCAGCATCAGGCAACAACGCTTGGATAGCGAGGCAATTTTTTCGGGTATTAGACCGTCCCTTTTCCTGACCCACTTACGCTCAATAGCGGGGACCAGGATTTCGGACGATGTAATTAGGCCTCATTTCCTGAGGTGCCTCCCGCAACATACCCGCTCGGCATTAATAGCCCAACCCAATCAGAGTTTGGGCTATTTATCGAAAATCGCCGACGCAACTATGGAAAGCTCAGACCCGCAGTCTGAGCCCCTAGCGTACCAAGCCGCGGCGATTAACTTACACGTCGCCCCGGCTTCACGGCACACATTATTTCCTCTAGCAGCACCCAGGACAGCTCCGGTAGCGCCATCCTCACAGCCACCCACACCCTCCAGAAGGCCCGCTGGTCTTAGCTCAACACATTGTACCCAGCGGACACATGAGTGCAGGCCCAGTGAGTCCCTCCCAGACCACTCCCCAGCACAAGTCACTATATCTGACCTTCTGGCGCTCCAGACTTCACTCCGCCGCGATTTAAATCAAATTCGCGAGGAAGTAAGAAGCACCCAACGAAGCGCGCAGAGTCGCCCCACGAACCGGCGGCAACCCCCTCAAAATACCATACCAGTGGACCAAACCACGAGGGTGCGCTCGTCGCTTGTACCAGGTGACTGCACGCATCACATGCAGTTTTTGCCATAAAAAAAGGCCCCCTATATGACGAGTGCCTAAAAAGGCGAAACACGCCTTTCTGCCTGGAGTGCTGGCAGTATGGATGGTAGTTGCTTTCTTAGTATCTAATATATTTTTGTGGTGGAGTGCCTTCAACTTAATAACACTGATATCAGCGCCTGTGTCCACTATTAGGCGTGTAGTGCTTCTACGGCCAATGTCTAAGGGGAATTGGAAAACTGGAACTTTCGTTGGCGGAAACTGAGAGCAGCTTTTAACATCGTGCGAGTTTAGTTCGGCCGGGTTGGCGTCTACCGACCCGACCTCTGGAAGTTATCCGACCTCTCCCATTTTGCCTTTTGTCGACACATTGCCGCTGTGTGGTTGTGTCGTCTGCAAAAATGTACACCGTTGGCCATTCCTCTGTCGCCGATGGCTCTGTTTTGGAGTCTCCGAAGAGTCCGTAGTGGTAGAGCTAAATTGGCTACGGTCCGACTCGGGTCGACTGCGTTGTAATCGGTGCTGACGGTGATTCAAAACCGTACTATTCTGCTTTTGAGCCTCAGGATGTTCAATACTGCTAGAACTAGTACTGTTCTGGGCTGTAGTAGTCTGTACTTGTTGACCGCCTTTGTCACTTGAATGCCTATGCGCTTGTGAATTTTGCCTTGTCTGGACTTTCGTCCATTCTGTTTTGACCGTGTAGGTCGGTGGGGTATGGTCCTACGTACAGTATTAACCGACTTGTTGGGTGTACTGGTTGGTGTCTTCTGGGACTTTTCTCACTTGCTCTTGCAATGACACTGTGGGTATTTCCTGGTGTCGGGTGCGTCGACATGGACGCTGGTTCAACCTCCAGGCCACGATGTAGTACGCTGGTGGAAACGGATCGCCGTCGAGTGAAGATTAAAACCCGGAACAAGCTATCGCCGAACGAGGACAAAGCAAAAATGCAGTACACAGTTTCATTACAAATGGTCGTAGAAGAAATAAAACACGTTGGTGGATCTTGTTGGTTAATGTCCTTTAACCATATAATGTTTTATTACAAATGCCGCACTACGGGAATGAGTTAGAAACACACTGGTATAACTGTTGACTTTAGTTAATATTAAATGTTCTGGCCTTAGAAACACAACTGTTTAACATTGACTTTAGATATTATTAAATGTTCTGGACTTAGAAACACAACTGTTTGACATTGACTTTAGATATTATTAAATGTTCTGGACTTAGAAACACAACTGTTTAACATTGACTTTAGATATTATTAAATGTTCTGGACTTAGAAGCACAACTGTTTGACATTGACTTTAGATATTATTAAATGTTCTGGACTTAGAAACACAACTGTTTGACATTGACTTTAGATATTATTAAATGTTCTGGACTTAGAAACACAACTGTTTAACATCGACTTTAGATATTATTAAATGTTCTGGACTTAGAAACACAACTGTTTGACATTGACTTTAGATATTATTAAATGTTCTGGACTTAGAAACACAACTGTTTAACATTGGTTTTAGATATTATTAAATGTTCTGGACTTAGAAACACAACTGTTTGACATTGACTTTAGATATTATTAAATGTTCTGGACTTAGAAACACAACTGTTTAACATCGACTTTAGATATTATTAAATGTTCTGGACTTAGAAACACAACTGTTTGACATTGACTTTAGATATTATTAAATGTTCTGGACTTAGAAACACAACTGTTTAACATTGACTTTAGATATTATTAAATGTTCTGGACTCCACTGGCATATGTGTGCGCGACGGCGGCTAAAATCTGACTGACTAATTGGAACTCAACAAAGAAAAGGGAACCTCAAAGAACTGCAAAAGGAGGAGGGGCTACACGATTAACTCGAGGGAGTTAATCGTGATTGGACCGGGTGGAATAGGCATACATTATGCATGTGTGCGTATGCCTTGCATACGATCGTCCGGCGACCGTGGATGGAGGCCAACATCGCTAATGCATTTTCCATGAATGTAAACACTAACATCTGGGGTGCGAAAGACCCAAACCGAAGATTTGGTCATCCTAATGGGAGGCCATAAATCAACATTTCGGTTGACGATGTTTAAATATTGCAACGAATATAGGGTGCAGCCATTGCCAGATGTTGAAAGTAAACATTTTCTGGCTGCATCTTGTTCGTTGCTTGATTGCGGTCCCTGAACGTGGGGACCGATAATAGGAAACCAGTGATTGCTGGTAATTAGGGAAATGTTTGGTTTGCGCCAGCCGAAACCTTGTCGGCGGTAGCAAACCAATGGGTGCAAATAGCTGCATGCAAGAAGTGCCAAGGGCAAACAAATAAAACGAGTCAACAAGGAACTCCTTGTTGATGTTGTTTCCATAGCATAAGGCTATGGAAACAAGCTGCCCTGGGCAGAATGTATGCCTAAAGATAGGATTTCAAATGCCACGGCAATGTGATGATTTTGCCGTGGACTTATGCTTTTTTTTTAGGAAATAATGTACGCCTCGGCGGTGAATTTTCGATGCCACGGCAAGGTGATAAGCTTTGCCGTGGACTTAATGTATTTTAGGAATTAATGCCTGCCCGAGGATGAGTTTTCGATGCCACGGCAAGGTGATAAGCTTTGCCGTGGATTCAATGTTTTTCAGGGGTGGTGTTGGAGAAAAAAGGGTTTGGAAGGAAAACCCCCATAGAATAGGTAAGCTGCCTAACGGATATTCAAAACAGGTATCCGATTGGGTAACCGTAATAATTCCGGCGATTTGGCTGGGGGTAAATGCCGTAGCAAGGTTACGCAACCTTGCTGAATTTCGACCGAGAGGTAAGTCGTTCGCCTGGAATAGTGGGGATCGAGCGATGCATGGCTCTTCGGGCCCTGAAAAGCCCCACATCACTCCCTCCCCAGTGACGTAGTCACGAAACAGGTAAGGCAGGTTAGGGGGTGGTTAGTTGGTTATGGGCGCGCGCCTGAGCGCGAGTACGGGGAGGTTGTGCCGGTGGTGTAGGAGTGGTATTTGAAGATGGGGTTGATTCTGGAGCGGAAGCTTCCAGAAAACAGGGCTTAAGCCTTTCGACGCTGACCGTGGATCGCTTGCCTCTAATGTCGATCTCGAAGACGCGGTCACTGATGCGGCGGAAGACTTTGAATGGGCCATCATAAGGTGGGTCGAGGGGTTTTTTGACCTTATCCACCCTGACAAAGACGTGCGTGCAGCTGTGCAGTTCAGGGTGGACGAAAAGTTTTTTGGAGCCGTGCCTGGCCGGACATGTGGCGCGAATGGGTAACGATAGGACCGTGCGTAGAATTCTTGACGGTAGGCCAAAGGGAAAGAGACCGATAGGGCGGCCGCGACGGAGATGGGAGGACAATGTTAGGTTGGACCTCTAGGAGATCGGATCAGATGGTCGGACGTGGAAGGAGAGCGCACGGGACAGGGAACAATGGCGGAGTCGAGTCGGTGAGGTCATGAACTTTCGGGTTCCTACAGGCCAATAAATAGTAATAGTAGTTTTTAATTATTAATTGAAAAATAACTGTTTCAAAACTCCGTGAACGCGACTCTTCTCTCAATTACGAGAAAGCACGGCGCGGTGCGACAACAATTTTACTGGCAGCGGTGGGATGCTTTCTAAATATCCCCAACCAAATTCAACCCAGGATTCGTGTGCACCGAATCGACTTATTCGGGTGTGGAACAAACTCATCGTGCAATAAAAGCACTGCTTCTGCTCTCACCATCCACTGAACCGGCACCCCAAAATAAAAACAAAAAGGAAGATGTGAGTGAAAATACAACCCACTCGCCGAACACTCTGTTGCAGACAAGTGAAGAACAGCTCACGAATAGTATCATTTGTGTAAATCGCAGTAGTAAGACTTCGCACTGCACCAGGACCAGCTATAGCAGCAATAAGATTTTATAACTTGACCATCATGACCATCATTTCTCCGCTGCATATCCACGGCCTAACACCACTAGGAAAAGCAACCAGATGATCAACGACAACAGCATCAGTAGAAGCTCCGATCAACAACAACAACTGCAGTGAAGACAGCGAGCGCAACAGCAGCACACCTAACCGATTATCCTGGAACAACCACCACAAGGCATTAACAGGATTCACAGTCGCCTACGCTAATACCACAGCCAACAATAGGGATTACAAAGAATAAAAACAAAGTATGAAAAAAGGACCAAGTAAACTATTCAAAGAAGCTGACAAAGCAATTAGAGAAGACTACAGGAAACACAGACAAGAAGTAATGACAAAAAACCTATAACAAAATTAAGAAGTAAGAAAAGCGCCTTCAAAGAGTTAAGTTCACACAAAATATGGATACAAAAACTTGAAAGGAACTCAACAGAAACAAAAACAAGAAGCATTATATCATAAGCATTATATAAAAAAAGACTAGAGACGGAGACAGCGCCGTAGAAAAATAGACGAGCAAAACATAGTTGAACCCATAAACGACAATGAAACACTTCAACCTATAAATCAACTAAAAGCAGAAAAAAATCCTGGGCAAACATGGATAAATATGGAGGAGGTCTTTACCCAAAAAGAGCTTCGCTTCTCACACGCAGAAGATACGGACAATACTAACTTTTGGAGTAACATTAACCCACTACCAACAAACATTTGCAATGTACCTTGAGAAGGAAATAAAAAGGTTTTCATCAAGTACCTGGCTGACTTTCAAACAGACAACTTGTCTCACAGTTTTGCTCGTGCTATTTATCTTAATCAACCGTTATTTTCACAATAATTTTCACAATTTAATTATCATTATCTTGTTTTCTTTGCCTCGTTTTCCGCATACAAAAATTTGAACAAGTGTTAAAACCGTTAAGTTATGGCCCCTGGGCCACGTGTGTTAAACAAAATTAAGCGCAAACGGTTGCGTTACGACCCCGTTATTGGAGGCCAAACACCTCCCGATAAACTTTCAAAAGTGAACAATAAAGTTCTAGAAAAATCTAAAATGTGTTCAAACACTAACTTTTTTCAACCACTTCAAAGTCTGATGGAAGACTCTCCTGAAATGGATCCGACCAATGACGAACAGTGCGCAGAACTTCCTAAGGAAACCGTTCCGCCAATTGTGGTATTAAAAACAACTAGTGCTCAAGTGCGTGATATTTTGAGCAACATTAAGATAGACAAATACTTAATCAAAAACATTTCGCTTGGGCAAAAAATATGTGCCCCAACAATGGACATATATAATAAAATCAGAACCGAACTCGTACGGTTAAAATGTGAGTTTTTCACCCACTCGCGTAAGGAAAATCGTCCATTAAAGGTAGTGTTATCCGGGCTAGACTTAATTAGCAACGATGTAGTGAAAAATGAGCTAATTGCACTCGGGATTAAGTGCCTAGATGTTAAAACCATCACATTAAATCCGTCAACAAAAGCCCTGTACAAACACTACTTGTACATCGTCTACATTCAACGCGGTACTGTTAAATTAAACGAACTAAAACGGAACTACTCCACCTTGTTCAAAACCATCGTTCGCTGGGACTTTAAAAAACGTAATCCAGGTAAGGTCACACAATGTTACAATTGCCAGCTTTATGGTCACGGCTCGATGCATTGTCATATAAATAGCTTCTGTGCAATATGTTCGGGAAACCATAAAACATCCGACTGCAAAACGAATGAGGTCATCAAGTGTGCAAATTGTAGTGGGCCACATAAATCCACCGATCCCGAATGCATAAGCCGAAAGCAGTACATAGACATTCGCCGCAAATTATCCCCACGTGGACGTGGTACAGGAAATACAACGTTCCTACAGCCTCCGAGTGACAAACAGCAGCCAGTGCCCGACCGATTATCCATGGATAATTTTCCTCCACTACCCCGATCTGTGCGTCAACCTTCACTTCCTTCATCCACCTGGGCTTCTGGCCTCCATCAAACCCAGCAACCTTCCAACAGTGATACGACACACACGAAGAAAAATCCGTCAGAAACATTAACTAATGATAACCTGTTCTCATTTAGCGAGATAAACTCTCTTCTTAATGAAGTTGTAACCAAGCTTAGTGCTTGTCAAACCAAAGCTGACCAATTTAACGTCATTACTTCATTAGCTATTAAGTACATATACTCGGAAAAAACATGTTAAGAAACTCTCTTAACATCATAACTTGGAATGCGAGAAGCATCAAAAACAAAAGCATGAATTTTTTAGTTTCTTGATAAATTTTAATATTGACATTGCACTTGTTTCAGAAACCTGGCTCAAACAAGACATTTCTTTCTCACATCAAAATTACATATGTTATCGCCTAGACAGGGTACATGCTAGTGGTGGAGTGAAAAAATGTATAGAACATTCCTTGCGTCCTTCATTGCGCCTTAAGTTAATTGAGGAAATTAGTATAGATGTAACATTAAGTGACAACTCCAAGGTGAGTCTTTTTTCGGTTTATTTCCCTGGAGGAAATAGAAACATTGAGAAATCTACTTACTTTAAGCGGGATTTGCAAAAATTGTATAGAGTCAACACTCGAAACAAGGTAATTATTGGTGGTGATCTAAACTGCAGACATCAGTCGTGGAATTGTCTTAGGGCAAACTGCTGGGGTAACATTTTATTAGATGTTACTGAATCCAGCCCAAGTTTTTCCATACTTTATCCACTTCTCCCCACCTATATCCCAGCGAGTGCTAACAAGAACCCCTCAACTCTTGATCTATATATCACTAATATTCCAAATTACTGCACAGTGCCATTAACTCTAAATGCGTTAAGTTCAGACCACCTTCCGATCAGCCTTACAGTGAATCATACAGTAGTTGTAAATCGTACCAGTTTATACCACAACTATTCCGCCGCCAACTGGAATTGTTATAAATCATATATAAACACGAACTTGGTTCTAGGTGATACCAGCCTAAATTCTATAACCTGCAGCGAGCACATTGATATCCTATGTAACAATTTTGTTTCTGTTATCAATAGAGCGGCCGATCTTGCGATACCTAAATGTTCCACTGCTCCAGTTGATAAGGCACCGCTTCCTGAAAATATCTTACATCTGATTAGGCTACGAAACTCTGAAAGAAGAAAATGGCTGCGTTATAGAATCGATTGTTTTCTAGTTAATGTTAAAGTCTTAAATAATATAATTAAAAACGAAATCTCAACATATAGGAACAAGTGTTGGAATAAACACCTTTCCTCTCTTGACAAAGCTAGCAAACCGTTCTGGAAAATATCAAAAATTATGAAAAAGAGAGGGTCAAGTATTCCTCCGTTTAAAGTTCACGACAAGTTGTTTATTTCTTCAGTGGAGAAATCGAACCTACTTGCTAACACGTTTAGTAAGAACCACTCCATATCTATGCATCTAAGCGACGCGTATACTGAAGCTGAAGTTTCTAACACTATCCATGTACTTTCTCAAACACCAGCTGAAAGTACTTACGCAACTAATATCAGCAAAGTTAAAGAATTGATAAAAAAATCGAAATCAAAAAAGGCTGCGGGTCTCGATAATATTAACAACAAACTAATCAGAGCACTTCCACCTGCTGCAAGTAACTATTTAACGTTCAGTTTCAACGCTTGTCTTAAGAATTGTTATTTTCCGGACTGTTGGAAAACAGCAAAGGTAATACCTATCCCGAAACCCGGCAAACCGAAGAACAGCCCCGAAAGCTACAGACCTATTAGTCTACTTAGCCGTCTAAGTAAGCTCTTAGAGAAAATCATTAAGGAAAGGATTGATCGTTTTGTGGAAGACAATAACATCTTACCAAACTTTCAGTTCGGTTTCCGTAGTGGTCACAGCACAATCCACCAAGTCTTGCGCATTAAAAACCACATAGCTGGTAAATTCATCGACAAGGAGTCAACGGGACTGGTTCTTCTAGACATCGAAAAAGCTTTTGATACGGTATGGCACGATGCCTTGATTTATAAGCTACTAAAACTTAAGCTGCCAATACCGCTTATCAAAATTATCCAGAGCTTTGTTCGAGAAAATATGTTGTGAGTATAGGAACCGACATATCCTCTACTCACCAAATCCACCATGGTGTACCCCAAGGCTCGGTTCTTGGTCCCATATTATTTACATTGTTTGTCGCAGATTTACCATATCTAGGTGAAAACATTCAGGTAGCTATGCTTGCCCATGATACGGCCATTTTCTCTTCGGGTGCTTTATTCACTAATGTCTACAACTCTTTGCAAGCAGCTCTTGACAAACTAGCAGTGTATTACAGGAAATGGAAAATAAAAATAAATGGTAATAAAACACAAGCTGTCTGGTTTTCGAGATGTAGGAAACACTGCTACCTACCAAATGGCACTAAACTCAGTATGTGTGCAGTTGATATTGATTGGTCCGAAGACTGTAGATATCTAGGTATTATTCTAGATAAAAAACTTATCTTTCAAAAACACATCACTACCACAATTGACAAAATAAACAAAGTCGTAAGAGTTATGTATCCATTAGTGTGTAGAAAGTCAAAGCTTAGCATCGAAAATAAAATTATAATATATAAAACCATTTTTCAAGCTATACTCCTGTACGGGGCCCCTGTATGGTGTAATTGTGCTCGCACACACAAAATAAAATTGCATAGGTGTCAAAATAAAATATTGAAAATGTTGCTGAATTTGCCATGGCATTATTCGACACATGAACTACATGAAAACGCCAACGTTAAACAGGTAGAGTTCTACATTGACAAATTCAATCGAAACATCTTCGTCAATTGTTCTTTTTCTGACAATATTCTCGTTTCCCGTCTTGCGTTATCCTAAATCACTACATATGTACTCTGTCTATGAAAATTATATCGAGGTTATTATTATATAAAATAACCGGAAGCTCGTGCAATATTAGTCTTAAGATTCAAATAAGGGTTTTTTATTGTAGTTTTCCCTTAATTTATTATTTGCTATTCATTAAAATTGTGCTATTGTCGTTATATAGATTTAATATTATAGTTGTAAAGGAATTGCTATCCTAAATCTCTTAAGTACTAGTTGTAAAATATACCATAAATGTAATTATCTACCAAATAAAAATTGAATTGAATTGAAAAGGTTTTCATAATTATTATTATTACTATTATGTAGAATCAAAAGCATTTTGTAACCTCCCTACCAGCAGTGCTACTGAACCAGATTCCAACGCCGTTTAGAGATGTTAACGAAGAAACAAACTGCTTACACTGAATAAAACAAAGCTTCAAATACTGTATTGTGACGAATTTACGAACATGAAGCACGCCATCTAGTGCGAGATAGACGACATAGAGAAGCAGGCAAACTGACAGCGGAGTAATAAGTGTCAGTCAAGAGTCAAGAAGAAGAGAACTGACAGCGTAACAGGAGGATCGATGTCAAGGGAAGTGCAAATAACACGTGTAGAATAATAAGTAAAAATAAAGTAAATCCATTAAACCCGAAAGAACGAGCTTTTGCAGTTTGATTTAAATTATTTCGCGATCCAGAGATCGGACCTGGGGAGCCGCTAAACGTAAACCCGAAAATCCGTAACGGTATTTATTTTCCCGGCTAGGGAACTGCTTGATGTTGTTGTCAGTTTTTTCAACAACAACGATAACAAAAAAAACATTTTTAAAAACCGGAGCGGCGATGCCACAACTGCATTAAGGAGCACAAAACAAAAAAGAGAATCGAAAAAATCAACAACGCCGTATCATCACCATCATCGGCACTACAACCGGGAACCGGCCTAGGCCTTATTTAACAAGTTTCGAGGCTTGTTAAATTTTCCATAATAATTTATTTTTACGGGCAAGGTTATTAGCCTTGCACCGACAACAACGCCGTATACCAAACCATTAACGTAGTGATTATACTGCTTCTGTAGCGTATTCAGACATCGCCGAGTAGACGTGGCCGTAGTATGAGGTCTCGGGGATTTGTTTTTAAACTTCTAATAGTATCGATTTGAGTCACGGTTTTCACTTTATTACACCAACGTGCCCACAAAAGAGGTTTTTGGGGTACCCTTAAATATCTAAACGACAGCTGCTCCGCTAAATGTTGTCGAAGTATTTTATTTAAGTTTTAATTTAGGTTTTTGCTCAATTTTAAAATTATGTATGAGAGTATTATGACGCCGCTCGCCGTGCTTCCTCACTCCTGAGGGAAGAGCGAGTAGGCGATTTAAAATGAAGGCATATTGCCTTTTCCTAAAATGTTTCCAATTAATTTCCTCTTGGTTTTTAGTTTTACTATTTTTCTATGTTGCTATTATGCCATTGGTTTTATTATTTTACTACTTTACTGGGGTAACCAATTAACTTTTCTGATTAACTCTATTGCTCAATTATTTTAGGGAAAAGGGTAAAGGGAAAAGGAAACGGTGCGTCCTCACTTGGACTTCGACCCGAACGTATGACCTATATTGGCTTAAGCAATTGTATCCTCAATTGAGCATACAGGGCAAAGTCTCTGCTTTCAACCCGGCGAAGGCCAGGACGATCCTTGTCCCTGTTCAAGCCAAGTTGACATGCTGTCTCCACGTGACACCCCTAGATAGCTACTTTGGCACCCACCAAGTAGTGAACCAATGCATGCAGTGACATCCTGAGAAAGGTTGGCCCAAGGATTATAACTTTGCCCGGAAAAACAATATATATAAACAAGTCTCGCATAAGGACCGGATACCGGCGGAGTGACTTGCTAAATAAGGCCACCCCGGTTGTAGTGCCGATGATGATGATGATAATGAATTTGGACTTATCTCCGTCTCACGGGTCCTTAATGGCCGGAATGGTCCTGATGTGATTGTCTGGGCCTGGCGGTTCCACAACGAGCGGTCCTATAGCTGTCTCCAAAAACGGGGGGCAGGGGCGCGAAACCGTGCGGGACTACTCGCGCTATTTCATGAAAGACGTTTTTTTCTTTTTGGGTTTAGTTATTTATTTTATTTATTGCTGTGTTGTACTGTCTGTGTGTGTGCGTGTGGTATGTTAGCAGTATACCCTGTGGGATGGGTCCAAGGATCCTCTATTATAGAGGGAATGTTGTTGGGAAGGGTGCTTTCTTCAGTTTGATACTGAAGAAGAAATTGTGGTGGAAGCGATCGAGAGAGAGAGAAGGGTCAAGAACGCAAGTCTCCCGTACAAGTAGGTTCTCGCTGTTCTGAATGCTTTCGAGGCACTTGTATGCTAATTGTAGCAACTACTCGTCGATAAGGGTAATGGGGGCACCTTCGTATAGGTGAGAGTTTGGGTAATGGCGGCATTCAGGCCTTCTAGAGTGGTTGATGCATCTTCTGAGGAGGTTTCTTTCGAAAACTCGAAGTCTTTCCATTTGAGCCGAAAATATGGTGTGACGTATGAAGCCACAAAAACTTGATATTATATATAATTACAGTGGTTACCTGTTTTCCTCCTTTCCCCGGTGACCAGCGGTGAATGTATGTGCAGCAGCTCTTTATTCTATTCCGCTCAATCTGGTTAGTCCTCTGTCTAGAAATCTCTCGGATCTGAAATCTGTTGCAAATCAAACGGTCCGAAGCACTTTTCAACAACTTTTTATTTATGTCTTTTTTCTGTAGCTTTACAATTTCTGTTTTTATTTTTAAAGTTTACTTTCTAATTTTTAAACATTAGGACCGGGGCTTCTGTCTTTTCTGCCGGCTGCTTGGAAAAATCAACTCTTAACTCAACTACTGTCATCAACGGAACTCAAAACCGTATTCCACAAAACAAAAAACCGAAAAAAACCAAAACAAACGGAATTCAAATTTCCTTCTGCTGTCTCTCCCTCTCACTCATCGAAATCCACCACCAACCAAATTCGAAACTTGTACACGATCCACACTCGAACTGGGGTGTGTCCGCACACTTACATGTGGATCGTGCACTTACTCCACCACCTTACCATCACATTATATTAAAATTAAATTATATTAAAACAAATAAATGATGGGGGCGGTGGATTGCCGAACGTCACGTAACAATGGGAAAGGCGTACGATATTCCAGATCGGATTAGCTGCTTATAGCAGAGAAGCTTAACTTTGGTGTCAACTTTGTTGCTCCACTTCAAAATGTTGTGCAGTTGCTTAGACCGACCGAGGCCCCGTTGAAGAATGTGGGTCACATGTTTGGTGAAATTCATTTTTGGGGTATAGATGACCCCAAGATATTTCTTCCTGTCCTGTGGTCTAGTCGTAGTACCTCCTATTCGTATTCGAATATTCTGTGAATATCGAGAAGTAGGTTGGGAGTGTTTACTACTCAGAATGATAGCTACTGCTGGGTTAAGTCGAATTTTCCATCGACTGTAATACTGATACAGTTCGTCTAGGTGACGATTGAGTCGATTGGTTCGAGTTTAGGGCGTTCGGATGACGTGTATACTAGGACGTCATGCGCATAACATATCTGGTTTACTCTCCCGTCCACAGGGCGAGGAATATCTGAGGTGTAGGTATTAAATAAAATGGGGCCTAGAATGGTGCCCTGTGGTACGTCTGCAGCGACGTTGAAGGTTCGGGAAAGCTTTCCAATCACTCGAACTTAGAAGGTTCTGTTTAGAACGAACTGGTAGATGATACTACACAGCGTTCCACTGAGGTCAGTATTCAGTAATTTAAAAACGAGACCCTCGATCTACGTCGTGTCAAAAGCATTCTCAATGTCCAGGCTCACCGCAACAGTGGGTTCCTTATTAAAGAGGCGCACGCAGACGTGTTTTTGAAATATGTTGAGAGTCATAGTGGTGCTGTGCGCTCTTCTGAATCCAAACTGGAAATCGGGTATTAGATTCCTGGCACTGATAAAGTTATTTAGCTTCTCGTATATGAATTTTTCATATATTTTGCTGATGCAAGTGAGAAGCGAAATAGGATGAAAGCTTGGCCGATATCTTCGGGATTAATGGGGCCGGATCATGAATCCAAACTGCAGCACCCTTTTATACTCTGCGTCTACAGAGTTTTTCCTCAAAATGTGTAAAAATTCCGGGAAGCGCAAACAAAATTTTGTGTGTGCTTCAAACGGAGTGAAATTCTGGGAAGTGAAACAAATTTGCTTTGTTTAAACAGGAGTTAGGCATTTCATGATGTTAGGACTAATAGGAATTGAATCAATGTGCGACAAATGGATTTTTGGTTTAGTTTGTCGCGAATTTGATTCACTTAGGGAACATGATTGGGGTTTTGGTTTGCGCAACTTCCCGGAAGGTACAACCATGAAATGCATTTGAAGATACGCATTTCATGATGTTATCATTCCAGGGGATTGTTTAACGCATAGTATGAACCTAAGGTTTCGTACTATGACGCATCTTTTAGGAAAAACTAGTTGAATTGAGGCTTAATAAATAAAAGAATTGGGTGAGAGTAGTGATGTAGGATCACTACAGTGGGAATAGATGAAATACCTAACATCGTACTCAAGAAACTCCACCCAATGGCAATAGATATATACACGGTCCTGTTTAACAACGCATTGAATAATGCGTACTTTCCCGAGCGTTGGAAAACGCCCATCATACAACCCAATCCAAAAAAAGGCAAAGACTGTACAAACCCAATGAGCATGCGTTCGATAAGTTTACTCCCAAGCATCAGGAAAGTATTTGAAAAGACCATTAACAAAGCTCTACTAAAATGGATAGACGACAACAACATTATTTCGAATAACCAGTTTGGCTTTAAGACGGCCCATGAAACCGCACATGCCGCAGTTAAACTGGTCTCCGACATACAGCCGAATAAATGCAAGAACTAATGCATAGGTGCCTGTCTGATCGACTTGGAAAGAGCCTTTGATACCGTCTGGATCGAAGGGTTATATTACAAACTGGTCAGACATGGCATACATAAGCCTTTAGTATATGTACTTTACTCCGGCGCAAGACTAATGACCTTGCCCGGAAAAACAAATCATTATGGAAAATTTAACAAGCCTCAGGACTTGCTAAATAAGGCCAAGACCGGTTGCCGATTATAGTGCCGATGATGATGATGATATGTACTTTACGACATGTTAAAGGACAGGAGGTTCGTGGTCAAAAGTGGTAATGTGAACTCTAATAAATCGTATAATATCAAGAATGGCTTGCAACAGGGAGCGGTACTTTCTCCGATTCTTTTTAACATTTACATTAGAGACTTATTAGATGCACTTCCGCAGGTTATTACGTCCGCAAACGATCTCATAATTTACAGAACAGCTACGACAGGAAACTTAATATCAACTTCCAGAAATATGAAGCCATCCTGTTTAGAACTCCATTACATAAAGCCACGAACGATACAAGAAAAAACTGGCGAAAGTTAGTTATCGTGGGAACGCATGAAGGTAAACTAGAAACCAAGAGTGTAGTTAAATACCTTGGCACCTGACTAAATCAATATCTATATTTCAACAGACATGTAGAGGCCGCTTTGGCTAGAGCGAGGAAAACTTTTGCTATGACAAGGAGGCTATTTCACAGTAGCCAATTTGACAGCAGGGTAAAAGTTGTATGCTACATGGCGCTACTCAGGCCAATGCTCATATATGGTTGCCCAGTATAGTTTAACATAGTTCCAAATTTGATGAAAAAAATTCGGGTGTTCGAAAGGAAGTGTCTCAGAAATTGTCTCAGATTATATCGAACACCGAAATCGGACTATAAAAAGTACTACTCAAATGAAACTTTAGATAATCAAGCCTACATTAATACTGTGGATAATTTTATGATCAAATTAATTAGAGGAGATATTGCGAGAGCAATAAGCTCATCCAATTACCTAATTTTTGGGGCTTATTATCCAAATACTCTGTACTTTGGGAATGTACCACGGTTTTGTTCCACCAGAGGGTTTCCTTGAGTCGGACATGAATGGGCTTATACAGGATGGATCCTAAATTCCGCTGATCTGTCATGTAAGTAGATCATCCGTAGACGAGCGATTGTGCTACGACCGGTAAGTCACGCACACCGAAGAAGAGCTGTGGGGTTATACGTCTGGGCGCCGACACAGGGCGCTGGTTCTACCTCCAACCCACGATGTAGTTCACTGATGGAAAACTGATCGTCGTCGAGTGAAGATTAAAAGCCGGAACAAACTATCGCCGAACGAGAACTAAGCAAAAATGCAAAACACGTTGGTGGATCTTGTTGGTTAAACGTTCTTTAACCTTTTAATGTTTTATTATAAATGTTGCACTACGGAAATGAGTTAGAAACATACTGGCATAATCGTTGACTTTAGATAGTTATTAAATGTTCTGAAATTAGAAACACAACTGTTTAACATTGACTTTAGATATTATTAAATGTTCTGGACTTAGAAACACAATTGTTTAACATTGACTTTAGATATTATTAAATGTTGTGGACTTAGAAACACAATTGTTTAACATTGACTTTAGATATTATTAAATGTTGTGGACTTATAAACACAACTGTTTAATATTGACTTTAGATATTATTAAATGTTCTGGACTTAGAAACATTGAGACTTTAGATATTATTAAATGTTGTGGACTTAGAAACACTGTTTAACATTGAGTTTAGATATTATTAAATGTTCTGGACTTAGAAACACAACTGTTTAACATTGAGACTTTAGATATTATTAAATGTTGTGGACTTAGAAACACCACTGTTTAACATTGACTTTAGATATTATTAAATGTTCTGGACTTAGAAACACAACTGTTTAACATTGACTTTAGATATTATTAAATGTTCTGGACTTAGAAACACAACTGTTTAACATTGACTTTAGATATTATCAAATGTTCTGGACTCCACTGGCGTATGTGTGCGCGACGGTGGCTAAAATCTGAGTCCCTGAGCTGGGCGACGTTGACCCAGCCTCTGGTGATTGCGATGAGTTTCCACGTATGTCATCGCAGGGGAAAAACAATTTTTCCTTTTCAAGAAAGACGCCCAAACACTCGCTGGGCGCAGGAAAGGAAAAACAAACATGCAGCTGGTCAAATATGATGATCGGTGTACAGCTGGGTGTATACCCACCGTACGATAGGGAATCGATTTGGGTTGGCGATAAGTCAACATTTTTGGGTGATGTTTATTTTAGGCATTGGATAATACAAAGGAATACTGGCATGCAGGCAAAAATAATTTCTTCTGTTTACGTAGAGTACAAAGAAGCATTTCATTTAGAATCGCCAGCGGGAGAATAGTGGCTGGTCGTTGTTTAGACAACGAATCATTAGACATGATCATGGGTATGATTGTCTAACGTCAATCATATTCGTGCCCAAATCCCATGATCTTGTAGATAACCAATAAAGGAAATTGGTCGCAACTGTAGCGAACCTTGGGATTGAAGCTATATTCACTCATGAACCGTAGCAAGAATATCGGCTACAGCTGTGTCAGCAATTACGCTGCCCAGCTAGTGTTTATCATTTATAATTGCTAACAAGCCGAGCCGATTGGTCTGGCATGGTTCCTGTAATATGAATGAAATAATTTGTTTGATGTGCATGCTTGCTGGGGCTTTACTTTCGGGTGAAAACGAATGAAAGGTAGCTTACGCTGCCCAAAATTGCAGGTCGGCATGGTGTCTTGTGGGTGAGGGAAAAGCAGGTTGATTTAAAGAAAAGGATGGTTCTTGGGGAAAGCTTTAAAGAACCCCCACCGAGCTCTTGCGCTTCAGTAGGGCTATCTCCCAAAGAGACCGGGACGATAATATTAAACAGCACCAACAGTTCTGATGGTTGAATGGCAAAATACCTGAATACCAATATCGGTAGAATTACTGCATCATCAGCCAGCTTACACAGACTTAGATTTTCTAGAATTAGGGTAGTATAAAATTTAAGATAAGTTAAGTAAAAAAACAAAAAAAAATGTATGTAAGTTAAATTTTAAGTAAAAGCAAAACCAAAAAAAAAAAATTCGGCGCAAAGTTTTTCTAATTTTCCTTATTCGTAACTTTGGCCACGAACAAAGTTCTGTCGCCGAGAGGCAAACTGGACAATAGTCACGTAATATTTAGCTTAGAGCGTCTGCGTAGGACGAGTAAATTATAATATAATTTAATTAAGCTAGAATTTAAGTATTTTTTGTCTAGTCTATAATTTAGAATCTAAGAATATAAACGAAAATAAAACATGTTGCAAAAATGAAAATGAGATGAAACTATTTTAGTTATTACAATAAGCAAAAACTAAGCAAATCTTTTCTAATCGCCGAGAGATATTTTTAAATGTAGGATCTGAAGCCGGCCCTACTCCAAATCACACGCACATCATTGCTTTTGACAAACAACAGGTATTACTTTTTGATAAATTAGGCATAAAAAATATAGAAGCAGCTACTTAAATCCAAATAGTGGTAACAAAACTATTTTAGTTATTACAATAAGCAGAAATTAAACAAAGTTTTTCTAATCGCCGAGATTATTTCAAAATGTAGAATCTAAGGCCTTCCCTACTCCAAATCACACGCACATCATTGTTTTTGACAAATATTTGGTATTCATAAATTACGAAGGAAAAATATAGAAGCAGCTACTTAAATCCAAATAGTGGTAATAAAACTATTTTAGTTCTTACAATAAGCAGAACCTAGTAAAGCTTTTCTAATCGCCGAGAGATATTTCAAAAAGGGTAATCTAAAACCTTTCCTATTCCAAATCACACGCACATCATTTCTTTGACAAACAGATGGTATTACTTTTTGAAAAATTACGCATGAAAAATATAAAAGCAGCTACTTAAATCCAAATAGGGGTAATAAAACTATTTTAGTTATTACAATAGGCAGAAATTAAGCAAAGCTTTTCTAATCGCCAAAAGTTATTTCAAGATAACTGCGCAAAGAGTTTTTGGTAAATATCAGCGAATAAAATAAAGTACAAGTCGATCAGTAGCCAGAACAGTTTTGAAATTCCGGAAAGTGCCACGGTTACTATAATCAAACGGTGAGAACCGATTTGGGTTCGAAGTAATAAATTAAGGACAATTTTCAAAAGTTTTAAGTTTAAAGAAGGAATCGGTTTTAACGTCCGAACTATGGGTAATTAACAATGTATTTTAAAAAGATTGTTTCAAAAAAAAGTGTTTATTAGATTATAGTTTTTTTCGTTTATTTAGGTTTAGTTAAGGTGGCTGAATGCATTGTTATGATGCAGCACTCAGGCACCATTTTGTATTTGACCGGTCTCTATTATTTTATTTTAATTTACATTCATTTTAGAAATGATCAGTTGTTTATTCGTTTGTATCGCTTTATAAGAAGCCCTACTAGTCTTTCGACGATTTTCGCCAAGGTATTTCCATTTGTGTATTGATCAGTTTTTAATGGTGGACAAAGATGAAAAAGGTACTTTGTATATCTTTCTTGCCAAAAATTTGTTTATTCTTTGGGCGGTCCATTAGTTCCGTCCTGGACGTGTTTCTTGTGACATGATTTAACAAACGTGGTGACACTTAGAGTTTTCTCTCACATGCTTGCCTGAGCTCAATAGTATTATTGCCCTAGAATCTCTATTTAACGGATTGATCAATTTATTATCAATCATACTCAAGGGAATTCACGTTAAGTGATTTCTAGCATAAAGGGGCTCAGTTGAACTAATAACGGGATTTTGTAACATCAGTTGTGTCGGTCGTACTAACGGGAATGTAAACACCATCCACTAATATTTATAAACAGTAAAGCCCAATATTCTGGGACTGACTGAGATTTAGGTTGACTCATTAACTGACTCAAGACAAGTAAGATCCCTTAAATCATAGTGTCGCCACAGGGTTGTTGGTAGTCATTAAAGAGATCGTGTGATTCCAAATATATCGACTGTTGCGTAACACAGGGGAAGAACTGCTGCGGTGACTTGACTAAGGAATGGTTACACTGGAAGACGCCGAACTGCTGAAGAGCTGATGAATACAACCGGAACCGAAAGTGGAAGAAAGCTGCCGAACTGTGGTTTGTAAGCCGACAATGAGAAGCAGGCCTGTTGCTAACTTGTTGTTTCGAAAAAACGTTGAGTGTCTTTAATACAAATTCAAAGTCGTTATTTAACTAATCATTTTAGTTTCATAAATACTAAATTGCCTAGTTATTCCACGAAGACTACAATGGACGAATAGCGTGATTGAACGATCGTTGGAGTTATGATTTTTAATTGTGACCCTTAAGTGTCGTCCGTTTTTTCACTGACGCGTACTCAGCTGGCGGGTGAAAGTTGATATGAACGTACTAGATTTCTCCAGTACATTTATTTGTGAATCAGTAACATCGACAGTTGACAATTATTCGGCGAATCCACGACCTTCGACAGAATAGAACTTATTTTGATGGGTAAAAGGGGTTAATGAATCCCCTACATTGAAAAGTGGTTGAATATTCGCTATCTTCTATTTGTGTATAAATTAATTATTTTCCTCACCTCCCACCGAAAAAAATACAAAATCGAAATTTGTTCGCCCCCGAGCACTTAAGACCACTGTGTCTTTGCTGCTATATTTGCTCCAAACAATAGCAACGTTAACGAGAAAACTTCCAAAAGAGCAGCACGGTCCTGCGAGAAAGCCAACTGGGGAGGTCTGAAAGTCTTTTTTTGGGACGTTAAATTGGTTGTTATTTTTTCTCAAGAACGATGTTGACACTATAGTAAAAACAATGTCAGGCACGACTCTACTGGGTATGCGAACCTTTATTCCCCACAGTGTAAAGAGTATCAAATGCTAAAGAAATATCTGATTCGGTTCGAGGTGCAAAGAAGCCATAAAGACTAAAGAGTTGAGCCTCCGGCTGTATAAATCAAACAAAGGAAAATCAGAGTAGATTCAAAAGAGCTAGAAATTACTACAATGCGCATATTTAACGTGCAAAGTTCTTGCACGACTAGAGGGCGAGACAAAAAATTCTACACTCTCCCACAGGTAGTAGAAACTTCTGGGCATTCGTGAAAAACATCCAAAACTCGGTCTCCTCCTTATAGTCAATGACAGATCAGTCCGCAGCGCAATAAAAAAAACGAATCTACTTACTGCACATTTTGCAGGCAACTCAACGCTGTCTGAATCCACATCAGTTCCGTGTCAACTTGAGCATAAGCAGCACACCATTACCCAGATAAACTTTCGAACATGTACTGTTGACCGAGCACTCAAAGCGCCGAACGCAAACAAATGCGCTGGTTCTGATGGCATTTCTCCAATTCTCTTGAAGAGATGTTCTTCTTCACTCCCTAAACCATTGCAAAACCTCTCCCACCTGTCCTATTCAACAAACTTATATTCTCTCGAAAGTATGGGAATCATTGAATACCTGTCAACTTTCGAAATATCTGGAGTCAGATGACCTCCTAATGTACATGACTACCTTCTTTCTTTATCCACTTGCTCCCCTTCCGCTCGCACTGTGCTCTGACAGTTAAGGGTACTGTGGGGTATGTATCTTAGCCTTGTGCCAGCACGGGCACGGATCCACTAAGATTCCACCGTCTGCTATTGTTCACAACCGCGCTAGTTCACTGGATAAATAAAAACTGAGTTCCGCAGTGAGCCGTTGTACGAGGAAAAAAATAAAACACACTGTGATTTGATTTGTTGCAAACTGTTTTTTTATTGTTAATTATTGTTATAACAGTCGGATTGTATAATAATTATCTTCCTTTGTAACACAGAATATTGTCCCAAAGCCGTTTCCTCTCTTTCTAATTTTATGTATCTTCAGTTAGAGTGTCACATTTCTCCCAAAGAATTACCGAACATTGTTACTCTTTCACTTTCCAGTCTACTACATTAACACCAGTGAAGGAAGGTTACAGCATTAAATTTCTAGGCTTACTTATTCAGTAGATGTCAACGTTAACGCACAACAAAAGATCTATCAAACCACGAACTTGGCTTCCGCGTGCGCACTCTCCTGATGTAGAAACTCGACTGACTCATTACAAGCGAGGAAAAGTTCATCGCGTCGTGGCAGTGGAGTCATAGCTAAATAAACTCACTGCCACTTACTGGGAACTCGAAAGGCTTGCTATGCTGGCATGGGGAATTTAATTCCAGAGAATCACTGCCGTACAGGCTGAGTTAAATTCCTCTGTCGCTATGTATACGAGGAAATTAGTTTGGAAACACGACCAGGTATGGGCATGAGTTGTCGGTTAGACAAAAGAATGTGAGTCTTGGTCGTTGCGATGGTTGTTTCGCGGAAATGCAACGCATCGTGCTGATGACTTGCCAGGAAGGAGAATTGGTATTGGGTAGGATGGGAGCCGAAATGATTTTGGGGGAAATTAGAATCGCTTGGTTACAAGCAAGGAATATAATTTAGATAAGAAATGAAGCGAAGCGTTTTTTGGAAAAATGTCAAAATTGGTTGGGATTGTGGGTTGGTTCTCCGTGTGGTATAGAGAACCTCCACAGTACTTCAAAATCCCTTTTTGTGCACGCGTTAGTGTAAAAAAATGGCAATTAACCAATGGAATAGAACATATAAACGTTCCGCCGCAGTTTAATAAATGAAAAACCTCTACAACAAAAAAATTGCATCCGGACCATGGATCTTATTAATTTTCAACACTCCGGAGAACAGTACGAATTCAAAAGCGGATCTGATTCATCGTACGCTGCTTGTGCTCAAATTAAGGAAGAGTTGATGTACTATTGTGGCAGACATAGAGAAAAACACAGCACCAAAAATAATTGAAAAAGAAATAATTAAAGTCGTATATCAGGACATAAAGAAATGACTGCAATGACTTATCAATCTACTGTTTAAGCCGCAAGTTGAAACATCCTCATGTAAACGTGTCCGGTGTGTCATATGTTGATGTTTTGATTCTAAACCTTTTATGGTGTGTTCTTCCCTACCATCGCTCAAAGGCATAGCGAAAAGCAGCACTCAGTGGACCGTCAAATGTGGTTCAAGTATATACATTCAGTTTCTTTTTTGCGTTGATGACTGTACTGATGTCAACTATGAGCCAAGGAATTGGTGAGGAAGTAGGGATTTTAACCTCATTAATGACCAACAATATGGCTTTCGTCGCAACAGATTCATAGAAGATTTGATGGCAGATGATTGCAAAGTAGAGCCACTCCATCCACTACTTCGATGAAAACAAGATTGTGGCATTTTTTTTATAAATTTTTTTAAAGGCGCTAGTTAACAGTCATATCCAATGTTAACAGCCATCAGATAATTTAACAATCACCTTCAAATACCGCATACCAAAATCCCATAGGAAAAACACCAGCTGATAAGAAATAACATCCATCCGAACAGAACATAGGAAAAACACCAGCTGATAAGAAATAGCATCCATCCGAACAGAGGATAGGAAAAACACCAGCTGATAAGAAATAGCATCCATCCGAACAGAGGAAAAATACTGTTGATAAGACCGACAGACTATACACAGGAAAAACACCAGGGATAGATCCGACATGAAGAATGATAAGAGTCATCATATAAATATGAGATGAAGTACCAGCAGCAGTATTCTTGATTCGTCAGTGCTGAAGACATTAGCCAATAAATAAATTGTAAATTAGTGTTTAAGCTTTATGTTATAAAAATAAAATTATATTTTTTTACAACTGACTATTCGGAATCATAATTCGCTCGACAGAGTTTGGCATCTCAATGGCTGAGTTGGTGAGGAGATTGTGTTTTGCGTTTGATTGTACAAACGTTGATTCAACTGACGACTCTTGCTATTCTGCAGTTCGGCACAATTACCGGGTGGTATGTAGGGGTCCGAAGCCCAACCGCGCGATGAAATATCACTCTATTAAGCTGTAGGTGGAGATTATCTAACCGAGTAGAATTCAATGACACAAAAACACAGTTATCCCTCTTCCCGTCAAAGACAAAGTCCAATGCAAATATGGCACTTGCCTCGTCGAAGCCAGGGGATCCTCGGCATCCGGATTAATTCGACTCTTAATTACAGCAATGACATATTGAATCCCAATGTAAATACGTCACTGGCCGTAAAAATGTAGGCGCAAGGCTAATAACCATGCCCGTAAAAACGAATTTTTATGGCAAATTTAGCAAGCCTCGGATATGGAGCGGATACACGACGACGACCACGGAAACGAAATGGCTAAACGATTTAAGAATTTTCTCATGGAATGTCCGCTCACTATACAGAGCTCGAACTGCACAGCAGCTAGCCGATGCCCTGTCCGACAAAACAGCATTGCAAGAAATAAGATCGACCCCGTCCATGTGGTGTTATTCAAAGAAACGAGTATGACATTTATTACAGCTATCATGCAAAAGACCATGTGCTCGGTGTAGGCTTTCTAGTCAACCAAAAACTGAAGCCTGCCATCATCGGCTTTAATACAATAAACGAAAGGCTATGCACTCTTCGCGTGCGCGGCAGGTTTAAGAACATAAGCCTCATAAACGTTCACGGACCTACAGAGGAGTCCCCTGACGACGAAAAAGAAGAATACTACGAGAACGTCGAACCTACTAATGCCTAGTACTACCTACTAATGCCTGCCCAAAACACGATGTGAAAAATTTGAATACAGAAATACGTCGGGAGCCGGTTTTCAGGCACTATGCAGGTTCCCATAGTTTGCATGAGAACACTAATGACAATTGACTACGAGTCATCGAACTGGCAGCATCAAAAAACTTGGTCGTTGCAAGTACCAGGTTTCCGCGTAAAGATATCCACAAAGCCACCTGGCTATCACCTGATGGAGCCACTCGCAACCAAATCGATCACGTGTTGATAGATCGCTGCCACTCCTCGAGCCTGATGACGGTACGAACGTACCGAGGTGCCAGCGTCGACTCGGATCACTATCTTGTTGGTACAGTTTTCTGAGTGCGGATTGCCTTGCGGGGAAGTATTGCATCCGCGGATCAGGTTCGATTCAACACGGCTGCCTTACGCAATGAGAATACCAGTAACACCTTTGGTCATGCTTTAAGACTCGCCCTCGAAGAACTCGACGGAGGGAGAGTAAGTCCTGGGGCCAAAATGCCGGGCGTAGAAGAGAAATGGACACGCCTTAAGAATACTGTCATTAGTACTGCCAACTCCATCTTGGGCAGTAGTCGTAGAGATCTGGTTTAATGATAAGTGCAAACTAGCGACTAAACGTAAGAATGCTACATACCGGGCAATGCAGCAGTCTCATAGGACGCGGGTACATGAGGAGAAATACCAAGAGCTCAGGAGATCTGAAAAAAAGGCTTCACAGACAAAAGAAAAGTGGCTGGGAAGAAAACCTTGTCTGTGAAATAGAGAAACGTAGAGAGCGAGGTCCGCATCAGGGGCGGAAGTTCTACCAAAGAATCCGCAGTATGACGCGGTACACGTCACACTGCACTTACTGCAAGGATAAAGCGGGTAATCTTATAACTGACCCTGAAGGCATTCTGAAGCGATGGGAAGTGCACTTCAATGAATTGCTAAATGGTCACCTCACAGAAGAATTGGAGGCTCCACCAATGCAAAATCAAGACCAAATGCTGCCGCCACCAAGCATTGAATAAACAGCACAAGCCATAATATAGCTCAAATCAAATAAAGCCCCCGGAGCTGATCGCATACCTGCTGAGCTGATCAAACAAAGAGGACAGCGTTACATCACGCAATTCATGAGGTCGTGGTGCATATATGAGAGCAAGAAGAGATGCCGGAAGATTGGCGTCGTGGTATAATTTGCCCCATACACAAGAAAGGAGATATCACACTGTGCAGCAACTATAGGGGTATAACATTGCTGAGTACCGCCTATAAGATACTCTCCTCTGCCCTAGAAGATCAGATAGCCCCATACGCTAAAGCCATCATCAGTCAATATCAGCGTGGCTTCATTCCAGGAAAATCAGCGATTGATCAGATATTCCCCCTTAGGCAGGCGATGGAAAAATGTCTGGAATTTAAGATTCCATTATATCATCTATTTATAGACCTTAAGGCCACCAACGACAGCATTGCCAGGGTAGAACTATATAATGCCATGAGAGAGTTCGGCATTCCAAAAAAATTGATACGTCTTCGTAGGTTGACCATGACCAACGTAACTAGTCAAGTAAAAATAGCGGGATTGCTGTCTAAACCAATAAACATCTTTAATGGACTCCGACAAGGGGACGGTCTGGCCTGCCTCCTCTTCAACCTGCCGTTGGAGAAAGCAATCCGTGACTCTGGCGTTACAACAAGAGGGACTATTATCACCAAGTCCAGTCGGGTACTTGCCTACGCAGATGACATCGACATCATTGGTAGATCCGAATCGGCTGTACAGAACTCCTTCACCCAGATCGAGCAGGCAGCACAAAAACTGGGACTGTATATTAATGAAGAAGAAAACTAAGTGCATGGTGGCAACTTCTGCGAAGAGGAGACCTAATGTTGGTCAAACTATCAGGGTAGTGGAGCACACATCTGAAGTAGTGCAATCCTTTAACTACCTTGGGGCAATAGTATCAACCGATAACAATATGGAAGAAGAAATACGCGAACGGCTGATCAAATCCAACTAAGCCTACTATGGTCTATCAAGGCTCTTTAAATCCCGAAATTTATCCAGATCATCCAAGCTACTACCGTACAAGACCATGGTCTTACCAGTACTCATGTATGGATCCGAGACCTGGGTACTCAATAAAAGGCACTCTGAACTCTTAGCCGCGTTCGAGACGAAGGTCTTAAGGAGAATTGTTGACCCTGTATGTGAGGGAGGACAATTCCGGAGACGCTACAACCATGAGTTGTGCGTGATCTATCTTGAAGATAATGTTGTAAGAAAAATCAAGCTCGGTAGACTCCGGTGGGCGGGACACCTAGCACGAATAAGCGAAGAGAAGCCTACCCGGAAAGTCCTTTGTGGCAAGATGTATGGAAGAAAACAGTCTGGCAAACATTGTCTGCGATGGAGAGATGCCGTAGACCAGGACGCCCAGAGCCTGGGAGTGCCAAACTGGATGACATCAGCTCGAAATCGGGGCCGGCGGAGAGATTAGTTAAATAAGGGCAAGACCGAATCCCGGTTGTAATGCCGATGATGATGATGGCCGAAGCCAAGAAATCCGCGGCAGTCGAATTAATTCGGCTCTTAATTGGAAGGATCGCATATGCTCGTTCATGACAGAGGGCAGTCTGCATCTTCACTAAACCTGATTTGATTTTCCAAATGGAAAAGATTTTAGAACCCAACAACTTGGATATCACTTGGATAAAAGCCCCTCAGTATGGACTGAGCGGCTTCGTCAAATTCCTTTGTTTTTCCAAAGCAATCGGCCAGCAATAATCTTCGTACAGCTTTCACATACTGTCGAGTGGATACAAATCAACCATCAAGCATCTAAGGTAATCTATCTTGTGCGACTTTAATATACACATCGCCAACTGGTGAGTTTTTTTTACACTAACGCGCGCACAAAAGGGGATTTTGAAGCACCCTCAAATGTGAGGGCACAGTGCGAGCGGAGTATATCCCAACGGGTCAAACGAGGCCGAGATGCTAACCTAAACGTTTGCTATTAGTCGCAATTTTAGTCAAATAGTGGAAGAGTTTACTCGAATGCCAAATAGCCGGGGTAGTTCTACGAACACCCTGGATTTGTTCCTGTCATCAAAGTCAAGTCTTTATTACGTACAAATGACTGCGCCATTGGGCAACTTAGACCTCTGTCTGATACTGGTTGTGCAGTCATTTAGATCGCAAATGACTAACGAACATAAGAAGGCTCGCCAAGTAGGGAAATACGAAGCCGCCAACTATGGCAGTTTGGCGGATTTCTTCACCTCGTTTCCGTGATCGGAAATTTTATGGCCTGCTCAGAGTCAATCACCGGAATTATTCTTCTCGGTCTGAAACTTCATATTCCACATTCCACCAAACGAAATTCATCCGATAAATCCTGGTTTAACAAGAAAAGCTAACGGATTGCAACAGGCAAGAATAACGCTTTTAAACAAGGGTGCAATAATCCCACGGAGATGAATAGAGCGGGTTTTGTTAAAATCAGAAACGCATGTAATCAAACGATTGAGAACGCTAAGAATGGTCACAACGATAAAATAACCAACAAATCACTTGATCCCCCAACTGATTCACATCTCTTCTGATCAATGGCAGAGGCTATTGACAATAACTTTAGTTCATCCCCTTCGTCCTCCTCTTCCGTCAGTAACGGACAATGAAACACTAGCGACAGAATTAACCGATAAAGTCAAGGCTTTCGCGAATATATTTTCCGCGAATACATCCCTGGACGCTGATTTTTCTCAATGGCAGATGTAAAGATCTCCCCGCGCGCACTCCATCGTATTCCGTTTGGACCGGAATGCAAGAAAAGTAACCGGGCCGGACAGAATTCCAGCAACAGTATTTAAAATCTATGCGCTAGAACTGTCGCCAATTCTCAGTCAATTTTTCCGCATATCTTATGCACAGAAAACCATTCCTAACTATCCGGTAACCAAGAAACTTCGTGCAATTTCACACCAGAAAAAAAAGTACCAAAAACAATGCGTTTACACAATCTTTATTCTGCAAAATATCCACCATCCGCTTCTACAACCTTTTTCCATCTGAATAGATGTAAATACTTGCATTGCTTGTAAATACAAGCTTGTATATGCCATTTCTGAAGAAATCTTTTTCCCGGCATTCAAAAATCTGTGCTACCGCGTTTTCAATCTCTACTCGAGTTTTGAACTGCCGATTGTGCTTATAATTGTCCATACCCAAATAGAGATGGTAACCCGACAGAACAACGTCTGATTAATATGGAGGATGGGGTGAAAGTTCCCAGTCTGATTTAAAGCTCGCAAAGCATATTTAAAATCAATCAAATAATCGATTTGCTGTGGTGTCACTCCTTAAGGTGTCGAAATAGACTTTAACACGACCATGTATCTGTCTGCATCTACTGGTTTCATAAAAGGTAAATGCCTTATACTCTCTGCACCAATTGACGCAATTCTTTGACTGATAGTTTATGACCACCTTTACACCCTAAGACAATAAGCTAATTTCTGTTTCGAAGATAACTGAAGATGTTGTTCAAACAATGATTTCAAGAAAGTCAAGTTCAAATTGGCATTTATCAAAAGATACACAGATGCGAGAGTCGCTTGGAATTATATCAGATACTCCACGACGCAATATGATCGGGACTAACTAAACTACGCTCCATAACTGTCCAAGTATAAAATAGTTCTAAAAATAGATAGAAATCTTTTAATCTATGTGGATTAGTTTCAACCTCGAATAAGTAGTACTAAATATACAGAATGATTTATTGCTTTTTAAAATGTAAAACGGTTGACAAATGTTGGCTTAACTTAATCAACTAGTGCTATGATTGCATGTATATTGAGTTTTATACTGGGAACTGTTGGTAATATGTATAGTAATGAAATATAACCGTGTCAGGTTCAGAACCTATTTGATATATTAGTTTATAACGTTTTGCAAAGTAGTGAAAGACACACACCTTAAAAGGGTTAGAACCAAAGCTCTGACATATCATATCACGGCCAGATGTATGCTAGATGTCTTAACACTGTCGATAAGCTGATATTACTACATTAACATATGTAGCATATGGCGCTACTTCAGCATTCCGGATGCAATGCTTCCAGGTATTTCTTCGGTCGAGTGATTCCAGGTTGTGAAATTTTTCTCCACTGTGATCCACTAGCTGCTGCGCCGTTCTCAATTAGTCTTCCGGATGGCGTCCTAACTGTTACGCATCCTTTTTTAGTTTGTAATTTCTTTGCAGCAACTCAATCCTTCTCGAGTTTGGGCGAAAGGACAATTTCATTCTATTTATTTCACTAGCTTCTGCTCCATTTGGATTTAGTTGGGGACTTATGTTGTTTCCCACAGGTCTAGTTTTCCGATCATCATACATATTTCAAAAGGAGAAATCTACCATAAGACCTTCCCTATTCCAAATCACACGCACATCATTGCTTTTGACAAACAGCTGGAGTTACTTTTTGATAAATTTCGCATGAAAAATATAGAAGTAGCTACTTAAATCCAAATAGTGGTAATAAAACTATTTTAGTTATTACAGTAAGCAGAAATTAAACAAAGCTTTTCTATCCGCCGAGAGTTATTTCAAAATGTAGAATCTAAAGCCTTCCCTATTCCAAATCAAATATTTAAATGGCTTAGCTGTATTACATATAAACTAGGAAAACATTTATATCCACAACAAATATTATAAAGATAACTGCGTAATGAGTTTTGGGTAAATATCAGCGAATAAAATGAGGTACAACTCGATAAGTAGCCAGAACAGTTTTGAAATTCCGAAAAGTGCCACGGTCAGTATAATCAAGCGGTGAGGAACTATTTGGGTTCGAAGTAATAAATTAAGGACAATTTTCAAAAGTTTTAAGTTTAAAGAAGGAATCGGTTTTAACGTCCGAACTATGGGTAATTAACAATGTATTTTAAAAAGATTGTTTCAAAGAAAAGTGCTTATTAGATTATATTTTTTATTATCCTGTAATCGTTTATTTCAGTTTAGTTAAGTTTTCAAGTGTTGAACAAGTAAAATTTTCAAGGAAACCTATTTTACCAACAGTAACGCTCTTTAAAGGTTTTGTTCGAAAAAAATGTAATACTAAAGTATATAAACGAAAGTATTTTAAAAGATATAATATATTAAGAAATTCGTGCTCATTTTGGTAACGTTTAGTGCATGAAACACAGCATCACAAGATTCAGTGGAATATTTTGTAAAACACACGCGTATATGAGAGACTTTTTGATACCCTTAAACGTCAGTGCATAGTACTGGTGGGTGAAGAAGAAGAGAATAGAATGTGTGCACTGATCTGAAGTGCAGGAAAATAAAAATCAGGACGACTACATACTAGGAAAAATCCTCCACATTTGTGTAGATCGGTTAACGATGTGTTTTTTTTTTTTTTTTTTTTTTTTTTAATTCTACACCTCAGGAGAGGCGATCTTATGCCTAATCGTTGAGACAAGAACCTGAGATAAGGATAGGTAACTGCCGCAGTTTATTGAACACTATTATAATTATATGCAAGCGTTGCCATTCTACACCTCGAGAGAGGCGACAATCTCGTGACAAGGACTAGAAATAGAAATAGGTAACTACCAGAGTTTATTGACCAGTGATATAGTTACATGGAATCACAATATTATTACACTATAGTAACTACAATTGGTAGCATTTACTTTATCCACACCTTTATTAAAACACACTTCTCTGTTTTTTCATTCATCATCAGCATTGGCAGTACAACCGGGATCCGGTCTTGGCCTTATTTAACAAATCTCTCCACCGGTCCCAATTTCGAGCCGATGTCATCCATTTTGGCACTCCCAGGCTCTGGGTGTCCTGGTCTACGCCATCCCTCCATCGCAGACAAGGTCTGCCGCGCGGTCTCCTTCCATATATCCTGCCACAAAGGTCTTTCCGGGCTGGCTCCTTCCTGCACCAATTGACGTAATTTTTTGACTGATAGTTTATGACCACCTTTACACCCTAAGACAATAAGATAATTTCTGGATTTAGTGGGGATTTATGTTGTTTCCCACAGGTCTAGTTTTGCGTTCGTCATATACTGGATTTGGATATGGATTTTTATGGCAGTTTTGCGGATCCTTCTGTTTCTGGTCATAGTCTTCTGCTTGGAGTCCACATTCGCCTCGGGTATATCTGCTCCATCGACATCAGATCACTTATTTGCGTCACTCTGCTCATATCATATCTCCTGGTCGTATTGCAAGAGATCGTTCCCCACGATGTGTTCGTCCAAAACCATCATTGTTTTAAAGTATTTCTCTCCGCATTTTCTTTCCAAAGAATTCTTTTTCTGGCACGTTATAGCTCCCTAATTTGTATTAGCTCTTACCAGGAATTTCGTGGTTGCTTTATGCAGGTTCTCCTCTTTGTCCAGTTTATCGTTGACTCCCTTGCCCCATCCTTCTACATCAGGTTCAATATCATAATTTTTCGAGTACCTCAGCTGTATTCGAGCATATCTAATTTTCCGATAGCGCCTTACTAACACTTCTGCCTTTTCCGCTTACCTGGAATGTTTGGTGATACTTACTGGAAAGCAATCTCTGCAGTTGCGCCCATGAAGAACCCATTCTAAACTCGTTCCTTTCTTTAATGTCCTTCTCACTATGAGGCCCCAGTTTTTCTGTCCTATTACTATTTTAGGTTCGTCCTGTGTGTAAGTCAGTTGTTCTCGATACTCCGTAGCGGTCTGCTCCTTGGGGCACTTTGCTTCATTATTTCTTGTTCGGGGAGCCTCATGTTGGGGATCGTTCTTACTTCAGTCGACTTTTTATGCATCCTGTGGGCCTCTTTAAGCTTTACTCGAAGCCTCTGCGAGTTAATCTTGTGGCGGTTCTTTAAAGCTTTCCCAAGAACCAGCCATTTCTTTAAATCTTTAAATCTGTTTGGCCCTCACCCACAAGACACCGTACCTACCTGCAATTTTGGGCAGCGTAAGCTACCTTTCATTCTCTTTCACCTGAAAGTAAAACCCCAGCAAGCATGCACATCAAACAAATTATTTCATTCATATTACGTGAACCGTGCCAGACAATCGGCTCGGCTTGTCAGCAATTATAAACGATAAACACTCACTGGCCAGCGTAATTGTTGACACAGCTGTAGCCGATATTCTTGCCACGGTTCATGATTGAATATTGCTTCAATCCCAAGGTTCGCTACAGTTGCGACCAATTTCCTTTATTGGTTATCTACAAGATCATGGGATTTGGGCACGAATATGATTGACGTTAGACAATCATTTCATTTTTACAACATTTTTTATTTTTCTTTTTATATTCTTAATTTCTAAATTAAAGGCTAGACAAAAAATGCTTAAATTCTAGCTTAATTATCTTATATAATAACTTACTGGTCCTTCGCAGACGCTCTAAGCTAAACATTACTTAACATTTGTATAATTTGCCTTTCGGCGACAGAACTTTGTGGCAGTGCTGATATTTAGTTGAAATACAAAGAAAAATTTGAAAAACTTTGTCAATTTTTTGTTTTGTTTTTTTTTCTTAAAATTTAACTTACTTAACTTACCTACTTTTTTTTTTTTTTTTTTTTTTTTTTTTTTTTTTTTTTTTTTATGTACAAGCACTTAACCTAACTTAACTTAAATCTTATACTACCCTAATTCTAGAAAAGCTAAGCCTATGTAAGCTAGCTGATGATAGTATGATTTTTTACCGACTTTGGTACCCAGGTCTTTATATGCCATTCAACCACCAGAACTGTTGACGCTGTCTAATACTATCGTCCCGGTCTCTGTGGGAGATAGCCCTACTGAAGCGCAGGAGCTCTTCTTCGGTGCGCGCTACTTCCCGGTCGTAGCACAATCGCCCGTCTACAGATGATCTACTTACATGATAGATCAGCGGAATTCCGGATCTATCCTGTATAAGCCCTTTCATATCCAAGTCAAGGAACGCCTCTGGTGGAACAAAGCCGTTGCGACGCACGCTCTCATAGTACAAGGTGTTTGGATAATAAGCCCCGAAAATTAGGTCATTGGACGAGCTTATTGCTCTCGCAATATGTCCTCTGATTAATTTAATCATAAAATTATCCACCCTATTTATGTACGCTTCATTATATAAAGTCTCATTTGAGTAATACTTTTTATAGTCCGATTCCGGTGTCCGATATAATCTGAGACAACTTCTGAGACACTTTCTTTCGAACACCCGAATCTTTTCTATCCAATTTGGACCTATGTTGAACCATACTGGGCAACCATATATGAGCATTGGCCTGATTAGCGTCATGTAGCATATGACTTTTACCCTGCTGTCAAGTTGGCTACTATGAAATAGCCTCCTTGTCATAGCAAAAGTTTTCCTCGCTTTGAGCAAAGCAGCCTCTACATGTCTGTTGAAATACAGATATTGGTCTAGCCAGATGCCCAGGTATTTAACTAAACTCTTGGTTTCCAGTTTATCTCCATGCGGTCCCACGATAACTAGCTTTCGCCAGTTTTTCCTTGTGTCGTACGTGGCTT
This sequence comes from Microdon myrmicae, assembly GCA_963931805.1. Lineage (NCBI taxonomy): Eukaryota > Metazoa > Arthropoda > Insecta > Diptera > Syrphidae > Microdon > Microdon myrmicae. Next base: position 102,843,856 of record OZ007502.1, read on the forward strand.
TATATAATGGAGTTCTAAATAGGATGGCTTCACATTTCTGGAAGTTGATCTTAAGTTTCCAGTCATCGCAATAGCGCTGCACTTTGTTGAAGTCTCGCTGTATTAACCTATTTATGATCGCAACTTTCGGAGCTGTTCTGTAAATTATGAGATCGTCTGCGTACGCAATAGCCTGCGGAAGTGCATCTAATAAGTCGCTAATGTAAATGTTAAAAAGAATCGGAGAGAGTACCGCGCCCTGTTGCAAGCCATTCTTGATATTATACGTTTTATTAGAGGTCACATTACCACTTTTGACCACGAACCTCCTGTCCTTTGACATATCGTAAAGTACATATAGTAAAGGCTTATGTATGCCATATCTGACCAGTTTGTAATACAACCCTTCGATCCAGACGGTATCAAAGGCTTTTTCCAAGTCGATCAGACAGGCACCTGTGCATTGGTTTCTACATTTATTCCATTGTATGTCGGAGACCAGTTTAGCTGCGGCATGTGTGGTTTCATGACCCGCCCTAAAGCCAAACTGGTTATTTGGAATAATGCTATTGTCGTCTACCCATTTTAGCAGAGCTTTGTTAATGATTTTTTCAAATACTTTACTGATGCTTGGGAGTAAACTTATCGAACGCATGTTCATTGGGTTTGTACAGTCTTTGCCCTTTTTTGGGATGGGCTGAATGATAGCCGTTTTTCAACGCGCGGGATAATATGCATTATTCAACGCGTTGTTAAACAGGACCGTGTATATATCTATTGCCTTTGGGGGCAGGTGCTTGAGTACGATGTTAGGTACTCCATCTATTCCCACTGACTTTTTGCTTCTTAATGAGTCGAAGATACTCTGGATTCCTTCCCTTGTTATTAAAAGGCTATTAGCCACTACACCATTGGCATTAATGTCAATTGACAGATTATCGTCACTGAATTCCGTAAAACTAGGATTCTCCGATTGCCAATGTGAAATTTCATTCCGGAGGTGCAGGTGATTCAGTCGAATTCTGTCCTCCAGGTCATGGTTTCGGTGAATGCTTTCATTCACCTTGTACATTTCCTGAAAGACAGCTCCCACAGCGTTCGCCTTCTCCAAAGGATCTTCGATCACGAAGAGCTCACTATTGAGGATAGCGTTCTCTGTATCTATGCCAATGTTGGTTAGCAGCTGCTTGTTTACCTCGGTACGTGGAATTTGGAGACACTGAATCTCGTTTTGATTATTTCTCCTGAATATTTTATTTATTTGTGGGAACATATTCGGGTTATTAGTTTTTATAGCTCGAATTCTGTTGTTCCAATACAAATTTGTTGCTAATCTATAATTAGCTTTAAGTAATTGTTGGAGGTTTTTTAATTGAGATTTCAGTGATATTATCTCCTGGTCTTGTCTGTCTGTAAACTGTCTGTGTAATTGTTTTAATTTCGATAGCAGTCTGCTCTTTTTCTTGTGGAGTGCGTTTATTGTTGCGTTTCTGTACATGTTAATGTGATCTGTAACTGTTGTTTTGGGAATTGTTTTGTCCATTGTTCGTTTTACGGTTTCGTCCATTTGTTGAATGTATTTGTCGATTTCGTCATTTGTCAGGTATCTGTTTACTGGCAGATTCAAGTCATTCGAACAAAGTTCTCTTGTTAATGATCTGGTGAACCGCGGCCATCGCATTGCCCTGTAGTTATAGGGTTGCGGAATCACGAATTCCTCCAGATCTGCGAGCTCGTTCGGAAGCTCTATTACTGCCGTGAATGCACAGTGGTCGCTGTCGTATTCAATTGTCCGTAAACAGTTTGTGTTTCGTCTGTTGGTGTTAAGTAATCTCAGTCGTGAGTCGATTAGCAAGATATCTAAGAACGATCTACCTCTGGGGAACGATGGATATTTCGTAGCTAGCAGGTCAGTTCTATATTCAATATGATACTGATCTAACCAACCAGCCAACTGATTTCCTCTGGCATTAGATATATAATTTCCCCAATTTCTATGCTTGGCGTTCATATCTCCCCCTAGAATAAAGTAATTTTTGTCCAGGTGCAATTGTAAGCATCGAAAGAGTGTCTCGAGCTCAGCTATAAATAGGTTTTGTTGGTGCTCCTCAGGTGCGTAGACCGCAATCGCATACAAACCCCTTCCTTGCTGAAGGGGTATGCGGACGATACAGGCTTCCAGCACCCGGAACCTGCGCACTTCTCCACTATATATTACTTTATGATTGATCCCTTTTCTAATAAAGATTGCGACACCCCCCCCTTGAGAGGAGTTAGGTCGATCTCTTCGTATAATATCGTAGTTTTTATGTCCTATCTTATGTCTCTGGTTTAACTTTGTTTCCCCCGCCAGAAGTACATCAGGTTGTTCCTCTTGCAACAGGTTAAAAAGATTGGCTCTTCTCTCAGTTCTTATTAGTGAATTTACATTCACGACAAGAGCTTTTATTGATGTTGTGGTTAGAGGGTTTATATCGACTTGTTATTTAGACTGGGCAAATGCGAGTAGATCTCGTTTATTTGGCTTTGTAGCTGTGTCATCTGTCTCTGCAGATTGAGCAGGATTGCGAACACGTCCGCTTGCGGTGTTGTTTCAGTCCGTGTGGGAGTATTTGTGGCTACCTGTGATGTAGCCTGATTTGGTGTTCTCCCACCCGAAGCAACTTGTGCGTACGACCGCTGCGATGTTACGGGCATTGTTGTAGTACGAGCTGGCTCTGTGTTTTTTTGCCGGGTCACACTTCTTGCCATTATTTCTCGGAATTTAGGACATCCTCGATAGTTAGCGGGGTGTCCCTCATTCCGACACACTGCGCACTTTAGAAGGGTTTTGTCTTCTACCCTTTCTTTTCCCAGAGGGCATTCTTCTACCTTATGGTCCTTTCCGCATTTTACGCAACGGCGCTGCATTTCACAGTTAGCCGCCGAGTGACCAAACCTTTGGCAACGTACACATTGCAGGATGTCTCTGCCTTTTTTTAATTTGTCCCATGTGACCATTTGATGATCCAAGACTGTAATTTTTGTTAGACCACCAATCCTACTGTTGGGTGTTAATTGCACCAAAAAGAAGGGTAGCTTGCGGTTTTCCCTTCTTGCCTTGGGTGTGGTGAATGGTTTTACCGCGGTAAACTCGAGATCTTCGTGCTTCAGGTTTTGAAGCATTTCGAGCAGAGCCTCCGGTTCCATTTCAGGGTCGACACCCTTTAATAGAACCGTTACGCTCTTCGTTTGTTTCGGCGTGAACGAGTAAAATTCCGCGGTGGCTCTTTTTAAGACCTCTTTAATTTTGTCGTGGTCTGCCACCGTATATGTTTGAATGGCGTGCCTGTTACCCGTCAGTCTTTTAACTGCAAAATTGTTACCTATGGCTAGCTTACAAAGACTTACCAATTCCTTACAGTCAACATCTATGGTGTTGATTGGTGGCATCTTTATTTTTCCGCTGTTATTGTTGCTTTGCTGCTGCTGTGTTGCTTGCTGGTTCGTTGATCGCTTTTGTGTTGATTGTTGCTGTTGCTGTTGCTGTTGATGGTGCTGATGTTGAAGTTGATGTTACTGTTGATGGTGAAATTGTTGCTGTTGGCCGACTTTTGGCTTTAGCTTTTGTAGTTGTTGCTGGTTTTGTTCTTGTTCGAGCGCCGCTATTTTTTTCTTTCGGCGTCTCTCTTGTAATCGGGCTCTTGCCATCGCCAGTTTCGCCTCCAATTCACTTATCTCTTCCTCTTCATCCTCAGACTCTGAGGATGCAAGAGAAGCGAATGAATTATTTGCCCCATATATGTTAAAATTGGAGGGGAAGGGAAGCTCACTGTCGTCCGCCAATTGTTGATCTCACGACGTTAGACAATCATACTCATGATCATGTCTAATGATTCGTTGTCTAAACAACGACCAGCCACTATTCTCATGCTGGCTATTCTAAACGAAATGTTTCTGTGTACTCTACGTAAACAGAAGAAATTATTTTTGCCTGCATGCCAGTATTCCTGTGTAGTATCCAATGCCTAAAATAAACATGCACCCAAATCTAGTAGCCTTTGCCGTCGCAACAAAGTTCTGTTGACTTATCGCCAACCCAATTCGATCCCCTATCGTACGATGGGAATACACCCAGCCGTACACCGATCGTCATGTTTGTTTTTCCTTTCCTGTGCCCAGCGAGTGTTTGAATGTCTTTCTTGAAAATGAAAGACTGTTTTTCCCCTGCGATGACTTGCGTGGAAACTCATCGCAATCACGAAAGGCTGGGTCAACGTCGACCAGCTGATGGAGTCAGATTGCATGCCCTGTTGGGTATACACGCGCTGAGAGTCGAGTTCGTTCCCAAAACTGTGTATACTAGTCCAGTGAATCCGTAAAAGGCGCGACATAATTTAACGTTTATTTAAAGTATCGATAGTAAGAAATATCGTGTCTATAAGTGTCCCCGAATGTAAAAGTAGTAAAAACTCCTGTGTGAAATGTTATCAGTTAACCAATTTAAATCTGGGAACAATATTCTATTGAATTCCGCATTCAACTAAGAGATAGTGAACTAAATTAAGCGCTGTGTATCTATATTGATGAACATAATAAAGGATTTATAAACGATTTCCGAAGGTTATTTGTTTGGTTTCTGTGTCTGCTCGTATTTTGAAACAACGGAGTTTTGCGAACAATTGTCTACGTAAAAGAATGGTGGGTTATTAAGTGAACCAGCACCGTACGCCGGCGCGCACTACATAAAACCCCACAATCTCCCCGGTGTCTTGTCCGTCGACTGTCTCCAAGCTGAGCGCTTCTCGTCTGCCCCCTACGCGAAGTTTCCTGGCGATTGCTGAATCCAATTGATTAGGATATAGATTTTTATAGCAGTTTCGTGGATCCTTATGTTTCTGGCCATAGTCTTCCGCATGGAGCCCACATTTGCCTCGGGTATATCCGCTCCATCGACATCAGATGACTTATTTGCATCACTCTGCTCATATGACATCTCCTTATTTTTTTTTTTATTAGACTTCTCTCGGGAGAGGCGAACCTATAGCGCCGACTGGGCGCCCCGAGATGCCATCAAATAACTGTTGCAGTTCTTTTTGAACAGTTGCAGGTTGTAACGTTCCGGGAACACTCGCGTGGGAAGGGAGTTCCACAGCTTCCCCGCTCTGTAGCGGAACGAGTTCTGATGTAGGGATGTTCGCGCCGTCGGGAGATGAACCAGAGGTCGTATTTCCAGAGATCGTTCTCCACGATGTGTTCATTCAACACCATCATTGTTTTAAAGTACCTCACTCCGCATTTTCTTTCCAAGGACTTCTTCTTCTGGCACGTTATAGCTCCCTAATTATTGTTAGCTCTTTCCAGGAATTTCTTGGCTACTTTGTGCAGGTTCTCCTCTTTGTCCAGTTTCCCGTTGATCTCCTTGCCCCGTCCTTCAATATTAGGTTCAATATCATAATTGTTCGAGCGGCGCAGCTGTATTCCACCATATCTAATTTTCCGATGGCGATCGTTCTTACTCTTATCAACTTTTTATCCTGTGGGCCTCTTTAAGGTACACTTGAACCCTCTGCGAGGTAATCTTCTTCGTGGCTTGTCCATCGCCTGTCTCCAAGATGAACTTCTTCTCGTCTGCCCCCTACTCGGATTTTCCTGTCAATTGCTGAATTCAGTGGATTGGATAGAGATGGTGGATGTCTCGCCCATGAGAACTAAGATTCGGATCGATTTTTTCAATTCATAGAGGTCGACTGGTACCATTTTAGGTACCCCTTACCGCTGCTAGCGATGTGCACGGAAGTGACCACTTCCTTTCTCGACTCCTTTGGCATGTCATCAGGTGTGCTGTTCAATGGGAGCGCGCTGAAGTGTTGTCTCTCTTCCTTTTCCTGCACCGTCATTGGTGGAAGTTCTTTTGAGTGAAAAGTAGTGTGATGCCATCTTAAACACTTCCGACCTCTTTTTTTTATTATACTTCTGTCGGGAGAGGCGAACATACAGCGCAAAGTCGGCGGCCCTGGATGCCACTAATTAATTGTTGCAATTCTTCTGGCACATTTGGGTATTTAAGGTTAGTCTGTATAGGGTTAGTTCAAAAGTTCTCTAACTACTTGGATGGAGGGTAGGTGGGAAAGAAATCATACAAGGCCGGTAGGTCTTGAGTTCGGAAGTAAACGCAGATCACGTCTCCGGCCACTGATAATCTGCGCTTTGGTCGGTGTGTGTGTGTGTGTGTGTGTGTGTGTGTGTGTGTGTGTGTGTGTGCATTTGTGTTGTCTTGTACTCTGCGTGTGTGTTTGTATGAGGGTGGGCTGAAAAGTTTCCGAGTTTCCAGCGATGCTCCCATCTCTCTAACCCGTCCAAATAGTACTTGGCATTTTTCTCTGCAAAATAACTGTTCACGAAGGTGATTGCCTCCCCGTTTGACGAAAACCTCTGTCCTCCGAGGGCAATTTTCAGATTAGGGAACAAATATAAGTCGCTTGGGGCTAGATCTGGCGAGTATGGCGGATGGTCAAGCAGTTCAAACCGTAATTCGTGGATTTTCGCCTTGGCAACCGCTGAGGTGTGAGACGGAGCGTTGTCTTGGTGAAGCAGGATTTTCTTTTTCTACAAATGTGGCCGTTTTTCTGCAATTTCTGCCTTCAGTTGGTCAAGTAATGATGCGTAGTATGCTCCTGTAATGGTTTTTCCTTTTGAAGATAGTCGATTAAGATAACTCCATGACTATCCCAAAAAACTGTCGCCATCACTTTCCCAGTCGAAAAAACAGTTTTTGTTTTTTTTGGACCCGATTCCTCCTCTGCAGTCCACTGTTTTGACTGTATTTTTGTTTCGGGTGTATAATGGTGTATCCAAGTTTCATCGACAGTAATTAATTGGTGCCAAAACTCGGATTTATTGCGCCTAAACTGCGCTAACAGAGCGTTGGAAATGTTCATTCGAACACGTTTTTGGTCTAACGTGAGCAAACGCGGCACCCAACGCGCGGATAGCTCTCTCATGCCTAAATCTTAATTTAATATGTGACAAACACGTTCTTTGGACATTTTCATAGCCTCTGCTATCTCTCTCACTTTAATTCGGCGGCCGTCTAGCACCATTTGGTGAACTTTAGCGATGTTATCGTCAGTTATTGCAGTTTTTGGACGTTTCGAACGTTTATCGTCTCCCACGCTCTCACGGCCACGTTTAAATTCGACTGCCCAAAATTTCACTGTGATAAGTTATGGTGATTTGTGTAGGCGTATAGCCTCTCAAAAACAAAATTTTTATGACAGCTCGATACTCAATTTTGTCCACTTTCACAAAAACACTGACATCGACTGACTCAAACGTCTGTCAAATAAAAGCCATGCGTCCACAGTGGCTGAAATTTTGGTGAGTAACTCTCAAAAGATGTACAACTACATTCATTATCTTTTATTTACGAGTGTTGCTATCTTAACGTTGAGATCGGAAACTTTTCAGTCCACGCTTGTAGTGTGTCAGCAGTATACCCTATGGGATGAATCCAGGAATCCTCTATTATAGAGGGGACTGTAGTTGGGAAAGGTGCTTTCTTCAGTTTTGTACTGAAGAAGAAATTGCGCTGGTCGGATCCGAAGAGATCGAAAGAGAGAAGGGTCAAGAATGCAAGACTCCCGTACAAGTATGTTCTCGCTGTTCTGAATGCGTTCGAGGTACTTGTATGCCAATTGTAGCAAGTACTCGTCGAAAGGGGTAATGAGGCCCCTTCGTATAGGTGAGAGCTCGGGTAGTAACGACCGTCAGGCCTTCTAGAGTGGTTGGTGCATCTTCATTTCCTTTCAAAAACTCGAAGCCTTTCCATTTGGGCCGAAGATATACAAGACCATATGGGAAAACTCAAACGCTTTACAAATTCCTTCGTCTTTTATAGTCGCTGGCACCGATGATGTGTGCGCAGCTGCGATGCGGCTTCCCAAGAATTGATATGTTCATTTCGTGTTGCGTCTTCCTGGGAATTTGCACACTGAATAAAAGCGGCGTCTTGTTGGAGATGGAGTGATGCACCACCAATAGGCGCTGATGATTATTTTGCTTCTCTTTTCGTACTATGTTCTTCACTACAGCTGCGTATGCTGTTGAAATAGCCATAAGTTCAATAAGCCACACTATTTAACAACTTTAACAGAAAAAACAAATATGTAGGGACACACAATTTTATTAAAATCGCTAAAATGTATACTAAATCGCTTTTCTAAACAAAATTTAACTAAATCGAGCTATATATTTCTTTATAAAAATCGAGCTGAATATATAGATACAGATAAAATATAGTGAAACATAGCTGCGTCAATTTCAGGACTCTATCATTTCAATAAACTACAATAATTAAACATTTTAAAACTCAAATTAAACTCTTTGTTTCCTTTTATGATAATCAAGCCTATCGGTTACTACACGCTCGAGTTTCGATTCGTCGACGGATGATCAAATGGATTAAGAAAACCGCGAAGCTGTTTTTCAAAAATGCATCTGAATTACATGTGACAAGTTCATATTGCCAAGCATTGCACTAACTTTGTATAGGGTGGCGCAAAATTAATCACCCTAACGGAAAATGTTATAATTTTTGCAAGTGGCGTCGTACTTCAATCATATTTGACATTTGTGAACTAGACAGGTGCAGTCATTTCTTAACTTAACAGAAAGAATTGTAAAGGTCCAAATAAAGATTTCCATCATTCAAATTCATTTTTTTTTTATTTAGTAAAAAAGTAATTCAAAAACAAAATGGATGATTAATTTTGCGCCACCCTATATTAAAAAGAATCATGTGCACTTTTTAAAATAGAATTGTAAAACCAATGGTTTTGACTGTAGTATTGTGAAAGATTGTAAAATGCATTTTATAAGAATGAATATAAAGTTAATTTGTTTTTAACAAACGATAATTGTATTCTTTAATTTGTTACAGAAACTGCAAATCTGAAAATATATAAGTATTTAATCTTAATGATACGGGGTGAATCATTTTCTAGTAGGGATTTAAACTGACAAACTGTCCCAGTATTTTTGTTCACTATTATAACATTTCATCATGCAAACATTCAGGTCGGCACACTGTCTATGAATTATTATTACAAAAATCCGTATTCTGTGGGAAATGGGTTTTGCGCTCGTACATCAACTCGATTATAATCCACATAATCGCCCTAATTCGATATACCGAAGTTGTAAACCAAATTTTACGTAATAGTTTCACCAATTACGTAATAGTATGCGACCAAATAAACCACATTTAACACGTAGTGAACAAGGTATACTGGCGGAAGTCCCTTTTTTAAAATAAGTACCTATACATGAATCACCCTATAGTAGGGCTTGCCAACCCCACAGCCGCGGAGGCAAGTGCGTCCCTTAGCAATATTTAATAATAAACATACATTATGTTACTATATATTGTTGCGTCCCCATAGTTCATCAACATTTTTAATTACATCTTTAGTTAAAATAAGGTTGGCGATCCCTGCCTTTTAGCACAAGACAGCCATTCCTACGGAAGGAACATCGAAGTTAGAGTAACATAGAAAAAGAGGACAAAAAGCAACACATGAACGCATTTTTTTTTCAATTCAGTTAGTTCAATTCAGTTAAGTTTATTTAGAAAGTCTGGCAAATCGAAAGATCTTGCATCATTTATAATTATTAAAACAACAAACAACTGTTTAAATAATTTAATACGTTGTTAGGAAGTTAGCTGCTCCATAATAATTTATTATCGATCACTCTTTACTGCTATCAAATACCAACGGACAAATGTCATTCAAACCAAAATGGTGATCAAAAAAAATCAATCCGAAGCATTAAAAGTGAATCTAAATGTAAATTTTCTCCGGGCTGTAAAAAAACTCCATACTTTTCGACGTAGTTGGAGCAAGGCCCGAATGAGGCATTTGTTAGACACTATGTGTGTACTGACCAACCGTATGAATAATGTGTTCGTCGAAGCCGGCTCCGTTGAAATTTGACTGTAGTAGTAGTCAACGTGACTTGTGGGTAACACATTACTGACAAGAGTGGAGCAACTAAATATATAGGGGGCGGTTAGGACTTATAATTATGTGTGGTTGTTTCTACAATTTGTGTAGATGTAAGAATTTATAAATCAATTATTGAATTAATTGGAATTGATGCCTTATGGAGGAAATGAAGAGATGGGGGGGGGGGGGGGGGGGGGGGGGTGGAGGTGCTGCTGGTGGTGGTGTGTAATCGCGTTACAGCCTCTATTAATTAACAACAGTTTGGTTTAGAAGTCTTATCATCATCATCATCGGCACTACAACCGGGATCTGGTATTGGCTTTATTTAACAAATATGAGGCTTGTTAAATGTTCCATAATAATTTGTTTTTCTGGGCAAGGTTATTAGCCCTGCGCCAACCGTTCTCAGGATGTCGCAGCATGGATTGGTTCACTACTTGGCGGGTGCCAAAGTAGCTATCCAGGGGTGTCACGTGGAGAATGTATGTCAACTTGGCTTGAACAGGGAAAAGGATCATCCTGATCTTCGCCGGGTTGAAAGCACAGACTTTACCTTGTATGTTTGCTCCCATCCCCCTGTTGAAAAGTTTATCGCTAGAAAAATATAAAAACATTTCACGATTTTTAAGAACATTTGCAGTTTGTGTATATTGAACACGTTGAAAAGAATAGTACGTAATTCCGTTCTCTAAACTATTAATTTATTTCCGTTCGAGATTACACAATTATTTGTAATAAATAAAAAGAAGAAATCATCATCATCGGCACTACAACCGGGATCCGGTCTTGGCCTTATTTAACAAATATCTCCACTGGTCCCGATTTCGAGCCGATGTCATCCAGCTTGGCACTCCCAGGCTCTGGGTGACCTGGTCTACGCCATCCCTCCATCGCAGACAAGGTCTGCCGCGCTGTCTCCCTCCATACATCTGTGGGGAAGAAGTAGGGGGACTTGGTTCACTTCTTCCTCCATCAGAAATACCGCCGAATACAAAAACATGTTCACCGGAAACGATGACAGAACATTGGAACACCTAGGGAAGCTGCGGCACGGTAAAATAAACACAAGGTTCGTGTACGTTAATGTTTTATTCTCTTTAATTGAAAGTTTTTATAACTATGAAACACGCACTTTTCACTCAATTTGACGTGACACATTTTACAATTTGATATATTACTTTACGCGATAACTCACAACAATTCTATTTACTTTATATGTGCTACTGTACGCGCAACCGACTCACTCGCCTCGAATTCCGTTTATGGTTTACACACCGTACCGGCGCCGGTACGGTGGATAGCCGGCGACCCGCCCGCCGTGATGGTTATATTACGACTCAGCGATATCTTGCTCGTGCAGAGCTCACTCGCTCATCGTGATCATGGTGGTATGTGTGTGTGGTTCTTTCATGGATGAGAACGAACCTAGAACAAAGAAAGGGCATAAAGTGCATTCATGGGATACGATTTCGGTAAAGCAAATAAAACCGAAGTCGTCGAATGCTAATGGGATCTTTGTTGGAAATGTGCGTCGCGGCTAAACAAAGAGACGACGATGCGATGTGGAAATGTGCTAATTGGTTTTAGCTAGGTTACTGGGAAATGGTGTTTATGGCATCACTACTAAGGGTAGGTATTGAATTCCTATTTGTATTTGTTTATGCTGTAGGATTTAATTGATGCCAAGGGACGCGGAATGCGTATTTGCTTTGGTCCCTTGAGTGTAAGTCGCCAGCCAATGTGTATGTAGGCAACATTGTTATACACATGGCGCGGCTACGAAAATAGACGGCGCAATATGTATGGTCCCTGTCATGACGGTTACATTGTATGCAAACCGCATCGTTTTTTTTACAAGCATTTGTCTGGTACCGAAGGTGCCGAATTTGTTTGGAATTCCAGATAAGTAAAACAAGAAATCTTACGGAAATTTGTATGCGAAGAGATGCATGAAAAGGTGAGTTTTCTTTACAGGGACTTTAAGATCATAGATTTGATATATATGATGCGTGAAGCATTTTCAGGTACTAATGCGATTGCATTAGTGAAGTTAAAAAATTGGCTGAATGTTATGGGGGTTTTACGGTAAGTAGACAGTGGGGTTTGGTGGAATCGCCACACATCCTGCCACAAAGGTCTTTCCGGGCAGGCTCCTATTCGATCATTCGAGCTAGGTGTCCCGCCTACTGGAGTCTACCGAGCTTGATTTTTCTTACAACATTAGCTTCAAGGTGGATTGCATACAACTCATGGTTGTAGCATCTGCGGAATCCGGAAGGAGATGTGTTATGAATTCAGTTAAAACCAACGACTGGCTCTCAGCGGGCCCGCAGGATTTTAAGGGTGTAGTGGACTGTAAAAGAAATTAAATTACCTTTCAGAGACAGTTGATCAAAGGATACGTGAAAAATCAAATAAATCGACTAGCACACGAGTCTACAGTAACGCCGCCCCTCTAGACCCTATCGATGATTCTATCGTGTGAAATCGGCTCGATGTGGCATGGTATCTATTTCTTTTCCTTTCGGGAGGAGAAGAAATACCCTTAACTATTTGACTACCATAATCGGTGCAATAATTTGGTGATAACGTCAAATAGTATTTTTTTTCAGTACACTTCACTCGGGAGAGGCGAACCTATAGCGCCGATTCGGCACCTCGAGATGCCACCAAATAACTGTTGCGGTTCTTTTTGAACAGTTGCGGGTGTAACGCCCTGGAAACACTCGTATGGGAATGGATTTCCATAGCTTTCTCGCTCTGTAACGAAACGAGTTCTGATGCAGGGGTGTTCCCGCCCTTTGGAGAAGAACCGCAAAGTGATGCGATCCGTCGGATTGACTCATGGAGCCCACATAAACTGAATTGTGCGTAATAATACCACGAATCTCCGAAGAACAGTACCCGTGATAATATCAGTAAAACAGACAGAGGTCGGCTACGCGCCTTCGATGTGATAGCACCGGGTCCCCGATCAGGTGGATCGCTACTCTCTGTATGGTCTCAACTAGTGTCTAAATAAAAACTCTTTAAACAGTACAAACTCTTTTGTTATAATTCGGACAATAAAACGTCTTCGGGTTCGATTTTCACGGAAAATCATTAAAGGGGATCAGCTGGCAAATTATCTAAATCAACCACTGCAGTTCTCAACAAAATTAATTATCCCGCCTCGTGTGTCGAATATAAAACCAGCAGGACTATCCTTAAGGGCGACAATAAACACCAGACAGCCGATAAACCGTGAGAACCCAAATACCATGAACTTTATTTAAAATACTGCGGTTGGCGTTGTTAAAATACTGCGGTTGGCGTTGTTTTTTTTTTTTTTGTTTCGTTAGGAAGGTGAAAATCTTTAAAAGATTCCTCTGGACTGATCCAAGGGAATGCCGGATTTTTGCTGAATAAAACCACCTCCTGCCAGGCAAATATTCCGGTTGATCCCCGCGGACTTTTCTTTTAAATATTCCATCACCGGGGCGGGACGAAGTTAACCTGTTACTCCGCTCGTCGCGTCGCAACTGCTGCATCATGTCTAGTTCGGAACTTAGCATGTATTCTCTTACTTCTGCCGGAATAACGGCCCATCCCATATGTCTCTCCAAAATCGTTTGTGCCGTCTTGAATCTCACGTACTTTGTGAGTACGTGGCCCGCATTTTCTGTTTTGCCTTTGCAATCAAGCAGTATACAAGTATTGCCGAAACCATCAATGTCTTGATATCAGCTGAGTCAAGTGGTAGTTCAACTCGCCATGTTTTCTTTTCACCCATGTTTCTAAATCGGGTATCATGATGTGGGTCCATCTTCCTTTGGTGGTAGAATCCCATCTTCGTTGCCATTCTCTTAAACTTGAGAGCTCTAATTGTGACCGCATTCACCAGCGATTCTCGCGTGAGACCTCATCTAACGCAGCGGTATTCTTAGCTGCAATGTCAGGTGGTTTCCCCCGGACATGACATTTATGTCTTCTTCGGATACCGTTCGGAAAGCACAGAATAAATGCTGCTTAATGATGCCAGCCTATGTGCTGAGTTCACTTCCCTTATGTACGACTTATACTGGGCGGCCACTGCCCATATGTGAGCTGCATACAATATAACGGAGGTATTGACGCTAGTTATCAATTTCCTTATCCAGGGTCGGGGTCCTCCAACATTGGGTAGCAGTTTCGCACACCATTACAGAATCTTGCCATCTTTTCACTTGTTTTCCGCAGGTGTTCCTTGAAGCTCAATCTATTGTCGAGGGTAACACCCAGGTATTTAATATACGGACTGCATCTGACTGTTTGTCCTTCTATTTCCAGATCAAGGTGTTCAACTTTCTTGCGGCTGTTTATTAAAACTGCCTCCGTTTTATGTGCGGCTAGTTTCAGCCCGGCTTTAAATGCTGTGGATAGCATGGAAACAAATATTCTCTAGGTCATCTAGATTTTAGCTACAGCCACTATTGCCAAATCATCTATAGACCCTATGGTACATGACCTTGAGCACACCATCATATATGATATTCCTTAACTGCGGACCTAATACAGACCCCTGGGGTACACCCGCTATTATTTTATATTCCTGTTGTCCCTCATCGCTGTCATAGAACAGTCTTCTATCCGAAAGATAGTTTGCTAGTATACGTACCAAGTACGGTGAGACTTGTAGATCACCCAACGCTTCTATTATCTGATTCCAGTTCGCCAAGTTAAATCCATTTTTAACGTCTAGTGTCACCACGGGGCAATATTTTTATTATTATTATATTACCTTTCCGAAACCCATACTGCCATTCAGAGAGGCCCGGTGTCCCCTCAGTGAATTGTTCCAGACAAATGGCAATTACTCGCTCAAGCAGTTTCCCTGTTGTGTCCAGCATGCACAACGGGCAGTAGGATGACGACGCTTCTGGATTTTTGACTTCTTTTGGTATAAGCCCAAGTCGCTGTTTTGCCATCGTTGAGGAATGTGTCCTGTTTGGAGGCAGGTCGTGAAGAAACTTCTGAAGACTTCCGGTTTTTTAGTTAAAGCAGTCTTCACAACAGCATTAGGAATTCCATTCAATCCTGGGGTCTCGCTGTTTTTAACAACCCTTGCAGCCATAAGCGCCTCTTCGGTGGTCACTGGAGCTAATCCTCTTGCAGTGATGGTCCACTCCTCTTGTGCTCTCGTGTCTTCACAGTGCGTGAAGAGGTCAGCAACGATTCTGGCCATGTCACGTTTGCTTCTTTGCGTTTGACTACTGTTGTTGTGTGATCTTTTCATGACTATCCTAGACGCTGCCCCATGGCTTGTTATTTAAGGGGTTATGCCACTGTAATTTTTCCAAAAAAAAATAATTTTTTTATTGGCTTAATTGATGGATAAACTATTAAAAAATGTAAAAAAAAAATTGCTTTATACCATAGACAATTTTTTTTCAGTTCATTTAAACCATTTTATTGGACATGGTCACGACGTATGACATACGAGTTCGGATGAAAAGTTTCCGACCTGACCTCTCAAATGTATACTAACAAAGCAATCGACCTGAAAATGTATATACAAACTAATGAGACATAATACAATAGAATCATCACCATCATCGGCACTACAACCGGGAACTGGTCTTGGCCTTATTTAGCAAGTCCTGAGGCTTGTTAAATTTTCCATGATAATTTGTTTTTCCGGGCAAGGTCATTGGTCTTGCGCCAAATACAAGAGAATACAGGCCAAAAATTAGACCTGCTGGCGCCATCTATAGGTCAGACTATAGGAAACATTTCACCCGACCATCGTAGGAAATTAAACAGAACTTAAGGAGCACTATGGCAGAACCGGATTGGATGGATGGAATTTTCGGTATACTGAAGAAAATGGAGGTCCTGCAGCTGCCGACAGGCTTGACTTGTTACAATTATAGATAGAATAACATAGAAAACAATGAAACGAGAATCAGTCAAGCCGAGTCCTTGGTTGCTGCAAAAACGGTGCGCTAGGCCTCTGGATCGCTAAAAAAATTAGAATCATCATCATCATCATCATCGGCACTACAACCTGGAACCGGTCTTGGCCTTATTTAGCAAGTCCTGAGGCTTGTTAAATTTTCCATAATGGTTTATTTTTTCTGGGCAAAGTCATTAGTCTTGCGCCAGGGGCTCCCCGACGGGGAAACGAACCCCGGTCTCCCGGGTGACAGGCGGGTGTACTAACCACTATACCATCGAGGAGCCAAAAAAAAAAATTAGAATACCAAGCACATATACACTTGGAAGGCAATTTACCATATATAGTGCTGGTATTGCTGACTAATGATAAAACATTTCTTTTAAATCAATTTTCACGTTTAAAGCATAGAAATCAGAACTTAAAACCTTAAACGCAATTAACATATCTCAAAACTGTTTTTCAAATTGGCGTTTCAGATAACTCTCATAATTTTTATCCGATTGAGTTCAAACTTTAACTGTAGCTTCTTAATTATATTCCCCGGAGAAATCCATACGGGTTTTGCTAAATATTAAAAATTATAAAAGTCGTTAACAAAAAACTGTCGTGTTTGCGGAAAGAATCGACTTTTTTCAAAAGCTTACCATTTTTTCAAAAATCAATATTTTCCAAATTTCATACTCTAGACATTTTCATGCAGTTTAAGAAGATTTTTTTTTTATTTGTGCAGGATCAAAACTCTTCTAGATATTTGTCTCGCCCGTTCCACCAGTTTGCATTTTTTTTATTTGTACCTTAATACGTATATAACCATACGGTAAACTTCGTTTTATTAATAATAAATTGTTTCCCATACAAAAAAAACAAAAGAAGTGGTCGGTTTCTCTACAGTGGCACAACCCCTTAATTCATCCCTTAGTTTAGTTTAGTTTAGTTTAGGGGGGCAACCACCCCATTTATTGGCTTAATTCATGCAACATAATTACCTACGACAAAAGTATATCTAGGGTGCAGAGGGCGTCACATTTATTCCTCCGCATCACATTCCTCAACTCTTCAGTTTGTTGACGAATTCCGCATACGATTTCTTGCTCTTTGTTTCAAGAGTCGTAACCTGTTTCACTCCGATCGTACATGGGCGATATCTGAGTTCCACCAATACACTGGTCTGATTGCCCCCGCTGGTTGTCCTTGTCGTGGCATAAAAGCATCACATGCGGTAGTTAGCCACTATATGACTTTTCCAGCCTGCCTGTTCGCATCGGCTTCTGCGTCAAACTGTGCGATATGGTCTTCCAGTATATAATCGAACAGTTCCGCTTCGAGGTCCTTCTCTTTCCACCCATTTTTCTGGGCTTTCTTCGCCAATTTGCCACTGATGAATCCCCTGTGCGGTAATATTTCGTACATCACGGCTTGGTGGTCACTATGGGTGTAGGTGTCCAAAACTCGCCACTCCATACTTCTTGCCAACATGGAGCTGGTAAATGTGATGTCGATTTTGGACGGGCCTGTCTCGTTTATAAAGGTGTCATCAACACCATTATTAAGTAACACCACATCTAGGACTGCGAGGGCTTCGAGTAGGGCCTGGCCTTTACTGTTGGTCCTTATGCTTCCCCATTCTACTCCCCAAGCGTTGAAATCTCCAGCAACTATAAGAGGGCTCTTATCTCTAGCTTTTGGTGTTATCCTGTCCAAAAAGCATTTGAAATATTCTATTTCCCACCTTGGCGAAGCGTAACAGCAGTAGAAATGAATTCCTCTGATCTTAGCGTAGGCAATTCCTTCCAGCCGCTGGACACTTCTGCATTCCATGGGGGAATTTCCAGTTGTCCACATGGCCGCTATTCCGTTGTTTTCTTCCTTCCATGTAATAGTACCAGTGCCAGGCATCCTGTACTGCTCATTGATGAGTACCACGTCGGCAACATATTCCTTAACCAATTGGGAAATGAGATCTTGTGTGGCTCCACAGCGGTTTAAGTTAATTTGAATGCACTTAACCCTCTCCATTTTTATTGATGAGATTGGACATCGCGTTTTAAAATGCTCGGCATTTATAATTCCCTGTTGAGTGGTGGTTACCGCCTGAGCATCATGATTCGCAAAACATGCATGGGGATTGTGCTTTACAGCCTATCGCTTTGTGGCCTTTCCACCTCATTTCAAACAGTTTTCTGAACGACTTTTTTCGGATTTGCAGGATTTCGCCACATGTCCGTATTGCCAGCATCTGAAACATCGTTGGTTGGTGTATGGGTGTGCATTCGTGTTGTCTTGTACAGTTCATATGTGCGTTATTAGTAAACGGTAGAACCTATGGGGTGGGTCCACCGATACTCTATTATAGAGGGAAATGTTGTTGAGAAGGATGCTTTATTCAGTTTTACATTGGAGAAGATATTGTGGTGGTAAGATTGGAAGAGATCAAAAGAGAGGAGGGCGCTTATGTGCTAATTGTAGCAAGTACTCGTCGATAGGTGTAATGGAAACAAATATATGAAATGTGATAGTTGGGGTAATGGAGACCATCAAATCACCTCGATTAGTTCGATGATGCTTCTGCTGAGGAATTTTCTCGAAGTCTTTCCATTTAAGCCGAAGATGTGCAAAGCCATATTAGAGAGGCGTACGATATTCCTGATCGGATTAGCTGCTTATAGCAGAGAAGTTTCACTTTCGTCTAAACCTTATTACTCAATTTGAACATGTTGTGCAGTTCCTTGGATCGATCGATGACCCTTTAAATGACGTGGGTCACATCCTTAATGAAATTCATTTTTGGGGTGCAAATGACCCCATGATATTTCATCATGTCTTGAGGAATAATAGCAGTAGCTCTTATTTGTATTTGAATATTCGCGAATATCGAGAAGTGGATTGGAAGTGGTTATTACTCAGAATTAAAATTAGAATTCGAATTTGGTTTCTTTTTATATTTGTTAAATTTTTTTTTGTTTCTTGCTTCGTTTTATTCTTTTCTTATTTCTTCTTCTTTTTATTTTTATTTGCATTTCTATTTTTATTTTTATCTTTACTTTTATTTTTATTTTTTATTTTATTTTTATTTTACTTTTATTTTTGACCTAATTTTTGTTTTTATTTTTACTTTAATTTTTAGTTTTGTTTTTGTTTTTATTTTTAGTTTCACCTCTTTTTTTATTTTTACTTTTATTTTTATTTGTTTTTATTTTTACTTTTATTTGTATTTTTATTTTTATTTTTATTTTTAATTTTATCTTTATTTTTTTGTTTTTATTTTTACTTTTATTTTTATTTTAATTTTTATTTTTATTTTTAATTTTATTTTTACTTTTATTTTTATTTTTATCTTTACTTTTATTTTTATTTTTTTTTTATTTTTATTTATACTTTTATTTTTATTTTTACTTCTATTTTTATTTATTTCTTTACTTTTATTTTTATATTTAGTTTCAGTTTTATTTTTTATTGTATTTCTATTTTTACTATTATTTTTACTTTTATTTTTAATCTTATATTTGTGTTTATTTTCAGTTTTATCTTTATTTTTATTTTTGTTTTTACTTTTATTTTTATTTTTATTTTTAGTTTTATCTTTATTTTTACTTTTACTTTTATTTTTATTTTTATTTTTATTTTTACTTTTATTTTTATTTTTAATTTTATTTTTACTTTTATTTTTAATCTTATATTTGTTTTTATTTTTAGTTTTATCTTTATTTTTATTTTTATTTTTACTTTTATTTTTAAGCTTATTTTTGTTTTTCTTTTTACTCTTATTTTTACTTTTATTTTTGTTTTTGTTTTTATTTTTATTTTTAGTTTTATCTTTATTTTTATTTTTAATTTTATGTTTATCTTTACTTTTATTTTTATCTTTACTTTTATTTTTACTTTTATCTTTATTTTCATTTTTACTTTTATTTTTATTTTTATTTTTAATTTTAATTTTGCTTTTATTTTTATTTTTTCTTTACTTTTATTTTTATTTTTTCTTTTATTCTTATTTTTATTTTTACTTTTATTTTTAATCTTTTTTGTTTTTACTTTTACTTTTATTTTTAAATTCATTTTTATTTTCATTTTTATTTTTGTTTTTACTTTTATTTTTGTTTTTGTTTTTATTTTTATTTTTATTTTTATTTTTATTTTTATTCTTATTTTTGTTGGTCTTTTTCTTATGATATATATTTTTCTTTTATTTTTTACATATGTAATACATGTATCCTATATAAAGTGTGCTCCCTTAACACTTATACGATAAAAACATTGAATAAAACAAAGTTTTAACGAATTACAATAATTGTTTACTTATGCGATTAATAGATCTGTTACAATTAGGTATGGGACAAAATGTATTACAAAAAACGAAAACTTAGTTGCACCCTTTTTAAAATATTGAACAAATGTGCGCCCCAACTTTAAAGGCAGACCTCTCTCTGCTTATTTACATTTTCATTCTCCTGGTGGCATGATTGCTCCTTCTCGGTAAAGCAAGCAGTAATGGAGCTCCTATACCTATTGAAAGGAGATATACACTTTTCACTTCAAAGGTAACAGGATCAAGTCATGGTGGCTTGTTGTGATAGCTGTTTGAGACAATAATGCATTCACGAAACATCTCGCACAGAACGTCCATCGTTTCGTTCACTGTGTGGCAAGCGGCACATTCCAGTTAAAATCACTTGTCGTCCAGGTGCATACGATCCAGTTTAAGTTACTGAAACTCCCTTATCATGTCACGATAGCATTCACGGCCCACGGTAACTACTGGCTGGGTGTTGTTTTCGATGAAATGCGGGCCGATGTCGCCACCGGCCTAAAAATCGATCACTTTTAGATTTTCATAAATTCCGATGTGACAATTCTGTGCACTGAAAACTACTGAGATCAAAGTGCGCCACCATAGTAGGGAGTCGTAACAAAAAGAAATGGGAAAAGATTGTAGTATTCTACGGTTGAAAGGAAGAGGGGACCGAGTGATAGTGAGGAATTAAAAAGATCAGTTGTGAAGATGAAAGCTACCTACCTACTCCGGTTGTTTAAGACATTACTTCTTAATAGATACTTGAATATATATAGATGATCTAGTAACATGTGTATATATTGATCGTCTAATATAATCCACTGAAAATTGAGTATTGGAGAGTATCTTCGAAGTCAAAACTCTATTAAGTGATCGAGGACGTAAATTGCAACATCCTTTCACTCAACGAGCTACAAATAGGAGGCTTTAAAATCTGTAAATGAGGGATGTAAACTGGGATCACTTTTTCGTCGTTTGCCTAATCATCATCATCATCATCTTCATCGGCACTACAACCGGGAACTGGTCTTGGCTTTATTTAGCAAGTCCTATTGTTAAATTTTCCATAATGATTTGTTTTTTCCGGGCAAGGTCATTAGTCTTGCGCCAGAGGCTCCCCGACGGGGAATCGAACCCCGGTCTCCCGCGTGACAGGCGGGTATACTAACCACTATACTCAATTTCATAGAACAGCGAAAAATGTTTAACAAAGTTAAGCCGCAACTTCTTTCTTATGCATGGTACTTTTAACATTGATTTCATACTTACACTATTATGTCATGGTCTGGTAAACTTCAGTCTCTCTGCGTTTTATGGAGGAGGAGAATATCATTTAATCCCAGGACTTTCGGTTTTGAAGCTGGTTTATAATACCCCTAAAATGTGCTGTGCTTGATGGCGTTAAACTCGGTGAATACTCCTCCGAGAATAAAGGCTTTGATAATTACCCGCTGAATTCCTCCTGTCCTCCTGATGGTGGCCCGCTGGATTCCTCCTGTCTTCCTCGGAGGTGGTGATGGTTAAATGATACCAAGACTTTTACTTGAACAACTTTAAGCTTTATTTATTTAATTTACTTTGTTGGTTTACTGGAACAACTTTAAACTTCATTAATTTAATTCACTTTGTTGGTCTACTTGAACAACTTTAAACTTTATTGATTTAATTTATTTTGTTGGTCTACTTGAACTACTTTAAGCTTTATTAATTTAATTTACTTTGTTGGGGGCACTTCCCCGGAACACTTTCCAGATCCTACTACTCATTACGCCATTTACAACCACACCTTTTATACCCCAACATTGGATGTACAAAAGCAAACGATGCATTTGCCTCAGCCTGGACTTTGATCCAGAATACATGACCCATGTTGAGTCCAATCGTCTGGCACGAGTCATACGCATTTCCCAATTATCATTTCCACTTAATTGCCTTAAGGTGCAGCGATGTTGGCTTAGCGAATTACTTAATTTATTTTTGCATTTGACCGAACCAATCAAAGCACAACGGCCCACGTTCAACCCATTCGCACCGTTCGGTCGATTTGCGTTTCGTTGCTGTGTCTGACCTTCCGCAGATCTCAGCATTTTGATCGACACTCCGTAAAGTTGTCGCTAATTCCCTTTGAAGGCGCCGACCGTGTCATATGACTTGTCTGACACCTGTTCTCGGATATGAAGCAAAAAATGCATTCGTAATATGAGACCGTGGGCAAATGTCCCATGGTAGGTGCATGCTTGGTTTTTTAATATGAAACAAAGAGAAATGCATTAAACGTAAGGCCTTGGTAAGTAGGAATGCGTCATGTGATATTACATGTTAATTGTTGCGGTTAGATTGCTTCGTGTGCAATATGAATATGTTTCGACGATTAACGATTGCGTGTAGCTTTGAGAAGCGGGTATGCGTCATAGGTGGCAATTAATGAGTATTTTAATGAGTATCGCAACGTGTGCGATATAAGCATTAATTGTGAGCCGAGGATGATTGCATCGTGTGCGTTAAAGAGTTATGGGAATTGTGTAGCGGGATGCAATAATGGTGGCAGATCAGAATCTATCCCTGTTCCTGGTGAAGGTCCCAATTCTTTATCAGTAAGGCTGTAATTTACTTAGCCCCTATAGACCAAAAATAAATCTGAAATGCCAGAGACAAATAGATAATACTCAAACTTTGTAATAAGAGTACACTATCATATATGTAATACCAATAAAATATTTCTTTTTCTTTTTTTTTTTCTTTAGTACTTGCAATACAAAATGAGAAGACACGCCCCTCAAGTGCCATTCCATTTCCTGAAGCGTTGGAAAAAACCGGTAAGAAACATTTCAACTTTATATAATTCTATCATTACATACCCAGTTTTATAGGTTTTGGAAGATTCAACTATTTCCTGATCATAATCGGCGGATTGGTGCTGGCAAATGTATTACTTGAGACAGCTTCCATTGGATTCATTCTACCCATTTGTGCATGTGACCTCCATCTCACCAATAGTGATAAAGGTGTCTTAAGTGCAATTGGATTTGTTGGTATTATTGCAAGCTCCCATTTATGGGGTTTCCTTGCGGACACGAAGGGTAGAAGGACAGTGATCTTGCCAACTTTACTAATCACTTTCGTAGCGACAGTATTCTCGTCCTTCTCCCACTCTTTTTGGCTATTCGCCGTGTTAAGATTCACTAACGGATTTTTGTAAGACATCTAAACACTAAACCTTTCTCAATTATTTCAAATTTTAAATTTTAGTCTTTCCGGAGGATCGGCGACCATTTACGCTTATGTAGGGGAATTTCATACTGATCGCACGAGAGCCCGTGTTATGATGGGATGCAGTTTTATTTTCGCGCTCGGTGCTATGATCCTTCCACTTCTTGCGTGGATTGTTATTAATCAAGAATGGAGCCTGCCAATACCTTTTCTAGGTATTGTTTATAAGCCATGGAGATTGTTTATGATAGTTTGTGGTATTCCTGGATTTTTATGTGGTCTCGGTTTATTAGTCGTACCTGAAAGTCCGAAGTTTTTACTATCAATTGGTAAAGACGAACAAGCAATTAATGTTTTAAAAAAAATGCATAGATGGAATACCGGCAAAACTAATGAATTAGAGGTAAATACTTTCTAACATCGTGTTCATCGGATTGAAAAGTTAAATAACTTATCTCGACAGGTTGGCGAATTAATTCCCGAAATGGATACCGAAAAGAAATTGGGAGACCACTCTAACGACAACAAAAATTTTGTTTCCGCTTTCCTCCAGACCATGTGGAATCAAACAGTTCCGCTTTTTGAAAAGAAATACGTACGTGCAACGGTGATTATCTGTACAATACAGTTCTGGTTGTACGTGACTACAAATGGAATGTACATGTGGTTTCCTCACATCACAAACAGTCTTGTGGAGTATATGAAGCAGAATCCTGGCAACAAATCACTTATTTGCGACGTGGTATATCAGAAGCAAATGTCAATTTACCCAGATGACGGAGTAAGTAACCTCTTTCAACTAATCTATCTTGTTCCAAGCTAATTGTAGTTCTTCCAGGCTATGGTTTGTATAGACAAACTAGAGGATCCAACGTTCCTCTATTCCCTCATTATGGAAATCGTTTACGCCACAGGGTTTGCATTTATTGGAGTGATTATAAACAGAGTTGGTAAAGTTCCTATATTATGTAAGTACTTCAACAGGCTCCATTTATTGTGAACGTGAGTTGAATATGCTATGTGTACCATTTCAGTTGCCGTTTCAGTGTTTTTTGGTTCCTGCGGCATTGCTTCCATTCACGTTGCTGATCCATCAATAGCAGTGTATCTTTACGTGCTGTTATTCCTTTGTGGTCTCGGTATAAATGTTCTTGGTGCTGCCACTGTTGAACTTTATCCAACACATTTGAGGTTCGTTTTATTTCAAGATCTTTTTGTCTAACATTAATTAATCTAATTTTCAATAGAGGAATGGCGATATGCATTTCGCTGATGTTTGGACGCTTGGGAAGTGTTGTAGGAGCTAATATTGTGGGTCTTCTATTGACAAGCCACTGCGAATCCACATTTTATACAGCAGGAGTTTCATTAATTCTCTGTGGGCTGTTAGCATTCCTAATACCAAAACAAAAGAGCAATCAAGAACATGGCATTGAAGCTTAAACTGACTGATATAGTGTAATTTGCAATTTAATTTTAAGACTCTTAAAGCTGCCTTATATTAATGTAGATAAAATTTAATTAAATATAGATTTTTACATTAAATTGTTGATAATAATTTAAATCATATTACTTGCATTCAGCAAGCGTCCACTAACAAACGTTTCTTGTTGGTGGGTCGGGGGAATGACGTCAGGACCGAAATGCTCCTGGCATGCAGCGATGTTTGCCGTTGTCTCAAGAGTAAAGCTGCAATATCCAATAATAGCTCGATTGACGGTTGACTATTGATAACTTTTATTTGTATTCCTGATTATGTTAATTTACAGAGATTAGTTGTTTTGCGATCTGAGTCGCATGAATAGCAAACGAAGAAGATTGTTGATTTTGTTTTCTTGACAACCAGAATAAAATGATTATGTCGGCTAGTTGCTGACATTTGTTATTCCGTTGCTACGGGTAACATTCAGTTGCGAATTCGCTGGTTGTGTCGAGTACGAATCCGCAACACATATATAATATTAAAGGTTACAGGAAAAGTGTTGAGGCTTTTTCAGTCAAAGAACATGCGCCACATGGGCGGGGGGGGGGGGGGTGGTCACCATTACCCCAACTTTCATCTATATGAGGGTGCCTCCATTACTCCTTTTTTGTTTTCGGTAGGAAAGTGGCCGCTTTATGAAGCAATGAGAGGAATGCCCTTCATTATGTCTCCGTCTCTTGGTTGTCTTGCGATAACTATAATCACCCACATCTGCGGGAATGCTAGGCTCGGTCACAGGATATCTGAAAAAAGAAGCGAGGTATTTACGGCTGTATAGTTCTTTGGCGATTTAATTGTCTTTGGCCGTAGTGTTTCGCCTTACACTGTACACGAACAAAACTGCACCAGAAACGAATGCTGTCACCAATAAAACAAGAAGTTGAGTTTGTTTTTAACCTGTGGTTAATTTTTATTTCTCCAATTTAGATGACACTGTTGGATACTCACAGGTCACGATGCTAAGTTTATTAATACACGGATTGTTTTAAATATTGTTAAAGAGGTTTAGTTTATTAATACACGGGTTGTTTAAAATGTGTTAAAGAGTTTTACAATTCTATTTCTTTGTTACTTGCGGTTCTCATCGTTCGTACACTTTATACTAAACATTTGGAAACACATCAATCTTTATTAGAATTTGAATTCCCGGATGAATAAACTAGTAAACTATTTTCTTTACAAACAAAAATCGCGCAAACGCTTTACGTCGTTTGTTACACTTCGTCGGGTTTCTCTCTGTTCGACTAACCTTCTAATACACGGATGAATTTATAATAGACGGATGACTTTCTAATAGACGGAAGCTTCTAGTAGACCTTCCGGTGCGACTATTTCCTCCAGACTAATTGTCCCTATCCAAAAAATATACCATTCTAATTACTTCCTCGCATCTGCAAAAGAAAATCTTTCATCCTGTCTGCTAACAGATTTTCCCATCGTATCTGTTAACAGCATAAAATTTCCCTTTGCATCTCAAAAGGAGAATTTCCCATCGGATTTGAAAAAGGAGAAATCTTCCTCATGATCATTATCATTAACATTCGTTGCAGGTGGTCGGAATGTTTTTTTCTTTTGTTTACGGATCGGATGCCGCCGCTTATTCTCCGATCTTTCCGTGGTTTATTTGAACTGCACATCTGACATGCGGCAAGGATCGCCTGCATTTCGGATGTGTACACGGACTATGGGATGTAAGGCTTTGTTTGTCTTTTTCATCATAAACATCTATCAGGGATAGTGTTACGGGTTTATGATTCTTCGCCTGCTAATCAGCGGCGCAACGAATCGTTTGTTTGCGCAAGTGTGCCTTAGCATTAGGTCAAGAGATTTAGGTGCTAATTGCATTTAGCTACCCGAGAATGCATCCCTTGTTCGGTTTACTTACCGACAATGGTATTTCGTGGGAAAACATCGCGTTGCTGCTCAGGCTGGGTGATCGATTTACATGCGATGATTTCCTGCATTAGCGCATTGTTTAGATGCGATGCTTGCTGCCTTTTTGGATTGGTGCAAAACCAATCATTGGATGTATAGATGCGTTGAATTCGATATTGGAAGTTTTTGAACGTTAAGTTCCTTGGTTTTTGATATCGGGTTCAACGTTGTTACAATTTCGTATAACCTTTGGTACAGGTATGATCACCGGCTATTGGGACACGTGTCTGTGGGCACGTGTAATGGATAAAGGTAAGTATGTTCCTTGGTGGAAGGGACATCTTAACCTATAGTTGGTTGTGGTGGTTCGTAGAACCGCTAGAGTTCTCTAACTACGTAAATGCAGGGAAGTTATTATAGGAAAGAAATCATGCAAAACCGGTCGGTCTTGGGTGTGGTAGTAAACACAGATTACATCTTTGATAACCTGCACACTTTGGTTGGTTTTTTTTTTTTTTTTTTTTTTTTTTAATTTATTTCGGTAGGAAGGTGGAAATCTTCAAAAGATACATCTGGATCGATACAGAGGCATCGCGAATTTTTACCGATTATAGCCACCTCCCGCCAGCACATATTCCCATTGTTCCGCGCGGAATTTTCTTTTAGATATTCCATCCCGGGGCGGGACGGAGTTTAACTGTTAATCCGCTCGTCGCGTCACAACTGCTGCATCATGTCGCATAGAATGTCATTTGCTACGGACCAATCCACTCAGCATTTCGGTGCAAGGCCTTGCCCGTAAAAATAAATGATTATGGAAAATTTAGCAAGCCTCGAGACGTGCTAAATAAGGTCTAGATCGGATCCTGGTTGTAATGTCGATGATGATGATGATACACTCAGCATGTATTCTATTACTCCTGTCAGGGTAACTGTCCGTCTCACATGTCTCTCCAAAATCGCTCGTGCAGTCGGTCTCGAATCTCACGCAATTTGTAAGTACGTGTTCCGCATTTCTATTGTGCCTTCGCAATACAAGCAGTATGGGTGATTCACATGCTTATACTTGTGCAAGTATTGCCGAAAGCATCCATGGCTTGATATCAGCTGAGTCAAGTGATAATTCAGCTCGCCATGTTTTCTTTTCACCCATGTTTCTATATCAGGTATCATGGTGTGGGTCTATCTTCCTTTGATGGAAGAATCCCATCTTCGTTGCCATTCTTTTAGGCTCGAGAGCTCTAGTTGTGACCGCATCTCCAACGATTCTCTTGGGAGACCTCATGCAATGCAGCGGTTTCTTTAGCTGCAATGTCAGGTGGTGTCCTCCCGGCCAAAACATTTGTAGCATCTTCGGATACCGTTCGGAATGCACAGCATACTCTTAGTGATGCCAGCCTATGTGCTGAGTTCCTTATGCGAGGTCGGGGTTCTCCAACATTGGGTAGCAGTTTCGCCAAACCATTGCAGGCTCTTACCATTTTTTCACCCGCTTTCCACAGGCGTTCCTTGAAGTTCAACCTGTTGTCGAGTATGACATCAAGATAATCAATATAGGGACTAGATCCGATTGTATGCTTCTATTTCCAAATCAAGGTGTTCAATTTTCTTGCGGCTGCTTATTAAAACTGTCTCCGTCTTATGTGTGGCTAGTGTCAGTCCGGCCATATCTAGCTAGCATTTAATACTCTGGATTGTATGGGAACAAATATTCTCTTGGTCATCTAGATGTTTAGCTACGGCCGCTATCGTTGGTTCTCGTGTTGGGTGGATATAAATGGATTGGTTAATATGATTACTTTTTTGTTTTCACAAAAAAGTTTAACTGTCGTGTATTCGATATTGAAAACATTGGCGAATCTGATTTCGGTGAATTGGAGTTTATAATTTAGTAGGATGCCGGTACCTCCATGGGATCCCGTAGCTCTGGACTTTGAATAAA
Source organism: Microdon myrmicae (assembly GCA_963931805.1). Lineage (NCBI taxonomy): Eukaryota > Metazoa > Arthropoda > Insecta > Diptera > Syrphidae > Microdon > Microdon myrmicae. Next base: position 102,872,539 of record OZ007502.1, read on the forward strand.
ATATGTAATTTGGGTTGGATACTCGGTTACTTGGTTGAACTTAAGTCCCGTTTCTGAGAGGAGTAGGATGTCTGGGGAGAAGGTTTTGACAAACAACCGTAAGTGTTGCTTACGGATGTTGGAGTATATATATTCTGCATTGAGGGCGATTATAGTTAGTTCAGCCATTGAGGGAGAGAATATAGGAGGTTAGAAGTAAGAGTATCTGACCTTTTCTTTCGATATCCGGCATATGCTTCAATGCAGGAAGCATAGTTTGTAGACTCTTGATGTAACCCATGATGTCCAGGTTGAGGCCAATGGAGTTGGGGTTGTGTGACGTCAGCGTGTTTGGATTGTTTTTGATGTAATCCGCATATAATGTTCCTGGCCTTGTAAGTTGTGGTAATGTGTTCTGTGGTGTGGATTTGATTGGTGCGGATTTGTTGGTTGCACTTGGTTTTGTTCTTCTTTGAAGAATTTTCAATTTATGAGGGCACTGAGATAAATTGGCTGGATGTGGACATCCACAGTTACAACATGTCACGACGATTTCCTTAGTGGTAATGGATCCATCGGGGTTAGGTTTTTCCGGGTTCCATACCTTGGGGATTGACTTTACATTCTGCTGGTTGGTGTTCATCGGCACATCTGCCGCATCGTATATTTAGGTGGCAAACTGTCTCGAGCCTTGGCATCATGGCAATGAAGGGTGTTTTGTTTATGGGGCTCCTCGATAATGATCTTATGCGTAAACAAATACTTAATTTGTTTGAGCTTGCTGGGGTTTTCATTTGGGGGGATTTGGATAATCCGTAGGTTCCTTAAGTTGTTTTCTCACATGTACGCAGTTTGAATATAGTCTGGCCTGTGGATTTTCTGGGTTAGTTCTTCGTTGGTCCAAGTTGGGTCAATGTCCCTAATAATGAATGTTGCTGGTTTGAGCTGATGGTGTTGGAACGTAAAAAATTGGTATCGTAGTTCCGCGAGTTTTTTAACGGCCTTGTCGTGATCAACCAGAGTTGTTGTTACAATGGAGATAGAGAAGCCTTTAGTGTTTGTGGTGAAGCTGCAGTGTTTGGCGGATTGTTAGTCAATGTTGAATGTTTGATGATGAAGTGTTCCGCCGAACACTGTTCACAAGAAGGCACAACGGAGCGAATGCAGCACATTAATAAAAAAACACAGCGAAAGGTTTGTTTTATATTTTTGTTTTATTTTTTTTTTTGTTTTAAATCCAGGATTTACTACACTGGAACGCCCGTGGCGATTTTACAAAGACTATTTAGGTGTCAGTCACTAAGTGGCTAATACACAGATTCTACTTTTATTTTATTGTACCTTTTGCTTAATGTTCGCAGCACAAAAATCGACAATATGGAATGGCGCACAGGTATTCAAGTTGACTCGCGAACTAAGCTTTTTATTTACTTTAGTTTACAGTTTCGAATCACTCCGCGGAACCACACGTTCGTTAGACACTCGACGTTACTTTTTCTATTTTTCAAACTTTCTCTCCGCGGGGTTCTCTGTGCCGACAGTGGTTACTTTCTCTCGGGAATGATTCCATTCACCCCCTAGTTTTCATTTTTCCTGTGTGGTGACTTTCTCTCAATCGAGGATCTTTTCACCAGTACAAATCGTGCTCACACATACAGACGAGGAGATTATTGTCTGCATGGTGCAGATCACTCTGTGATCAAGATTTCACACCTGATTTACATTAGACGATTGTGGAATAGACCTTCCTGCGATCATCTTGCGATAACCAGAATCACCCACATCCGTGAAGATGTTGGGCTCGGTCTCAAGATATCTGAAAAGAAAGGGGGAGGACGTATCTAAGGATAGTGTGGACAGGGTTAGTTCAATTGTTCCCTAACTACTTGGATGAGGGGATGGTGGGAAAGAAATCATATAAGACCGGTAGGTCTTGAGTGCGGTAGTAAACGCAGATCACATGTTTGGCGTCTGATAATCTGCGCTTTGGTCGGTGTGTATGTGCTGTTTTGTACTGTGCGTGCGTGTTTGTAGTGTGTCAACAGTAGTCCCTATGGGTTGGTTCCAGGTATCCTCTATTATAAAGGAGAATGTTGTTGGTAAGGGTGCTTTCTTCAGTTTTGAACTGAAGAAGAAATTGTGGTGGTCTGATCCGAAGAAACCGCAAGAGAGAAGGGTCAAGAACGAAAGACTCCCGTACAAGTGGGTTCTTGCTGTTCTGAATGCTTCCGAAGTACTTATATGCTAATTGTAGCAAGTAGTAGTCGGTAGGGATAAGAGAGCCACCTTCGTATAGGCGAGAGTTCGGGTAATGGCGACCGTCAGGCCTTCTAAAGTGGTTGATGCATCTTCTGAGGAGTTTTCTTTCGAAGCCTTTCCATTTGGGCCGAAGATAAGCAGGACCATATGGGAAATACGTAGGATATGCCAGATCGGATTAGCTGCTTATAGCAGAGAAGCTTAACTTTGGCGTCAACTTTCTTGCTCCACTTCAAGATGTTGTGCAGTTGCTAAGACCAACCGAGGCCCCTTTGAAGAAGGTGGGCCACATGTTTGATGAAATTCGTGTATGAACTAGACGTGCAACCACGTTGTCCTTTTATAGGTCTGGCTTCTGTCATCTTCTAGAAATTTCCAAAAAAAAATTCAACACGCTGTGACTGTGGCGTCGTATAACAATTCAAGTCGCTGTAGGTTGTGGCACCTTCCAGAGCTTTCCAAACAATTCAACACGCTGTGACTGTGACGCCATCTAGCGATTCAATTCGCTATGGCTTATGATATTTTCCAGGGATTGATACGTTGTGGATTGTAGTATTTTCCAGGAAATCAACGCACCATGGCTTATGGCATTGTCCTGGAATTAACACACTGCCTTGTGCCATCTTCTGGAGAATTAAATGCTGCATCGCCAACAAAAAGTTTTAAAATAACTTTGAATTTTAAAGTAGTGGTAACAATAAAAATGTTATATCGATATCCGATATTGACATAAAGATTTTTATCGTTGCAATGTATTTCCAGTTTTCGTCAGACTGTTATAAAAAAACACATGTTATTAAAATAGAGTCCCAGTACAGCCGTAACTAATATATTTATCCAAATAAAAGAGTAGTTAAATTAAAATAGAGAGAAAAAACAAATAAGGAAGAAATGCGTAACAATGAGATGGAAAAGATACCAAAGCAATGTAGTTTCTCCCTGTTTAGAAGTTTAATGCTAACATGTCCTTTTAATGTGCTGGTTTTGGTTTCCGATTTTCTTTGTTCGTAACACCAGATCCTGTAGGAACCTTCGACTGTTTTAGGACCTGAAACCGTAAAACAAACATCTTTAGAATACAACATCTTACACATTAATATCGCTTACCACTTTTGAGGTTGCTTGTCCAAACTTACTAAGACCCTTTGGAGTTTCTTGTGAGAGATTCATAGCTTTCACATTTTGCTTAGTGATTCCATATGAGCTTAGCCTGTCTCCGATTTTCTTTGGAGACCTCAAGTCATATATTGACCGACGATGAGATGAATGTGGTGCAGCTTGTAAGGAATTTTGTTTTGAAGTAGGTGTACTTGAGACCATTGAATATCTTGACTTCATGGAACCAGGCCTTTTAGTTGGTGAAAGATCCGTAAGTCGGTTTGAAAATACGTTCGAATATCGCCTTCGACTAGGTGTCACATTTGGAGTGCATGGAATGCCCCTAAAAGAATTGTCTACTTCACTTGTAGATTGCCCATTTGGCACTACAATCTGTGATTTTAGACTTGTTAGAGGAACTGTCGCTTTTAGCGGGCCAGCACTTTTGATAATGGAATTTGCCGGTTCTCTGAACTTTAGTTTTTTCGCGTTGATAGTCTCACGTCCCTGTGACATTGGTGGAAGTAGCCGAGTGGAGGATATTTGTGTTTTTGTCTCTATTGCAGATATCGGAGCCATGGGACTAGCCGGAATACCGTAATGTGATCGTCGACTGTTTTGAGTAGATATTCTGGGAGTCGTATATGATAGAGACCTTCTGTGAAGCGAAGGCGGACGAGCTGGTGTTTGACAATCTTGTTGTGTTGAAAGCTTATTAGCTGCTGTTGCTTTACTTTCTTTGTCTGGAGCGGTTACTGACTTACTACGACGTCGGCAATTATTCCTCATCAATTCCGGCGATTCATTTTTAGTTTCCCTTATAGATGGTTGCTCGCTGGCAACCGTAGGAAGCGCATTATTCATCACAACAATATATGTGGGATTAACGCAATTATTTGCTGAAGTACTACCAAAATTTGCTTGAACTACATTCACATTGGGTGTGTTAAACAAACGTCCAATTCGTGTAACAATATCAGTCATTTCTGACTGCAAATCACCTGATGCATGACAAGCCAAATTAGGCTCAACGGATGGATGATCTCGATTTTGATGACCTCGTGCTCCACTTTGTAGGCCGACAATCTTAGAGTGTTTTTCGCCTCGGCCTTCTAGTTCAATATTGAAAGTGCCTTGCCGAACGAACGATTGCATAGGGGATTCTGAGCTTTCATTACGCTCCTGACCTGTAAATGACTCTGGTATTAAGACCTACATCATTTAGAAGTTAGACGACTTACCATCCACGACCTCCCGCAGCTTTTTATCACTCTTAAAAGGATGATCGGAATTTTCATGCGAAGATAATACCGAAGGTTTTATCACGTTTCTAGCTTTATATTGCTTCAATTTCTCTTTAAGTGCATCCAGGTCAATGGATTTATTAGGTTTCTCTTGTGATGGTACATGCTCCAGGTGAGATATGTTAAATGTATTTACTTCCGGTTCCATATCCGAATCAGAATCAATCAAAACCGGTTTGGTATTCATGATATAGTCGAAAGATGAATCGAGATCTATTCCCAAATGTGCAAAACAATTAGGTGATTCCCGATACTTCCATACACTCTCTGAAAGTTTTGATGTGTTAATGTTTGTTAATTCATGTAAAGTATCTTGGCTTTCTGATTGCTGGATGTGGTTAGAGCTGTTTGTGCTGCTTGTAGTGGAAGAGGATGTGATTGTCAAACCATTTATTCTAGATTGATCGTTAGATTCATTGGATTTTTCGTTTATTGACTGGACTGATGGAATATTCTTCGATAGATCAGGATCAGTATTTCCAGCGTCATCAGCAGTCGTTGGCGGTACATGCAAATCTTCTTTGCTAGAGATGTCGGTATCACCATCATCGGATATAATTAGTAATGGATTATCATCCGATATGTTAATCTTGAGATCATTTGTTAATTTTTTTGATTCATCAACTGAACCTGGATGTGAAATAACTCTGTGTTGGTCAGTCTTGTTGTTACTATCGCTTACGGATTGATCTCTAACATTTATATGGTCATCACTGATGCCTAATAAATTTTCTGTCAGGACTTCAACATTATTCCGACCGTTTGTTGTCTGCGACATATATGACACGGTTTCAAAAGGATCATCTAGTGTGAAGGCGAGTCTTTGAATACGATCAAAAGGATTATTTTCGAAAACTTCCAATGTATTTATATTTGAAGGAGGAATAAGAGGTGCACATTCGACAAAAGGCGACTTCTTGGACGGATTCTGATTTTCCACGCTGTGGGAAATTGTTATATCGTCACCAGTTGTCAAATCAATTAGATTCTTCGATGTAATCGATTTGTTGGACATGATTAACTAAATAAATAGAAAGGATAAATAAAAACACAAAACAATCCTCGAAAAATGTGACGAATCCTTTTTATGTTTAAACTTAAATCAGCTGTCAACATTCTTCACAGTTTATTCAGCGACTACTCTAATTATTGCTGAATTTGTAGGAACTTATCACTGCGGACTTGATCAAAAAGATATGTTTGAATGAGGTTTTCTGTTTACCGACGTGCATTACTGATATTGCAAAGTTTTAAAACGCTTTTAGATCATTTTACTATCTTATTGGCAATTTAGTGTTCGAAAACGTGAAGGGAGTATTTTTTTTAGTTTAGACGATCATTTCCAAAAAAATTTAGGGATTTGTCATGTTTTCAGTGGTAAAGAGGTTGCGACGAATACAAGATTTGTTAGAAAATTAAAGAGACTGTTTTTTTTTGTAGCCATAAACTTTATTCTTTTTACACATCAATGTTGTCCCCTGTGAAAAAATTCCTCTCCGGATTAACACAGCGGCCGAGGCGCTATTACTAATCTTCGTAGCATACATCCTGTAAATGTGGCCGAGACTATACGCACTGCGAGGCCGGCTTGTCTTAGAAGAGACTAAAGGCCGAATGATAAGTGGGGTCTTAACGCCCTGCCACCCGGTGACATGGTGGGGAGAAATCCTTGGACACCTTTCGGAGCTTCGCGGATTGACCGGTCCAAAAAAAATTGTTTAAAGTGGTGTAACAAGCTCTGTGAAAATAAAAGTCTTTTAATTTAGTTAATGAATTTATTAAATTCGATGTTTTCACTCACTTTTTGTTGAACTTAACACAATTAGCACTTGCTCGTTCTATAACCTTCATCAGTATTTGATCATGTTCGTCGTGAGTGGGCGGCGAGGGGTTATGCCTTGGGCAAAATAGAGAAGTGTGCAAACTTGGGATTGTGGGGAGGAAAGAATGTGCCAGACATGGGCACTAGGTTCACTTCCATCCCCATCGTCTATTGTTCACGCGGAAGAAATAAATACACCGACAGAAGAACGATTAGTTAAACACATCTAGAAACTGCCAGGCACTGCAGCACGGAAAATTAAACACACTGTCTATTGGTGATCACCGTTTTTTTATTTCTTTACTTAGAACTTATTATTAATATTAAATTCATTTTTATAAAAGAATTTTACAGGATGAAACACTTTTTCCTCGACACGACGTCAGTTGGTCTACGCTTCGCCGCCGCGCTGCGGAGAGCGGGAGCGACAACGACCGCGGTGGTCGGCGGATGTAATAAGACTCAAAGATTCAACCCTCGTTTGGGGTGAGTTTGGTGGTGTAGTGAAAAGGAAATGAAATTTCCTTCGACCAGTGACCAATGAAATGCGATCTCTGGGAAGCGGTGGTGTATGGGTGTGTTCGTACACATCACCGTGTTTATCGATGCGTTTAGCCAATGATAAACGAAACCTACAACGAGGGAAAAAGGACAAAGGGGAAACAACCAAAGGCATCGTTCGGTAATGAGGGTCAGCTGTCTAAATAGCAGCCCCTCATTAGATGCTAAAAGGGATTGCGATAATTTATACAATAGAGATCTTATATCGTCTCTCTGCCGACTGGGAGAATCGGATTCTTTTGTTTGCATATGTTTATGCTATTGAATCCAATCCAGGGGCTAAGCGCGCCGTTGGTGATTGTTTGAAGATTCAAACAAAGAAGTATTTCCGAGAGAAATGCTTGCAGCTGAATCAATAGTTACAAGTCTTCGGAAAGTAATTTAGATGGATACACAATGACAGTTGTGTATACCATATGTGTCAATTATGCATGGGATCTATGGCGACGCCAGGATCGAACTATAGTGTGAATATCTACACTAATTGGAAATTCGGTTTTTGGTCGCTTATGCAGAGATGCATTGATACACGTATGAATGCCCTTGTGGGACAAATTCTTTGCAGGCATTTCCAGGTAATGCATTGAAAGCATTAATTATCCTTGGGAAGGAAATGTTTTTGCTGTGGGAAGGTTGGAATTTGCCTGGCAACTGAAGGTACCGAATAGGTTTTGGTTTTCATGATAAGTTAGGAATGAATTCTTATAGGGAATTTGTATGCGAAGAGATCCATGAAAGGTAAGAATTCTTTTACAGGGACTTTTAGGTTATACCTTAGATAACCTATATGCGTAAAGCATTTAAGGTGCTAATGCGATTGCATTAGCGAAAACATATGCCGATTGGGATGTAGTTATGGGGGTTTTTCAGGTAAGTAGGCCGTGGGGTTTGGCGGAATCGTCACAGGATCACAACAGGAGTGGCACATTTGTGAAGGGACGACACCTCAAGTGACCATCGAAGAGTGTTTATTTCCACAAACGTCATTAAAAGCAGACAACAGCATTGGATGGAATCCCAATACTGTGGTGAAGACGGCTTAAATTAAAAAGCTGGAAATCTTCACCAGCTTCTTTGCCACCTGCCTTCAAAGAAGAACGCTTCCCCAATGATAAAAAAAACAGCGTCTTGTACTTATTCCCAAAGAAGCCAAGCAACCAGAAGAGTCATTATAACGTTTTGCGACGATTAGGAATGATATTCGAACCAGCGCTATAACCAAAGCTTGGAATCACAGTAAAAGATAAAACCAAAGCCTCAGCATATCAGACTAGCAAAATCATTTATCTGTGAGATGTTATGCTAATTGCTATGGTATATGGCTCCATTGATTTATGTTTCAATTTTCCAGGCGATCATCGATGTAGACGCAATAAGAAAGTGATGACGTAGAGTTTACCATAGGAGACTGTGTACAGTCTAACAAGCTGTGTGAAAATAAGAGTCTTTTATTTTAGTTAATGAACTTATTATATTAGATGATTTCACACTCTCGTCTCTATAGCCACTGCCCATTTGTCGTTGATGACACCCCAATCAATCACAAGTGAATAAGTTTCGGTGACCGGTGAATGAACAAAGCTGTACAATCATCCCTTTAAAGCTCATAAATTACTCTTACGCGTTTTCTTTTTTTAATTTTTTTTTATGCTAATATGGATATGTTCATAATTTTATAATATAATATATTGTGTCACATATGACAATCAGCTGTGATATCTGGCAGGTCTCCAAAACATAGTACTAGAATATTCTAGAAAGTACTGGAAAACCGGAGACTATGAGCAACAGAAAATTCGAGGCTATGGAACAGGCGGAAACGAAACACCGAATCAGAATGAGGAAAAACGGTATAAATACGTCGCACACAGATCAAGGGGGAGTAAGCAGTTAGAAAGCGATAAGTTAGAAAACGATGTCTCGGAAGTGTCGCCGAATTATTAGCGAAATATCAAGTAACAGTTTGTTATTAACAAACTAATAAAGTGTTTATAAAGCAAATCGACTTAACGGCTCTTATTTATTAAAATAATTAATCCAGCGAACCCTAAGCTCGCAACAATATTAACTATTTCTAACCACTTAAGCTGCCCAGTCGCTGTAGTGTTCCGGTGGCCTTAGAATTCTCCCGACCTTGTTACTAACTTGTTTGGCCAGTCGGGTACGTGACTCAAGCCGTCATCAATAATGTCTTTATTCCTATTTTCAAGCGCGAAAACAAGCAAGCATATGCCACCATTCCCTTCAACTCCGCCCATATCTCTCTTGCTAAGGACAATAAGGCCGAAGCGAGGAAAGGGTCCTTTTCAACGAAAAAAACGCCTGCTGTGCTTCTTGGAGTCATGGATGACAGCGCACTCCCATTTCCTTTCGGCGGCCCCGCAGGATGTTGCAAAACGCAACATGATCCACCCAAAACATAAACGTATCACGTAAATTTCAATTTCAATTACGTGATCACGTAAAATTCGATTACAGAAGCCAGTAATCTGCAAAAGACCATAGGACACGTCTTCGATTAGCCAACTGCCGCCGGCATAATACTTGCAATGTAGACCAAGGCGGAGACCGAAGGAGCGTGTGAAGCAAATGCAGAAATTATGATACAAACGTTCACATAGCTTCCACAAGCAATAGCCAATAAAAAGGGTGTCTCGAATTTAGGTCAACGAGAGAAATATGGGATGAAGAGTTATGGTAAAGGGATTGCAGGTCAGTGGCTGAAATCAAGGCCATCGTGAAACTGTTTGGTTCAAAAAGCGGGGTGAACTCAGCACATAGGCTGGCATCACTAATAGTATGCTGTGCATTCCGAACGGTTTCCGAAGATGCTATAAATATTTGGGCCGAGAGGACGCCACCTGACATTGCAGCTAAAGAAAACGCATAAGTTCTCCCAAGAGAACCGTCGGAGAATGCGGCCACAATTACAGCTCTCAAGCCTAAGAGAATGGCAACAAAGGTGGGATTCTTCCACCAAAGGAAGATGGACCCACACCATGATACCTGATATAGAAACATTGGTGAAAAGAAAGCATGGCGAGCTGAATTACCACTTGACTCAGCTAATATCAGGACATGGATGCTATCGACAATACTTGCACAAGCATAAGCATGTGAATCACCCATACTGCTTGTATTGCGAAGGCAAAATAGAAAATGCGGAACATGTACTCACAGAGTGCGTGAGATTCGAGGCCGCACGAACGATTTTGGAGAGACATATGAGACGGGCAATTACTCCGACAGGAGTAATAGAATACATGCTTAGTTCAAAACAGGCATGGCCCGTAACAAATGGTATTCTCTGTGAATTGATGCAGCAGTTGCGACGCGGCGAGTTGAGTAACAGCTAAACTCCGTCCGGCCCCGGGATGGAATATCTAGAAGAAAGTTCCGCGGGATCAACGGGAATATGTGCCTGGCGGGATGTGGTTTTAGTCAGTGAAAACCCGGCATGCCTTAGTTCGGTCCAGAGGTATCTTCTGAAGATTTCCACCTTCCTACCGAAACCAAAAAAAAAAACGTTAATTTTAATATTTTTTGTTGACGAGCGACGATCGATGTTGTTTGGTGATTTTTCAGATACTGCTGTTAAATCTAGCAGCAGGTATGTAATAATTTACAAAACTCACTTCATATATGTTAACTCTAATAGTAGTTTCAAAACAAATGTAATTCTAAGTTTAAACCCTTCCACATCTGTAAGCATCTACTTAGGTATCAGTCCATTAATACATTAACTGCCTCCGGCATTCTGCAACACCTCTCTATAATTCAACCATAAACTTTCAGATGGTATCGCCTCAACCAACACCGCCATCAAAGCGTGCTTCAAACAAGTAACTCCTTTCCTAAATTCAACCTTAAAACAGGAGGAAAATACTCTAATATTGGTGGGTCTTACACTCCGCACCACACATATTATGTCTTGACCCACAGTACCATACTTCTAATAGAGCTATTTGGTTTCCATTTAAGACCAATATATATCGATACTTCATTTCCTTATCCACTTCCTCTCCGTCCGATCGCACTGTGCTCTGACATTTAAGGGTACTTAAAAATCCCCTTTGTTTTCTGGTTTCCTCGTCGTTGTAATGTCCGGGCATTTAAGGCCAATATATATCGATACCTCATTTCCTTACCCACTTCAAAATAGTACTTAAAAATCCCCTTTTGTGTGCGGGTTAGTGTAAAAAAAGGAGAGAGAAAACTTATACGGGGGCCCTACTTTATTATTTACACGACGGTTTATTACGAGAATGAACCTAAATCCAGTTAGACATTGAACTTTTTAATTTCTCTCATAAAATTGCGGCCAATTTGCGGTAATCGTAAACATCAGAATGTTTTGGCTCTATAAAAGCGGTAGAAGGTAAAATATTACTTTTATTCTATATTTCATTGTGAATTGATGTTAAACTTATTCACAATTTCTTATCCGCAACTGTCAATTCAGAATAGTAATTTTCTGTTGTATGACATTTGTTCTACACTTTTGCCAGCTGATGACGATGATGACATTGATTCTGCTAGAAGCACAATAGCAGCACTTATTAGCATCAGTATTTTCACTAAGTTGAGCTGCAAATCTACAGAATTTGAACAAATATATAGTACATTTTTCCTTTTCGCAAAATGGCAAACTTTATGCAAGACAGTGTTGTTAAATATGCCTGCAACTGTGGCATTCTGAGCCCCATAATGAAGCTTTATTTTTGTAGACATTGCTTAAAGTTGAGGTGCGGCTTCTGTGTATGTCATGAAGTGAGTAATCAAATGTTCACTCCATAAATAGGTGTAGCATATTTTTACCACTGCTTTCATTCCATATTTTAGGTGGAATCCTATTTCTGCTCCAACTGCTTAGAAAATATCCCTTCACCTGAGGCTAGGCGGATGAAAAATCGATGTACAAGCTGCTCTATATGCCCCAGTTGTCACCATACACTTTCTACTCGAGCTACTTTTGTCACTGTTCCAAGGTGAGTCAGTGAACTAAATAATCCTAACGACTGTATACAATTCATGAGTTCTAATGTGATATTGTTTGAAAGTGCCGAATGAAAGTGACTGTTTCATTTTATTAAGTGAATGAGCTTGTTCATGTACATTGCAAATATTTTTTGAAAAGGAAATGGACAGACTTGTGTGACATTAGAATGCTTAATATATATTATCCTGGAACTCATAAAGGAACAATGTTCCTGACAAAGTCCAAATACCGCAGATATATAATATTCACATTGCATAATTCTTTTGACCATCGTTTTACCGAGTTATTTGGCCTTAAGGGTAGTGTGAGGAGAAGTTTAGCTCACTGTCACGATACCAACGTCACTAATTAAGTGAACAGGACTCGACGTTGGCTGAGTAAAAAGTAGGGGTGGAAAGGGAAACGTGGGCTTCTTTGAAAAGGTAATTGATTGGCAATTGTCAGTGATAAGTTTCAATCAACCCTTCTGGCAAAAAAGAAAGCTTTTTTTATGGGGATGTATAATTTTCCAAAGATACCATGGGCCCGAAATTCTGGCACGCACGATTCACAGAGTGGTACAGTGTGCAACGCTGCGCCCACGTACTAAAGCACATCCCTGCATCTCCCACCACTCTCGTCCCGGGACTAACTTCGATGGCTGGTTAGTTCTTTAGGCTTATCTCCTATTTCTCCTCTTGATCTTTCGAGTTCAGGTAGCTTATTCTGCACTAGGGTTATTTCAGTGCAGATCTCGGTTCAGCAGTCCTCTCACCGCATCATGTCCCCAAGAGGTATCTTGGCCTCGGGTGGTTTTTCTCCATTGGACGAAGCGGCTGCATGCGAATATTACATATTCATATCCTCCACTCGCTCTTCGCATTGTGGACAGAGGGGTGAACTGTCGTGTCCGAAATGGTTTAGATATTTTCGATATCCGCTATTCCCCAACAAGAATTGCGTAAGGTGGCACCTGCAGTTTCCATGTGGGTGGCTTATCCTGGCTTCTACGGATGGGATGAGTTTAAAGGTTCATCTAACTCGTGTTCCATATGGCGACAAAAGTCTTCCTTTCTTCTAGCTTTATTGTCATCATTCCACTAGGCACTTCATACTTTGTGGTTTGCTTTTTATAGGTTCGCAGCATCTCCTCAGCAAGGACATCTATGAAGAGTAATCCCTGTGTTGCTTTCATGTTGATGTGACTAACACTTGACAGGGTAATTCTCTTACTATATCCGGGTCCATCAGTATTTAGCAATATTTCCTATAGGGCAGCTTGTACGCCTGTGGCTTTTTTACTTACATACTCTATGTGAGATTTACATTTTAGTGGGTTTCCAACTTTTACTCCCAAACACTTTACAGCTTCCTTCAATCGGATGCTCTAATTTCCGATCTGGAAGTTAGCATATTTCACGCGCTTTCGATTAGTTATTAAAACCGCCTCTGTCTTGTGGTCAACTACTTCTAGTTCAGCTGATTGTAATCAGTCTTTAATCAGTCGAATTGCTCGACTAGTCGCCGCTTCCACCTCGCTAATATGCTTAGCAATTGTTACAACGGCGATGTCGCCTGCGAATATAATAATTTCCTCTCCTTGTTATTTGTAAATAACAAGGTGTGGGCCAAGAATTGACCATTGGGGAAATCCTACAGACACATCGTTGGATTTTCTATGCAAGCGCTGTGCATTTCTTCTAACGACAGTGCTGGGATGGTCTCGATGCCGTATCTTATGTCAACGTCCCACTCCGTGTTGGATTTCCGAGAAAAGAGATGCTCTACTATTGAGCGCAACTATTGGGACAAGTAATGTGTGGGGCTTTATGTCCCTTCAGTTTTGCTATGACCATTATGTAAGTAATGCCGCAGGAACATACTTTTTAGAAGCATCCTCAGCTTAAGTTGTCAATGTGTTCTTGACAACCAGCTCTCCCTCTTAATATTTGCACTTTGCGATGGAATCGTAAGCATTGCGCGCTTAGAGCTTTAATTTCGTCCGTCCACCAGTAACATGGTTTTCTTCCATCTGTTGGTATCTAACCACCAACAAGTCAGCACGTGCGCTTCTGCCTCGTGATCCGTACCATCGGATCAATAGTATAATCCGTTTAGGGTTAAGTAAACACAAAATACCCTAATTGCACTATCGGTTCGCGCGTCAACTTTTCTCTGGGGTCCGAAGTAAACAAAGGGGTCCGAGTGTAGTATAGCGTTAGCGACGGTAGTGAAGAACGTGTGATTCGAACTGACGCTATGACGGTTAGAGTCACTAAAAGATAGAACCGATGCTCAACACATCAGGTCACTGCCGCGTGTACGAATTCGATTTCAAAACTCAAGTACAGTCAACTGATGTGGAATTGCTATGTTATTACTTGGTATACGGCTGATGCATTTTCTTGTTCGATTTTCTTTCGGTGTTCTTCACTATTTTCTTGTACATTTTGTCTGTATCTGTTAGAAACGCCAAAGTAGTGATGTGAAATCTATGGAATTCGTGCCGTAGTGTGAAAATTGTGTGGAAGTGTACAGTGCGGAAAAACCTCATAGCCCTTCTTTTGCTTGTGTCTGTTTTTTCCTCTTTTACGCATCTCTGTTGCGTCCCTCAGGCATCGATATTCTCGATCGATTTATAATCTTTGGAGAGTTTTTTGGTGTTTTGAGTGGCGTAAAATTCGTCATGAAGTAGATGTTACCTGGATTTCTGCACGGATCTAGTGGCGCACCTACTACAAGGGCATAACACCTGTAGTGGTTGCTCTCGCTTATCTATCGCTACTTCCAAGTTGCATCCTTTTCTGAGGCGGTATTGGTTTCCTGTGTCGCCATTTCAATGGAACGGGAATTTCACGTCGATCTTGGCAACGCGGCCTAAGATGCAATTTCTCCTCTCCGTCTGCCCACTTCTGTAACCAGAAACCAGCAATCCTTGGACTTAGCGAGACTCAGGTAATAACTAATTTCTCATATTTCTATACCCGGTTATAACTTAGTGCTTTTGTTCTTTTCTTTTGGTTTAGTGAGGGCAGAACCCTCATTTATTTAGCTTAATGCAAGCTTAAATTAACTTAAATTAAATGAATATAAAAACCTTACAGACTATCTTAAATCTAGAGTAAGAAGGAGAAAAAAAACAGGAAGGGAGGAGGCTAGGGAAGAGCGAGTGTATGTGGGGTGGTAAATTCGGCGTTTGTAAGACGGTGACAGTGAAGGGCATTTCCACGTACTGGTACGGGGGCGGGGTTGGTGAGCTAGGAGGAGAGGTTGAAATTGTGGGTGGGGCTGGAAAGGTGTAGGGGAGAGCTATTTTGAGGGTAGGAGAGGAGAGGTAGGATTACAGGGTAGTTGGGATTGTTGGGGGGGGGGGGGGGGGGGGGGGGTTAGGGCGGGTTTCTTCTAAGACGTCGTTTGAGAGCAGAAGTGGAGAGGTTGAAATCGACGGAGGTGGGGAAAGAGTTGGCCTGTCACAGCATGCGGAGATGGGTTCGTTAGCGCCGTAAGAAGTGTGATGAGCGGGCACGTAAAACAGTTGAGGGTTCCGCACATTACGGGGGTTTGTATGAAATGTTAAAGTGGAGAGCAAGCTTGGGCAATTGATTAAGCCAGACAGAAGGCGATGGACAAAGATGATGTCGGCGTGGATTCTGCGCTCCTCAAGTGTGTTGAGGTTGATTAGAAGGAGTCGGCCTATGTATGGTGGTAGAGTGAGCGAGTTTTCCCAGTTTAGACCACGGAGGGCAAAGCGCAAGAAACGACGTTGAACACCCTTGATCCTACGAATGTGAGACAATTGATACGGGGACCAGACCTGACTAGCATATTCGAGTAGTGGCCGGACAGTGGTTGTGTATAGTGATCGGGTGACGTAGGCGTTTAGGAATTCCTTCGACCAGCCATAATCATTATGTCATCGATATGTGCGGTAAATCTAAGCTCCTTGTCGCATAGGACGCCCAGGTCGCGAATCGATTCAACCGATGTTATCGAGCCAACTGGGAATCTCTGAAGAACTTTTTTGGGAGGTTAATTGGCCGTTATTTTTCCTCAATAACGATGTGGACTCTATAGCGGATATAAGGACAGACACGATTCTGCTTAGCATGCGAACCTTTATTCCACACAGAGTAAAGAGTATCAAACCCAAGAGAAATATGTGGTTCGATTCCAGGTGCAGAGAAGCCATTAAGGCTAAAGAGTTGAGCTTCCGATTGTATAAATCAAACAATACTGAGGAAAACCGAAAAAGATTTAAGAGAGCTAGAAATGGCTGCAATGCGTATATTCAACGCGCCAAATTCTTGCATGACCAGAGAGTGAGAAAACAAATACTACACTCTCCCACAGGTAGTAGAAACTTCTGGGCATTCGTGAAGAACATCCAAAACTGGTTCTCCTCATCCATTTCTTCGCTAATAGTCGATGACAGATCAGTCACCAGTGCAATAAAAAGAGCGAATCTACTTGCACATTTTGCAACCAACTCAATGCTACCTGATACCACATCAGTTCCCGCGCAACTTGACCATGAGCCAGATTCGCATCCGAACGCCTACTGTTGCCCGGGCACTCAAGGAGCTAAACGCACACAAATCCGCTGGTCCTGATGGCATTCCACCAATTCTCTTGAAGAGATGTTCCTCTTCACTCGCTAAACCACTGCGGAAACTCTTCCATTTGTCCTATTCTACTGACCGTTTCCGAACATTCACCCAATTCCCAAAAAGGGCGACAAATCGTCCCTCTCTTCTTATCGACCCATAGTACTTACTTCTATTCTCTCGAAAGTAATGGAATCGCTGATTAACCGTCAACTTTTGAAATATCTGGAATCAAATGACCTCCTCAATGACCCCCAATATAGCTTTCGTGGCAACTGGTTCACAGAAGATTTGATGGCGTGCCTTACCGAAAAGTGGAGCCATTCCATCCACTACTTCGAAAGTAAGGTTGTGGCACTGCATATTTCGAAGCCCTTCGACAGAGTTTGGCATCCAGCCCTTTTATCAAAATTACATTCATACGGAGTGGACAATTCCCTGATCCAATGGATAAGAGACTTTATTTCTGGCCGTTCAATCGAAATGGTTCTTGATGGTGTCAAATCTGCCTCCCATCAAATTAATGCAGGTGTTCCCCAAGGTTCCGTACTCTCACCCACTCTCTTCCTCATTTTTAACTCTTGTTCTTTACCCACAACCCAATTCACTCGTTTGCTGATGATAGCACGTTGAGTTTCTCATACTCATACGAACAATCCCAACCAAACTCTTCGAAAGTCATTACCAATCAGCCGGTTATGCTTGATACATTGAATTCTGACCTCAACAAGATATCGATGGTGTAGCGCAAGAAGGGCCAATCTGCACCCCAGAAATGGTTTCTAAAACTTACTTTGTGATTGGTGTTGAAATTTAATTACAGCATCTATACAAAACATATTCGGTACTAGTGTTTTTTAAAGACTTAAAACAACATTCTAATTTCATAAAATCTTTTTTTATTATTATTTAAAAAAATTATTTGTAAAACTTTATGCCGATTGGCCCCAAGATTAGCCTCAAGAAAGAGATTCAGATTGGCCCTTTTTACACTATCTCAGTACCTTAAGTAGATTAGCCCTTTTACCTTGTGTCCTTGAACTGAAAAACAGTTTGGCCCTTCTGTAAAAAAAAATCAGATTGGCCCTTTTTGCGATACACCATCGATATATCAATGGGGGTTATCCAACCGAGTAGAGTTCAATGCCTTAAAAACTCTGTGCTGTCTCCTGTCGTCAAAGGCGAACCCCAAAGTAAATACACTGTCGATGAACGGTACTTGCATCGACGAAGCCAAGGAACTATTAATCCTCGGCACTCGAATTAATTGTACACTTAATTGGAGCGACCTCATTTTTGAAGCTGCGAAAAGTGCAGCCAAATGTATGGGGTTCCTTAAGAGATGCAAGAAATACTTCACTCCATCCAACCTGTTACCTATTTACAAGGCATATATTCGTCCCAAAATGAAGTTCAACTCCCGTATTTGGTCAGGCGCATCCAAAACTGCACTACATGTGCTCGATAGGATGCAAAAACGAGCAGTGAAACTTATTGGTGATCCAGTCGTAAGTCGATCAATTCCGTCGTTAGAACATATGCGCAACGTATCATGCCTATCGCTTTTCTATAGGTATTACCAGTCGTTGCTCAACTGAACTTACTGAATGTGTTCCAACCCTTCAGACATTTTCCCGAGATACCCGTCAATCTGTGAATGCAAATCAATTCACCAACTTCAGGCGCACAAATAAACATAGAGAGTCATTCTTTTGCCGAACCACACGAATGTGGAATGCTCTACCTGATCATGTGTTTCCTCGTCGTTGAAATGTCCAGGCATTCAAGACCAATGTACATCGATACCTCCTTTCCTTATCCACTTCCTCTCCTTCCGCTCGCACTGTGCTCTGACATTTAAGGGTACTAAGGCGTCAATCTTCAATCTATCCCTTGCTCAAGGTCTATTCCCTGACCTTTGGAAATCCTCTTACATAGCCCCCATACATAAAAAGGGGGAAAAACGATATTACCAATTATCGTCCCATTGCCAAGCTTTCGCACATTCTCAAACTGTTCGAAGGCCTTCTATATGGGGCGTTATGTTTTCGCTGCACACCCATCATCTCTCCGAACCAGCACGGCTTCCTCTCAGGCAGGTCCATTACTACTAACCTTGTAGAATTCACATCCTACACACTCCTTGTCCTAGAAAACGACGATGAGGTCGATGTAGTCGCTACCAACTTTAGCAAGGCCTAGGACAAAATCTTCCATAACCTCATTCTCTTCAAGCTATCCTCCCTCGGTTTCGAACTGATTAAGTGGGTCTCATCCTATCTCAGTTATCGAACCTGCCGCGTGCGATTTAGATCCACCCTCTCCGATCCTTTTTTCCCAACCTCAGGTGTCCCCCAGGGCAGTCATCTCGGCCCTCTCCTATTTATCCTAACCATAAATGACATAGGCTCTTGCATTTATTTATTTTTTTATTTTTATTTTTATTAGACTTCTCTCGGGAGAGGCGAACCTATAGCGTCGAGTGGGCGCCCCGAGATGCCATCAAATAACTGTTGCAGTTCTTTTTGAACAGTTGCAGGTTGTAACGCTCCGGGAACACTCGTGTGGGAAGGGAGTTCCACAGCTTCCCCCCTCTGTAACGGAACGAGTTCTGATATAGGGATGTTCGGGCCGTCGGGAGATGAACAACAAACGGTTGCGATCCATCGGATTGTCTTGTGGAACGCATATAAACCGAATTGCGTGGAACAATGCCAAGAATCTCCGAAGAACAGCACCCGTGATAATATCTGTAAAACAGACAGAGGTCGGCTACGCGCCTTCGATGTGATAGCGACTGTAGTCCCGACGTCAGCGCCGAGTCCCCGATCAGGCGGATCGCTCGTCTTTGTACGCCCTCAAGTAGGTCGATGGTATGTTTAGGAGCCGAGCTCCAAACATGAGAGCAATATTCGAGCGCGGGTCTAATTTGGGATTTATATAGGAGAAGAAGTTGGGCCGGAGTAAAATATTTCTTGGCTCTAAAAAGATAACTCAGTTTTCCTGAGGCTGATCTGGCGATACCCGATACGTGTTTATGCCATGATACATTTCCACAGACCGTGACGCCGAGCAATTTCAAACTTTCCCCAGCCTCGAGGGTCCGGCCATTCAACATCAGCTGTGGAACCGATGATCCAGTTTTCTTTGTGAATGTTGTATACTGGGTCTTCGTTGCGTTGAAGTCGACAAGGTTGGCCTTTCCCCACTGCAGGACTTTATCCAGATCCTGATTCAGAGAGTCAATCTGTCTACATCTCAGCTGGTGCGACGTTGATGCACCAATCGGCCGATCACTCGAAAAGGAGGAAACAAGCGTACTATTGTGGCGGATCTCCACCTTTATCCAAATGTCTTAGTTAGGTGTCACCAGGACACGGGTTCACTAAACTTTGACGCCCCACAATCAATGATCACTGGCGCAACTGGACAACTAGTGGTTGATCCTCCTACGTCAACCCTCCGAACATCAACGGCAATCCTATTACTTCGGTAGTTTTTTTTTTTTTTTTTTTTTCTTTTTATATATCCTCGATGAGTAAACCAAAATTCACTGACTCCAAATAAAAGGTCGACTTAGTTCCTTAGTGATACAAATTAGTTTTATTCCAGATCAAGATATTCAAATGCGATATACTATTAAATATAGACTGATGAGTACAACTTAGTGCTTATCGAAAGTATTTAAATTCTTGATTAAAGTGTACTTATTCACTAAGAATTCATTGATCACTTGTTAGAAGAATCATAAAACGTAGATCATTCCATTCAAATTTATAGACACTTATTAGATAGGATATTATATATTTACTGTGTTTATGGATGACAATTCAATCCTTGCTTACGATGTACTTATTCAGATGTACTTATTCACTACAATTCATTGAACACTTGTTAGAAGAATTATAAAATGTAAATTATTCCGTTCAAATTTATAGACACTTATTAGATATGATTTATATATGTAGTGTTTATGGATGATAATTAAATCCTTGCTTACGATGTAATTATTCACTACAAATTCATTGAACACTTGTTAAAAGGATTATAAAAATGTAGATTATATCATTCAAATTTATAGACACTTATTAGATAGGATGTTATATATTCCTGCCGGGCTCGTTCGACACTTATTTCAGACTGGATTCCCGACTCCAGATTTCGTCCAACCAGATCCATGGCCCCACACCACGCTTTTC
Organism: Microdon myrmicae; assembly: GCA_963931805.1. NCBI lineage: Eukaryota > Metazoa > Arthropoda > Insecta > Diptera > Syrphidae > Microdon > Microdon myrmicae. The sequence goes on from OZ007502.1 coordinate 102,893,346, forward strand.
TTTGCACATGCAAAAAAAAAAACAAAAAAGAAGACGAGATACATGGCACTCAAACTGCGTCGTCTGCAATTTTTAGCAGATCACCATGCCCGAGGGTGTTTACTTGATTTTTTTATTACTTTGAACCTATTGCTGAAAAGGGTTGCGATCAGGCCATACGAAGTACGTGGATGATGAATAAACATGCGATCGTCGGCCGCACACAGCATCACCGCCGATCGCATATCGTTCGTAGGGTAGCTTGGTGCAGGTGGCGTTGCTTTGGTCTACTTCATTGAGTAGTCAAGCTTAATTCCTATATTGCGTGCAGATTAGTTTTGCAACCGAAATACTCGCCGTAACGAGATGGTAAAAGGACGCAGTTTGCATGTGTGTAACGATACCGGACCGAAGATATGGGTGTCCGGCATATCTTGATTTATCGGTTGGTTAAAGATGCGACCGTTTCTTCCACACGAGAAGATGGTGCATGTTGGTGGAAACCAACTGGTTGGAATATTTTCGTTGGCTTTTGGCGCCGGTTGGAATTCCTTGGTGTGCGTTACATGTTAGGCAATCTCCCTCGAGAAATAATGTTATGCAACGCACAGACAATCGATTCGTCGTTATAGGAATAATTTTTTGTCTTGTCCACCAGAAATACAATGCTATGCGAAAACCAGGTTTCTGATTGTTTCCGCTACCATGACGATGTCATGAAATCCGCATTCATAGGTGCATTTTCTGTATGTCCGATGAATTTGGACAATGCTCGTTACCTTGGTTATGCTTCTCTGGTGGAGTGTCACCAAACAATAGGAGCGAAGTGGCGGTGGCGCAACTTGAAACCGCCACACTATCATCCGCAAAACTGAACACTTTGTTATCCGTTGTCTCCAACAAATCATTTATGTGAAGCAAGAACACTCCTTCATATTGCTTTACGCGGATGATTCCAAAATTTTCAAGACAATCCGCTCTCCCCTGGACTCCTCACTTCTCCAAGCGGATCTTGACAGCTTCTCGACTTGGTGCCAAAATAATTGTCTAGAAATGAATATCGCCAAATGTCACACAATCACCTTCTCTCGGAAGCGTCCCCCCACTCGCCCACGCTCCTATCTCTTACTGAACCAACCGATAACATCGGTTGAATTGATTCGCGACCTGGGCGTCGTATGCGACAAGGTGCTCAAATTTACCAAACACATTGATTACATAAGCTCCCCGATAGTATAGTGGTTAGTATACCCGCCTGTCACGCGAGAGACCGGGGTTCGTTTCCCCGTCGAGGAGCCTCTGGCGCAAGACTAATGATCTTGCCCGGAAAAAGAAACAAATCATTATGGAAAATTTAACAAGCCTCAGGACTTGCTAAATAAGGCCAAGACCGGTTCCCGGTTGTAGTGCCGATGATGATGAACCCTTGGTTTGTCAAACGCTGGTCGAAGGAATTCCTTAACCCCTATGTCACCCGATCACTCTACACAACCTTTGTCCGGCCACTACTCGAGTACGGTAGTCAGGTCTGGTCCCCGTATCAAGTGACTCACATTCGCAGGATTGAGGGAGTTCAACGTCGTGTCTTGCGCTTTGCCCTCCGCGGACTAAACTGGGAAAATCCGCTGATTCTACCACCATACACAAGCCGGCTCCCACTAATCGATCTAAACACACTTGAAGAGCGCAGAATCCATGCCGACATCATCTTTGTCCATCGCCTTCTGTCTGGCTCAATCAATTGCCCAAGCTTGCTCTCCACTTTAACATTGCATACAAACCCCCGTAACGTACGTAACCCTCGACTGTTTTACGTGTCCGCTCATCACACTTCTTACGGCGCTAACGAACCCATCTCGCGTATGCTACGACAGGCCAACTCTTTCCCCAACTCCCGCTCTTAAACGACGTCTCAGAATAAACCCGTCCTAAATCCCCCCCCCCCCCCCCTCCAATAATCCCCTCTACCCTGCAATCCTTCCTCTCCTCTTCTACCCTCAAAATAGTTCCTCCAGCCCCACCCACAATTTCAACCTCTCCCCCCAGCTCACTAACCCCGCCCCCTACCAGAACGTAGACATGCCCTTCACTGTCACTGTCTCACAAATGCCGAATTTACCACCCCCACATACACTAGCTCTTCCCTAGCCTCCTACCTCCCCCATCGCGCAGTCATCTTCACCTTCCTGGTTTTTTTCTTTTTTTCTCCTTCTTACTCTAGATTTAAGATAGTCTATAAGGTTTTTATACTAATTTAATTTAAGTTAATGTAAGCTTGCATTAAGCTAAATAAATGAGGGTTCTGCCCTCACTAAACTAAAAACTACTCCAAAATCCCCTTTTGTGCGGGCGTTTGTGTAAAAAAAATCCTTCTTGGCGTTACTCCGTTACACGCTGTATTTACCATCTCTGTTAACTCGTAGACAGTTTTTATTATCATTGTTACTTCGAAGGAACGTTCGCCGAACGAGCTGTCCTTCCACATAGGACCTGTTCGTGCTGAGTGATGGTTGTCTTTCTTTCCGCCTAATTCCACTATTATGACCTGGTGGTCACTGTCAGTGTATCTTTCACTAATCTGTCATTTGGCTATCCTTATTTACATATGATTCGATTGCAGATAAGGGTGGTGTCAATTACTGACCCCCTTTCAGCTTTGTGGGATGTGTTCTTTCTGCCCGTATTTGCTATGCCAATTTATAAGGGCGCAAATGTTTCCAATAGCCTTCTTTCCCTTATATTGATATGTTTGCTACAATATTCGGGCGCCCATGCGTTGAAATCACCGGCTATGACGACGGCTCTGTCGATGTCTATTTGGAAAAGGGAAGAACTGAAGAGTATTATGCATCGTTATTGCAGCGATGGAGTGAGACAATAAGCAAAAACGTCGACATCTGCAAATCTTTTTCTATGAACAAATTGAACTAAAATGGATTTTTCTTTCTAGCGTTAGCGGCAGTGAAGCATCAGAGTCACTAAACATCTCCCTAATCCCACCAAATTTCTTTCACAGAAAGCCAGATGATCCTCCCAAGGAAGGCGAAGGGGAATCAAAAATAATTACAAAGAAAATGTATTATTTGTCTTGCTTGGCATGCCGATGGACTTCGAGGGATGTGGGTATTCCAGATCAAAGTGTTGCTAGTGGATCCTGGCCAGATAGCGAATGCGCACATCAGACTCGATATGACTCCCTTTTAGAGTACTACCAGTCGGTAGTATTACAAGCAAAGCACGAGAAGCAGGAGTATATCCGACGCAAGTTGCCTAAGACTCATAAGTTCCCTTCACTTACTGTAAGTTGTCCAAAAAGTGTCATTGCATTCAAGTTTTTAGCACCCCAACTTGTCTTCTAGGATCGCACTGGGATAACAGTTGCCATGATCCGTAGACAAATGGGCTGGTCTGATAAAAGTATCCAAAAGCCAAAACCATCCGAGATCGCACCTTCATTACCAACCGAAGATGTCCCCGAATTAAATCCATCAATTTTTACTGATAAAATAGATATTAAAAACAGTGAGTAGTAGTGTTTCGATTCAATAAATTTGATTTAACTAACCCACTATTATTGCGACTAGTTACTACCATTCAACAACGTCATGGACAACCTGCAGATCAGCCAATCACAGTTGGAAAATTATACCCACAACGAAAGGCTTTATGGATTAAGCGTTCACTTCGATGCCGCCAATGTGAACATAACGTGATTAAGCCGGAATATCATCCGGGCTCAGTAAAGTACCGCATTCAGTTATTCGCCAGTTATCACGTCCCCGATGTGTTGCTAGTTCGTTGTGAGCATCCACTAAAGGCCGGTGTATCCAATCATGTTACTCTTAAGTTTAGTAATCCAACTATGCACGACACACGGATAACCATCATGAGTTTACTGGCTGAAGAAGACGACCAACGATGCATTCAGAATGTTACCAAGAATGTTGACCACGGAACGACCACGACCGGGACCACAACGTCATCTTTAGAAGCGGCTTTCTCCAGGCAAGTATCATTAACTGAGGAACCCAGAGCTGTCAAGAATCCAACAAACGTCGAAGTTCAATTTCTCGACTCATCTTTTGTATTGAATCAACATGACGACTCCACGGAATATGACGAAGATATTCAAATCAAGAGAGAGGAACCCACGTAAGTCAATTAGATTTATTTATTTATTTTTTATATATGACTGTTTGACAGTATAATTGTCGGGAAACTCATGAGTCATATATCGACTTGAAAGTCCTCGCTTTCCTTTCGTTGTTGGCAGCACCCACTATTCGCAGACGATCAACTACATCTCGATCTACTACTACTCATCTAGTACCTCCTAGACGTCAACATACAGGAAGAGGATTCAGCCATCTTCCGTTTTATTTTGGTTGCCCTTTCTCCGATTCTCCTTTTTTCTTCATCTTATGTATGTGCCTCCCCCCTTTATTAATAATAGCAAATATCACACTGAACAGTGAACATAATACGCAATAATTTGTGATGGTCAATCAAAGTGAGAGTTACCAACTCTATTAGAACATTCGCGCTACCACCGCTCGTTCGCTCGTTTACAAGCACGACTTCCGCACCTAGCACCGGCTGACTCGCCTGATCCGACAGTCGACCGCTTGCTTTCTTTTCCGGCAAAATACTTATTAAGGGCTATAGCCACTGTAGAAAGCTCAAAATGAGATGCATATTCATTATCATTATTTCTTGTTTAAAAAAAATATTTATTTAAAAAAGGGATTATATATACATTTAATACACATATCAAAGGAACAAAAAACTTTTTTTTAATGGCAGACCTGCGACCCGCACTAACCACTGTGGGGTTAAATACCTTTCACCCAGCCAAAGGGAACATACTTACCGTGTCCTCAACCCCACGTGCTCACAGACACGTGGGCCAAATTTACCTTTCCGTGGGCGTCCACGATCGCACGTATCCACAGACACGTGGGCCCAATTTCGCGTCCGATTCCTCATGCCTGCACGGCTATCGAAGGACACTACCCAGAAAAGAAATTGCTTGACAACCCGTTAGCTGGGCAAACACAAGTGGCCGGCGCGGCAGCGCCAGATGCCGACAGCCAGAAAAATCCCAGGCGATAAATGTATGGCCAAGGAATACACAAAAGTACGACCTTCCTTTGAGCCAACCGCAATTTGGTTTTCCTTATCGAAAGGACTATTGTGGGAACAAAAGGTTAAACACTAAACCAAACAACCGACACTATTCCTACAAGGAAATTAAACCATGTAAATATCGAAGCCGAAGATAATGACTTCGGCCGAGGAAATCACCAAGGCCATAAACCGCACGCGGGTAATGTACACAAAGCGATACCGCAGATGTGTGAAAATCCTGACGATCCTCGGCATGTCTCCGGCCACACGGACAGCAACGTTCGCGTCTGTGTGTGTGTGGGTGCATCCACACAGTATACCTACGAACAATACGAAATCGTAGAACAAGCGAGGGTGCGATCTCCTAGAAAGGAGAAATCGCCTGGTAAAGAGAGGACACCAAATGAAAAGAGAAAGGAAAAACAACCGGGTGAGTTTTCCATCCCCTGAAAAGAAAGCTTTCGAGCCAGTCAAATTAAAACGTTGGTGGAGGAACGATCATCAAGATAAAAAAGAAAAAAAAACGCGAACGAGTGTGCCGAATGCCCGAGGTGATTATGCGAAACCCTGGATCTGTTTTTGACATCCGAACCGAGTATTTATACCGTAGAGGTTTCTGCGCCAGTGGGAAACTCAGATCACTCCTTGGTATCTGTCGCACAAGCACTTGCATTTCAAGCGAATAACCGCCCTAGGCATGTATATATATATATATATATATATATATATATATATATATATATATATATATATATATATATATATATATAGATGTATGTATATATATATATATATATATATGTATATATATATATATATATATATATATATATATATATATATATATATATGAAGTGTGGAGCTGCTAACTGGGACGATTTGCGAGATTTGTTCTCATCCTTTCCATGGTCGGAGGTGTGCTTCGGAGACTCCGATGTTAACGCTTGCGCGGAGTCAGTCACAAAGAACATTCTTCTCGGGATGGAGATCTACATTCCACATTCCATCAAATTAAGTTTGATTAAAAATGCGAGCAGATTACAGCGGCGAAAAATAGAGCTTTTAAACAATGGCGCTCCAATCCAACCGATGTTCACAGAACGAATTTTGTTAGAATTAGAAACGCGTGCAACCAGGCGATTGATACCGCGAAGCAAACACAACCACAGAGTGACCAATAAACTCTTTCGGTGCGCGACTGGTTCGCGCTCCTTCTGGTCAATGGCAAAAGCTGTCAGCAGTAACTTCGCTTCCTCCTCTTTCCCTCCGTTGGTGACAGACAGCGGGACGTTAGTCACAAATGCAAAGAATAAATCTGATGTGTTCGCGAATTTATTTTCCGCGAATTCAAACCTTGATCCTGGTCTTTTGGAGCCTCAGGAAAACTGAGCTATCTTTTTAGAGCCAAGAAATATTTTACACCGGCCCAACTTCTTCTACTGTATAAATCCCAAATTAGAACCGCGCTCGAATATTGCTCTCATGTTTGGAGCTCGGCTCTTAAACATACCCTCGACCTACTTGGGAGCATACAGAGATGAGCGATCCGCCTGATCGGGGACTCGGCGCTGAAGTCAGGACTACAGCCGCTATCACATCGAAGGCGCGTAGCCGTCCTCTGCCTCTTTTACAAATATTATCACGGGTATTGTTCTTCGGAGATTCGTGGTATTGTTCCACGCAATTCGGCTTATATGCGCTCGACAAGACAATCCGACCGATCGCATCAGTTTGTGGTTCATCTCCCGACGGCGCGAACATCCCTGGATCAGAACTCGTTCCGTTGCAGAGCAGGGAAGCTGTGGAACTCCCTTCCCACGCGAGATTCCCGGAACGTTACAACCTGGAACTGTTCAAAAAGAACTGCAACAGTTATTTAGTGGTATCTCGGGGCGCCCACTCGGCGCTATAGGTTAGCCTCTCCCGAGAGAAAAGTATTATGAAAAAATTTAAAAAATACATGAAAAAGTTTTTTGCTTCTCCGGAAAACAATGGCTAAGAATTTTGTGTAGACAAAATTCTTGAGAGCGGATCTACAAATGGGCAAATTTAATGACCCAAAATATAGACGCCCGACAAAGGAATACGTAGTTTCTTTTGTGGTGCATTAGTGGGAAATTGAGAAAAAAGAAAAAATGGATCTATCAAGTTTCTTCAAGCTAAATGAAGCATTTGTATCTACGAGATCTATCTTAGCTAAATAGAAAAGAAATCGCCAATCGTGAATCGTTAATCCATCGCGAACCTCTCGTCAATTTAGAACGGAAATAATATGGACCTCACTGCCACCGTGAATAAATTGACAGTGACAGTTCGATGATTAGTGAAAGGGTGCGTTCACAAATTAAATTCAAAGTGGTCAAGTCCCTATTGGAAAGCCCGATACTTCCCCACAATTTTCATCAATACAAACAAAATACCGTTGGTTAACCATAAACATGCCATGGGATCGCCTTTGTGTTATAGATTCACCTCGTAAGAAATGAATATATATGGAGATTCAATTCCATGCTTGAATAGTTACGATCCGATAACAGAATCAACCAGGCTGGGAGGTTGGCGGAGATGTTTGCTGTTACCCACAACTTGACTCAACTCGTGGAGGAACCAACGCGAGTGCCGGATGCCCAAGGCGATTATGCGAAACCCTGAATCTGTTTTTGACATCCGAACCGAGTAGTTATACCGTAGAGGTTTCTGTGTCACTGAGAAACTCAGATCACTGCTAGGTATCTGTCGCGCTAGCACCAGCGCATCAAACACACCTCCATCCATGCAACGATGTCTCAACTACAACATAAGATGTGATTGCTACGTTAATGCTCCGGTAAACGGCGCCGATGATTTTCCAATTTCCTTTTGGTACTGAGTCCTTCACTATGCTTGCATATCCATTATTTATGGAAGAATTATTTATAAAAAGGGGACGTATAATGTGCGAGACAATGTTTTTCTATATTTTAATGATTAAATTTATTACATTTATAATTAGACACGATATCCTTGTTTTCCATTTACAGATTCCTCACATGGAGAAAGGCTAATAAAGCTAGCATTCAATTAGAGTTCACTCCTGATGCGAAATTACAACCGGGAGATGATGTGAATCTGGGATTCCGTATGGAATTCACCTACGTAAACACGGTTTCGAATACTCAACAGCATACGCTCTCTTCTAAAGTATTTGTCAAATTGGGCCAGATCGCTCCATAGCTTCATATATAATTTCAACCAGTGACACTTTGTGTTTGCATTGTTCTTCGCTCCAAATATTGTTTTGCTGCTTGAATACAAACTTCTCTTAGATAAGGAATGTTGTAAGCTTCGAAAATTAATAAAGATTAATCTCTGCTACGAAAAAATGAAATTAATATAGAATATATTCTTTAAAAAGAAATTCCTTCGGAAGCGAACGCGGGATACGCGATAAGGTGAAACTACAGGACATTAAATAAGCGGGAGATGGATGAAGGAAAAAGGAAGTTTAGTCGCGGTTCCAAAGGTTCGTCAACAAACGTAAGGAGATGTGTTATCATCATCATCATCGGCACTACAACCGGGATCCGGTCTTGGCCTTATTTAACAAGTCCCGATTTCGAGCCGATGTTATCCAATTTGGAACTCCCAGGCTCTGGGCGTCCTGGTCAACGCCATCCCTCAATCGTAGACAAGGTATGCCGCGCTGTCTCGTTCCATACATCCTGCCACAAAGGACTTTCCGGGCCGGTTCCTCTTCGCTCATTCGAGCTAGGTGTCCCGCCCACCGGAGTCTACCGAGCTTGATTTTTTTTACAACATTAGCTTCAAGGTAGATCGCGTACAACTCATGGCTCTCCGGAAGGAGGTGTGTTATGAATTCAGTTAATACGAACGACTGGCGCTCAGCGGGTCCGCAGGATTTTAACGGTGTAGTGGACTGTAAAAGAAATTAAATTAACTTCCAGAGCCAGTTGATCAAAGGATACCTGAAAAATCAAAGAAATCGACTAGCACACGAGTATACAGGAGCGCCTTCCATCTAGACTCTATCGATGATTCTACCGTGTGAAATCGTCTCGATGTGCCATGGTATCTATTTCTTTTCTTTTCGCGAGGCGGGGGAAACGCTCTTCGTGTCTCAACACGAAGAGAAAGTGAGGTTGGGTACTATTGGCTACCTAGTAAAACAAAGCTAAGCCAGTTTGTAAAAGACGACTAAAGGCCGAATGGTAGATGGAGTGTGGGGGTTCTCTATACTACATGGAGAACCAACCCACAATTTTAACTACAATTTCCGCCTTATTTCGACCGCTTACAGCGCGTCATATCAACCCCTATCCCACCGTTCGGTAATTCACCTGCAAAACATGTTTCTCAAAAGGACGCATAGCTAAACTCATTATCCTATGCAGATAATGCATAATTGAGTTTAACTATCTTTTCGCCATACGGCAACTCCATTTCGCTAACCCATGAGATTTCCACCGGAAATCGCTTCACGTCAGTTAGCAACGGCATTGTCTGATCAAACGACGCGGTTGCATAATCGTGCAATCGCTGGGGAAATTATTAAAGTATTTAATTTAGTTCCCATGATCAGGCTTCCCTAGCCAAGTCGCCGTCCTACTCACTTTCCCCAGACACTACATTCGCTGGGGATCAATGATCTCTTTTCGCAGGTGAATAGCACCAGCTACATTTTCCTCTCCTCCACAATTTTTCTTCCTACAGTTCAATGCACTCTGAGATTATCACAGTCATCGCACTAGGGCAGTAGGTCATACTCAGAGACTGCATTGATACAAGCACACAAGCTAAGCCAACCCTGAAGTCATTGCGCTCTCTCTTTTGTTCTTTTCATCCTTCGCATGTCCAGCGACTATCGAATGATGTGCAAGTATTATTCACCTCACTGAGACGTGCAACTGAAAAGATTCATGAGAGAGTGCGATGATGATTGGGTAATAGCTGTGCAAATCTAGAATTACCCAATCATCCCTAATTTCAATCAGTCGCTTTACAATCACCATCGCGGGCGGTTACGCTGCATCGAGTCACATTCATTTTTCAAAATGTGCACACGCACCTACCACTTGCGGAGAGAAGCCGATTACGTCTAGCACCAGGAGTGCACGAGTCATTTGTTCGTGGTTTATCAATTGTAATAATATAATTTCGTGCTTTATCAATTAAATTTTAAGTGTTCAGTACGTCTAAACGAAACAATAAATGTAAATATATAATAGTTTTAGAGCGACCTTGTAAGTGAATCCAGTGGAATCAAGTATTAGCGAAATAGCGAATGCATTTCCGCTAGATAATTTCGTGCGAAAGAAGAACTTAGTGTAAAATAAAGGAAAGAAGACATTTACACAACAAAACCCCCAGTGCGTTTTATTTTTCATACTACTTCGGAGTAACAAGTGTCGGGGATTCAAGTGAATCCGTGCCCCTGTCTGGCACACCTACTTTAACCCCACAGGAATATTAACTCCCTGCCACCAGGTGAAATACGACACCATCAAGCCGTGAAATGGTGGGGAGAAATCCTTGGCCATCTTTCGGAGCTTGGCGGATTGACCGGTCCAAAAAAGTTGCTTAAAGTGGTGTAACAAGCTCTGTGAAAATAAAAGTATTTTAATTTAGTTAATGAATTTATTATATTCGATGTTTTCACTCACTTTTTTTTGAACTTAACACAATTGACACTTGTTTGTTCTATAACCTTCATCAGTATTTGATCATGTTCATTTTGGGTAGGCAGCGCGGGGGGGGGGGGGGGGGGTGCTATGGGCTACCTGTAAAACAGGGAAGTGTTGAAACTTAGAAGCACAACAGGAGTGGCACATTTGTGAAAGGACGACACCTCGAGTGACCATAATGGTTATTGCATCAAACGTCATTATAAACAGACAACAGGATTGGATGGAATCCCAATACTTTGGTGAAGGGGGAATACTTCCCCAACGATGGAAAAAACAGCGTCTTGTATAGGGTGGGCCTTAAATGTTTGCAAATGGCAACACTTGATTTTTTAAAAACCGTTAGATGGAGGGCGCGAGTGGCGGGGAATTGTGCGTCGCTTCATGCAATTTTAGTCACGATGCAGCGCTTCACGGGACAACAGCGTGCTTTTTGTATAAAACAATTTTACAAGCACAATGATTCCTACGTTACTGTACGACGGAGTGAGTGTCCAAGTGTTAATTTAATCAAAGCTTGGGTCAAGAAGTTCGAGCAAACGGGGTCGACAACGAATATTAAACAGGAGCCACGTTCAGGAAGAAGCGATGAGAAGATTCGGGAGATTGAAATTTCCGTAAGGAACGATCCAAAATCAGCATGTGTTAGCGAGTCTTCCAAAGTTTGCAGGAGTGCTAACGACGAGTGATGCACTTTTTTATACCCTTTTTAAGTAGTTTATTATTTGATCTTGGGAAGTTCCAACGGTTGTTTCTTAATTACCCTTTAATTTTATAAATTACTTTTGGGAAAATACGTACCTATTCACAGGTAGTATATATTTCCGGGTACAACATTTCCAACAGGTATAAAGACCGAAAATCAATTGCAAAATTTGTGGCCTCATCCTAGTGATTGGGAATGTACCTATCGATATATTGGAAAGAGTTGAACGAAATTTCCGAGTTCGATTAATCCAGTGTGTTAGAGATGCCACTATATTTCAATGACGTTTGAATAAATCCCTTCTCCTGCTTGGTTAGAACAACACATCCTTTTGGTCAGATAATGAACGCGCCGAGCGAAAAACCGGATATACCAGAAACGATTTCCAATGATTGCAATGTGAGCAAATTTGCGCAAAAGGTAAGTCGAGATTAAACGCAGTTTGTATTTTTCACTTAATAATGTTTGGAGTAACTATTGCCAGAATTACTATTATAGAGACCCACGTCCATCGTCCAAGATAATCTGTGAAGAAGTGTAGATGAACTGCTGCCGTACTATCGAATCGAAAACCATTGAGAATGCAAAACCACGTGACGCTTAAGACTCCCTTTCTCTCTCTCTCTCTCTATCTCTCTCTCTCTCTCTCTCTCTCTCTCTCTCTGTCGCCGATGCGTTGTCAGCTGGTAGCTGACAGCTGGCAAATGCGAATGTATTAGAATTCTCCATCGGTAAGTTCCGAATCCGCCAAACAGTCTGGACGCTATCTGCCCGATATCTTTAAAACTGTATAAACTAAATGAAATGAGTAAATAAATATACTTTAAGAACTTAATGGTAGAAATGAATAAAATCGATATCTGCGTTGTGTATAACTATACTATGTTTGTTCCGTCCTTTAGAAAAAAAAAACATCAACCTCCTCCCCTCCTTGGTACAATCACAAGCTTCATCATCATCATCGGAACTACAACCTGGATCCGGTCTTGGCCTTATTTAACAAGTATGAGGCTTGTTAAATTTTCCATAATAATTTGTTTTTCCGGTCAAGGTTATTAGCCTTTCGCAGGGATCACAAGCTTCGCTCCCTGCGTAATAAAAGAAATAAATTATGGATCATCTTCTCTCGGAATCGAACTATACCTGACTACTCCAACTTTCTTGGCTGTTACCTCCAATTAACGGAACTTTTCAACACCCTTTATCGCAACTATCTTACCAAAACTCAAACCAATCTCAAAAACGATCCCAAAACCTTCTTTTAGTTCGTTAATCATAAACGTAGATCCAACGGTTTCCCCATATCGCTTACCTTAAACTCTCATACCTCATCTGATCCTGTTACTATTGCTAACCTCTTCGCCACTCACTTCAATCAGTCTTTCACTAATGACTTCTTTGTTCCTGACCCGTCATACTTCAACTACCTGCCTAACTTTTCCTCCGGACACCTTCTCCACAACTCCTTTGATCCGACTTTAATTAAATCTAAGCTACTGCAACTCAAAGACGAGTTTACACCGGAACCTGATGGTATCCCTGCAATCCTCCTCAAGAAATACCCACCCGTTCTCTCTGCCCCCCTCTCACTGATCTTTAATCTCTCACTCTCTCAAGACGTATTCCCATACATTTGTAAAACATAACTTTTCACCGGAGCCCCTTCTCCACAACTCCTTTGATCCGACCATAATTGAATCCAAGCTCCTGGAACTCAAAGACGAGTTTACACCGGGCCCTGATGAATCCCTGCAATCCTCCTCAAGAAATGCTCATCCATTTTCCCCCTCTCACTGATCCTTAATCTCTCACTCTCTCAAGGCATATTCTCCTACATTTGTAAAACCTCCTTCATCATCCCCATCACAAGAAGGCTCCCAAAAAACGATGTCGCGAACAACCGCCCCATCGCCCAACTGTCCCACTTGCCACAGATTCTGGAAAGCATTCTATACGAATCTCTTAGTTTTCGGTGCAAATCTTTTATTTCACCAAGGCAACATGGTTTGGTCAATGGCCGATCAACTACAAACAACTTTGGCGACTCCGATGTTAACGGTTGTGCGGAGTCAGTCACAGAGATTATTCTTCTCGGGATGAAGATCTACATTCCACATTTCATCAAACAAAGTTCATCTGATAAGCCTTGGTTTGATAAAAAAATGCAAGCAGATTACAGCGGCAAGAAATAGAGCTTTTAAGCAATGGCGCTCCAATCCCACCGATGTTAACTGACCAAATTTTGTTGGAATCAGAAACGTGTCCAAGGTATGGTCTCCTTATCACAAAATCCACATCTCTAGAATCGAAAGTATTCAACGTTCCTTCATCTTTTTCCCGTACATTAATCGTCTCAAATTAATCAACCTCAAAACCTCAGGTCGTGGCTGACATAATATTCATTCATCGGCTCCTCGCCAGCTCGGTCGACTGCCCCTACCTCCATAAGTTAATTCCTCTGAACACAAACTCTCGAAATACGCGTAATCCTCACATTATCACCGCATTATGATCTCGCCGAACCTCATTTGCGGATGCTGAGAAATGTCAACTCCAATTCCGCCTTGTTCGACTTCGACCTCTCTACCCATATTCTAAAACACCGCCTCCTAAACCATTCTCACCACTATGCGTCACTTTCACACTCTACTATAACCTGCCACCACCTCTCGCCGATTCTCATGCCTTCTTAATTTGTCCTGGTTCTCTAGGTTAATCTGTGGGGGTTCTTTATACTACATGGAGAACCAACCCAAAATTTCAACCTAATTTCGACCGCCTACAGCGCGTCATATTAACCGCTATCCCACCGTTCAGCTATTTTACCTGTAAAAGAAAGCGTAGCTGAATTCATTATTCTATGCAGATAATGCAGAATTGAATTCAGCTCCCCTTTGCCATACGCCAACTCCATATCATTAACCCTATGAGATTTCTACCGGAAATCTCAACGTCATATTGGTTAGCAACAACTAAATCTAACCAAACGACGCTGTTGCATCATAGCAAAACCGCTGGGGTTATTTCAGCGTCTCTGAGTCTGGTTCTCACGCTGATTATTTCCCAAGCATCATCGGCGTCACTTTGACTTTCCCCAGACACTCTATTCGCTGGGGATCAATGATCTCTTTTTGCAGGTGAATAGCGCAAAATACCATTTTCGTCTCCTTCCCATTTTTATCTTCCCACAGTTCAACGCACTATGAGATCACCAGATTCACCGAATTAGGTCAGTGGGCTATCCTCAAAGTTGCATTGCATACAAAAACTAAATCCACCCCGGGATCATTGCACATTGTGTTCCGGTTCTCTCATTCTCTCTTGTCCGTCGACTATCGAATTAACCTAAGCGTTTATCCACCTCGATGGGCGGGGAACATGAGAGAGCACAAATGTAAAGATGATCTCGATTGGTTGCTTGTGGTGCAAATGCAAAATCCAAATTTCATCCCTAATTGGGATCAGTCACTATCCAACCGCCGCTGCGTGCACACACGCCGAGTCGTTGCACATTCATCATCGCGGTCGGCCACGCCGCCGTTAGTCGGCCGATATAGTCTACTGATTCGCCACCAATCTACGGCCAGATAATAAGTCAAGTCAAATGTTTTCTTTTCTTTTAATTGCTGTGGTCACAATTACGCGAAAGAAGTGTTTCATCTTGTATATAATTTGTGAAAATCAATTTAATAACATTCATGATAAATTCTATGTGAAGAAAAGAAAAACAAAACAATATTTGTTTCATCTTGTATATGGCTTATGAAAACCAATTTAATAAAATTCATAATAAGTTCTAAGTGAAGAAAAGAAAAACAAATTATAAACTATCCCCCCAGGATAATGTAAATAAATAATAAAGGCCATCATATCAACAAATAAAAGAACACTAAGACAACAAAACCACCACAGTGAATTTTTATTTTCTCCTGGATTTTCTTCAGGTGAACATTTGCTTTCGTAGTGACTACGTTGGTGAAGAAAGTGAAATTAGTGTCGTACGTCGGCACGAGTACTTGAACCCCCACAAATCCTAGTTAAGATAGTTCTTAAGCTCTCTAGTTTGTAACTTATTGTAGCGAGCTTAGGGTTCGCTGGATTAACTATTTAAAATAAATAAGAGCCGTTAAATCGATTTGAATTAATATAACACTTTGTGGCGTTTCTAGCAGATACACATACGACTAGTAAAGAACAACACCACCAAAAGCACATCCATTAAAGTCGTATACCATAGCAATAATATACCATTACCACATTAGTCGAATGTATTTGAGTTTAGAAATAAAATTCACATAAGCGGCAGTGGCCTGATGAGTAAGAGCTTTGGTTCTATCTTTTCGTGATTCTTACTGTGATAGCGTCGGTTCGAATCCATCGCTCTTCACTATCGTCGCAAACGCTATAACTGGTGACACCGACGTGATCTGTACGACATCCATCTTATTCAATATTTACACCTCCGATATTTCCCGCCCTGTGGACGGGAGAGTAAACCAAATATGCTATGCGGATGACGTCCTGGTGTACACGTCAACCAAAGGCCCTAACCTCGCAACAAATCGACTCAACCGTCACTTGGACGAACTGTATCAGTATTACAGTCGATGGAAAATCCGACTTAATCCATCCAAAGCAGTAGCCATAATTCTGAGTAGTAAACACTCCCAACCTGCTTCCCGATATTCACAGAATATTCGAATAAAAATGGGAGATACTACGATTAGACCACAGGACAAGATGAAATATCTCGGGGTCACTTATACCCCAAAAATGAATTTCATCAAACATGTGACCCACATTTCCAAAGGGGCCTCGGTCGGTCTAAGCAACTGCACAACATCTTGAAGTGGAGGAACAAAGTTGACACCAAAGTTAAGCTTCTCTGCTATAAGCAGCTAATCCGATCTGGAATATCGTACGCCTTTCCCATATGGTCCTGCATATCTTCGGCTCAAATGGAAAGACTTCGGGTTTTCGAAAGGAAACTCCTCAGAAGATGCACCACTCATTCTAGAAGGCCTGACGGTCGTCATTACCCCAACTCTCACCTATACGAAGGCGCCTCCATTACCCCTATCGACGAGTACTTGCTTCAATTAGGATATAAGTACCTCGAAAACATTCAGAACAGCGAGAACCTACTTGTACGGGACTCTTGCGTTCTTGACCCTACTCCCTCTCGATCTCTTCGGATCAAACCCCCACAATTTCTTCTTCAGTACAAAACTGAAGAAAGCACCCTTCCCAACAACATTCCCCTCTATAATAGCGGATTCCTGGACCCATCCCATAGGGTCTACTATTAACAAACCACACACACGAATGCACAGTACCAGACGGCACAAACACAAACATACACACCGACCAAAGAGCAGATTATCAGACGCCAAAGACGTGATCTGCGTTTAGTACCGCACCCAAGACCCACCGGTCTTGTATGATTTCTTTCCCACCATCCCTCTATAAAAGTAGTTAAAGAACACTTGGACTAACACTGTCCACACTATCCTTGGATACCCCCCTTTTTTTCTTCTCTTTTCAGATGCCGCGAGACCGAGCCCAACATCCTCACGGATGTGGGCGATTCTGGTTATCGCAAGATGACCAGAAGTCAGAGACAAGATGAAGGACACATATGTCCTGTCTCGCTAAATTCGGCCTTCTCGCCACAATTTTTTTTCGCCACAATTTTATCTGTACGACATAACACACACTCCCATCTACACACAGAACTTTACTTTACTTGTAATCACACGACTTCTACACAGGGCAGCGGCCCACTGGCCTGCTCTGACATTCTCTCGATCGCTCTTCGCTCAGTCGTCTCAAAGTTGATCGTAACGAAAGTTACTGGGAAGGGACTGGATGTGGCGTTTCTAGCAGATACACATACGACTAGTAAAGAACAACACCACCAAAAGCACATCCATTAAAGCCGCATACCATTGCAATAATATACCATTACCACATTAGTCGAATGTATTTGAGTTTAGAAATCAAATTCACATAAGCGCCAGTGGCCTGATGGGTAATGTTATGTTTTAATAAATGAGAAGTCTTTATGATTCGTTTTGTATTTTAAGGTATGCTATATATTTAAGGTAACTTTTAATCTAACTATAAACGTGGGCAGCGCTAGCCATGAACATTGTCCAAATGACCTAGATCGTTTTCACTGGGTATTACTTCATGTATTATGACAGATACAATAGATTGTTCGCACTAGGTGGCACTTCATATATCATTAAAGATACAATAGAATGTTTACGCTAGCTGGCACTTCATGTATCATGACATCTCCTTTTTATAATATTATAATTTTTGATTTTCATTTTGAATTACAAAATATAGTTTCAGTATATTTTCAGACTTAAAAACTAATTATACACTAGGACTTACAATTTATAATCTTTGAGATACGACGGTTGTTATGAAACTCTACCAGATCTTGTTACTTGATTTTGATTAGCTTGAACACTTTGATTTGAACTTGAATTTACAGTGTTGTTTGCAAAATCTGAACTCGCTTGTTCAGTACTTACATGAGTTACATTTGGGATCGGTTGAGTTACATTTGGAATCGCGTTTTTTGACACATTTTTATTATAATTATTTTCCGTCGTCTTTTCATACGAGGGTTGCCTTTTATATTTCGGGATTAGAGAACAAAAACAAATATTGATCATCGAAAATCACTTTATTGTTTTTTCTAAATATTCCCCATGAAGATCTATACACTTTTACATGCGTTTGAACCAATTGTCGAAGCACTTTTGCCACTCTGATTGAGGTATCTCCAACACATGCACTCTGAATGCAGCAACTGCTTCTTCAGGTGTCGAAAAACGTTGACCTCTCAGTTTGTTTTTTACGTACGGGAATAAAAAGAAGTCATTCGGTGCCAAGTCAGGACTATACGGCGGATGACCCATCAAATCGATGTTTTGGGTGCTCAAAAATGCAGTTGTCGCAGCCGATGTGTGAGAGCTCGCATTGTCGTGGTGAAGAGTGATCCGTCTTCGGCGGTTGGTTTTCCTGATTTCTTGGAAGACAACTGGCAAACAAATGGTTGTGTACCACTCAGAATTGACTGTTCTGCGTTGTTCTAGTGGTACGGTTGCGACATGTCCAGTTTTTCCCAAAAAACAGGCGATCATTTGCTTGGAAGTGCTTCGTGCGCGAACAACTTTTGTTGGATTTGGCTCATCTTGAAACACCCAGACAGTCGACTGCTGTTTACTTTCGGGCTCATACGCGTAAATCCACGATTCATCACCTGTCACAATGTCATAGACGTGTTTAGAAGCACCGCGACCGTATTTTTTGAGCATTTCTTTCGACCAATTGACACGAGCCTTTTTTTGGGCGATTGACAAATTGTGTGGGATCCAACGCGAACAAATTTTTTTGACAGTCAAATGTTTATGCAATATTGAATGTATGCTGGTCCCACTAACGCCTAAGGTTGTCTCAATCTCACGATAGGTCACATGAAGATCTTCCAATATCAGTTCGCGCACAGCATCAATGGTTTTCGGAACAACAACTGATTTTGGACGAGCTTCACGAAATTCATCTTGGAGTGAACTACGACCACGATTGAATTCACCATACCATCGATAAACACTGGTCCTTGATGGAGCTTCATCACCAAAAATTGAATTAAGTTCATCCATGCACTGTTGCTGAGTTAATCCACGCCGAAAGTTGTAAAATATAATCGCACGAAAATGTTGACGATTTAATTCCATTTTTGGGCCGAGATGAATCTTTTAAGTTACTGTAAACAACACAAATAGCGCTCGTATGTCAAAACGTTCTGAGTGCGTATAACCTCAAAAATGTCCAACTTTACGACAGAGCTGTCAATTGCCGGATTGCAACACTAGGGTTGCCAAATCCCGAAACATAAGAGGCAACCCACGTATAAGTGTACACGATTTCTTTCAAGTTTTCGACCGTTTGACATTTGCACTTCGTATGACCTTGGTCTATCACACATTTTTGTTACAACAGCTGGTTCTAATGGTTTACCTTCCTCTTTTCGAATATAAACATTTTCATTTAATTTCAAAGGATTCAAATTGTGACTTTTTCTATCATACAAGAGTTTCTGTTCATTTTGTCGCTTTATCAATTGTTGTCTAACTAACTCATTCTTTTTACATTTATCGGCCAAATTCCACGCGTTTTATAACCAAATAGCAATTCATTCGGCGATTTTATTTCGTTTTAGATCGGAGTGTTTCTATACTCTAACAATGCAAGTGTCGGATTTCTATTGCTATGTTCTATCTTTTTAAACATACTTTTTACTGTACCAACATGACGTTCAACCATACCATTCGATTGAGGATAATTTGCACTCGACGTTACATGTTCAAAATTCTACGATTTTGCAAAGTTTTGCATGTCTCTATTTACAAAATGGGTACCATTATCAGAAATTGCCTTTTTAGGAATTCCAAATCTTGCAAAAATTGACTTTAATTTTGACACAATTGTTGAACCTAACATGTTTTCCAATTTTGCAACTTCCACATACTTGCTGAAATAATCTATAACTAAAAGCCAATGGCTGTTTTTGAATTCAAATAAATCCATACCAATTGTTTCCCATGGAGCACTCGGGACTTCATGTGGTAACAAGGATTGTTGAACATTTGCTTTTTTGAAACGCATACAAGATTCGCAACTTTTTACAATGTTTTCAATGTGCTGATTCATAAATGGCCAATACAAAATTTCTCTAGCACGGTTTTTACACTTTTCAATACCAAGATGACAATAATGAATTAAATTTAACATCTCTTTTCGCAAGTTTTTTGGAACTACAATTCTGTTTCCCCTAAAAATTAAACCTTCAATTACACACAATTCATCAGCGTATGTGTGATACGGTTTTAATACTTTAGGTATCTTTTTTGCATCGGCTGGCCAACCTTGCAAGATATATTTCATTAACATCTGCATTTCAGCGTCATTGTGTTTCTTTTTGAAATTCTAGTTTTTTCTCCACGGATATCGGCAGTGAATCTATCAATAAGAAAACTTGTGCTTCAACATCAGCATCTTTTTCACGACATTTTGACGGTTCTATTAAAAATGACGAGATAAACCATCTGCCAATAAAAGTTCTTTGCCAGGCTTGTACTTTATTTCTATATCATACTTTTGTAATTTCAGTCTCATTCTCAATAGTCTCGCAGGACACTCGTTTAGTGACTTTTTAAATATAAACTCTAGTGGTTTATGATCGCTTTCAACAATAACTTTTTCCATAAATATACTGACTAAATCTAGCTAAAGTTTCTTTTTCTATTTGAGCGTACCTTTTTTCTACTTCAGTTAATGATTTGCTCGCATACGCGACAGGTAAATTATTTTGCAAAAGAACACTTCCCAAGCCATCTTTCGACGCATCAACAGACAAAGTGACCGGCTTGTTTACATCAAAATACTGTAAAACGGGGTTTTTTATCAGGATTTGTTTGACTTTTTGAAAACTTTTCTCTACATTTTCATCCCACCACCATGGTACGTCATTTTTAATCAAATTCCGCAAGTGAGAACTTTCATGTGAAACATTTGGAATGTATTTACTGACATAAGCTAACATACCAAGAAATGTTTCCATTTCTTTTTTGTTTTTTGGACGTTCCATGTTTGTGATGGCTTTAATTTTTTCATCCATTTTGATGCCATCTTTTGAAAAAATGTGACCAACATATTTCACTTGGTCAGCTCCAAAGATACATTTTTTTAAGTTGAACGTGATACCCCATTCTTCTGCTCTTTGCAAAACTTTTTTAACTCTTTCATTATGTTCTTTTTCATTTTTACCCCAAACCATGAGATTATCGATATAAATTACAACACCTTCAATGTCTCCAAAGATCATTTGAAATACCATTTGAAAATTTTCTGACGCTGAAGTTATGTCATAGGGCATGCGCAAAAATCTGTACCTTCCATACGGTGTATTAAATACTACTAAAAAGGAACTTTTATCAGTTAATTTTATCTGCCAAAATGCCTTGCCTGCATCCAGTGTCGTAAAAACCTTGGCATCAGGCATTCTAGAGCACAGCTCTTCAAAACTTGGAATCTTAAAATGTTCCCTTTTTATATTTTGATTCAAATAGGTCGGATCAAGGCAAATTCTCAACGAACCATCTGATTTTCTAACAATTACAAATTGATTTACCCAGTCTGAAGGACCTTGTACTTTTTTAATAATTCCTGACTTTTCCATTTTATCTAGTTCTTTTTTTAAGGGATCCATTAGCGCAATTGGAACCTTTCTGCACGGCAAAACTTTCGGTTCTGCATTTTCTCTCAGTCTAATATCATATTCAAAATCTTTAATACAACCTATTCCAGAAAAAACGTTTGTGTATTTTTTAACAAATTCATTTTTTAAGCTACTTTTTTCTTGTTTTTCTTCAACAATGTCAAGTCTTTGTACAAGTTTGAGCTTTTTCAATGTAGGTGAGCCTGTTATGTTTATTTGTATAACAATTTGATAATATATTTGTATTATCTTTATTTTTAATATTTATTAATATGTGTATTGTTAAGTTCAAATGGACTTACTTGTATTTTTATTGTTGAGCGGTCACTGCAGCTGTTGTTTGTCCGCGTCAGGTTGCAGGGGGCGTTGAACGTCGTGCTCCCCTGTTCAGCAAGCTGTTCCGTCGATATTTGGTTTTTAGTTGTTTTTAGTTTTGATTTGGTATTGTACTATTGGGTTGAATTGTTGAAGTTTCCGCAATAGCATTTGCCGCAGCCATGAAAATAAGTCCAATAGAAATTGCGGATAAGGTCCAGTGCTCCATGTTCTTATCACTAGATATTGATTGCTAATATTTCTTGAATCTGTGTTCTAGTCTCCTCGACAGCTTTATTTTTGGCCGAGACTTGTCGTAGATGGAGTCTGTTGTATATATTAAGCAAGCCACTCTCTTGAATGACTAATGAATCTACCTTGTGAATGTAGTAATCGTACGTTTCCGTATGTTTGTTTATCATTCGGAGATTGACGGCGAATTGTCATTTTTGCGAATTTATTTCCGGTGTATTATGTTTTATTTTATTATTTTTTTCTCCGCCAAGTAGAATTTGCATAAAGTAGTTTATGCAAATTAGCTACTTGGTGCGTTATTTTCCTTTTACAGGTAAAGAGGGGAATCAAAGGGGGATTAGTGGATTCTGGGGGGACCTGGACTCAATGTCGGTCCGTAACAAGCCAATAACGGGGGGATGGGTGCGAACATACAGGGCAAATTCTCTGATTGCCTTCAACCCGGCGAAGGACAGGACGATCCTTGTCCCTGTTCAATCCAAGTTGACATGCAGTCTCCACGTGACACCCCTGGATAGCTACTTTGACACCCGCCAAGTAGTGAACCAATGCATGCAGCGACATCCTGAGAAAGGTTGGCGCAAGGCTAATAACCAGGCCCGTAAAAATGAATTATTATGGCAAATTTAACAAGCCTCGGATATGGACCGGATACACGACGACGACGACGGAAACGAAAACTGCTAAATGATTTAAGGATTTTTTCATGGAACATACGCTCACTATACAGAGCTCGAGCTGCACAGCACCTAGCCGATGCCCTGTCCGAATATAAGGCTGACATAACAGCATTACAAGAAATAAGATGGACGAGGAGTGGTGTTTTTCAAAGAAAAGAGTATGACATTTATTACAGCTGTCACGCAAAACACCATGTGCTCGGGGTAGGCTTTCTAGTCAGCCAAAAATTGAAGCCTGCCATCATCGGCTTTAATGCAATAAATGAAAGGCTGTGCACTCTTCGCGTGCGAGGCAAATTTAAGAACATAAGCCTCATAAACGTTCACGGACCTACAGAGGTGTCCCCTGACGACGAAAAAGAAGAATACTATGAGAACGTCGAGCGGGCCCTCAATGCCTGCCCAAGATACGATGTGAAAATCGTTCTTGGGGATTTCAATGCGAAAAGAGGTGGGGAGCCGGTTTTCAGGCACTACGCAGGTTCCCATAGTTTGCATGAGAACACTAATGAGAATGGATTACGAGTCATCGAATTGGCAGCATCGAAAAACTTGGTCGTTGCGAGTACCAGGTTTCCGCGTAAAGATATCCACAAAGCCACCTGGGTATCACCTGGTGGAGCCACTCGCAACCAAATTGACCACGTGTTGATAGATCGCCGCCACTCTTCGAGCCTGATGACGGTACGAACGTACCGAGGTGCCAACGTCGACTCGGTTCACTATCTTGTTGGTACAGTTTTCCGAGCGCGGATTGCCTTACGGAGACGTATTGCATCCGCGGATCAGGTTCGAATCAACACGGCTGCCTTACCCAATGAGAACACCAGCAACATCTTTGGTCATGCGTTAAGACTCGCCCTCGAAGAGCTCGACGGAGGGAGAGTAAGTCCTGGGGCCAGATTGCCGAGCGTAGAAGAGAAATGGACACGCCTTAAGAATACTGTCATTAGTACTGCCAACTCCATCTTAGGCAGTAGTCGTAGAGATCGGAACGACTGGTTTGATGATGAGTGCAAACTAGCGACTGAACGTAAGAATGGTGCATACCGGGCAATGCAACAGTCTCATAGGACGCGGGTGCGCGAGGAGAAATACAAAGAGCTCAGAAGATCTGAAAAAAGACTTCACAGACAAAAGAAAAGTGCCCTGGAAAAAAACCTTGTCTGTGAAATAGAGAAAAGTAGAAAGCGAGGTCCGCATCAGGCGCGGAAGTTCTACCAAATAATCCGCAGTATGACGCGATACACACCACGCTGCACTTACTGCAAGGATATAGAGGATAATCTGATCACCGGTCCTGGAGGCATTCTGGAGCGATGGGAAGTGCACTTCAATGAATTGCTAAATGGTCAGCTCACAGAAGAATTGGAGGCTCCACCAATGCAAGACCAAGACCAAATGCTGCCGCCACCAAGCATTGAGGAAACATTAAAAGCCATTAGACAGTTAAAATCAAATAAAGCCCCTGGAGCTGATGGCATACCAGCTGAGCTGATCAAACAAGGAGGGACAGCGTTACATCACGCAATTCATGAGACCATGGTGCACGTATGGGAGCAAGAGATGCGGGAAGATTGGCGTCGAGGTTTAATTTGCCGCATACATAAGAAAGGAGATATCACACTGTGCTGCAACTATAGGGGTATAACATTGCTGAGTACCGCCTATAAGATACTCTCCTCTATCTTACAAGATCGGATAGCCCCATACGCTAAAACTATCATTGGTCAATATCAGTGTGGCTTCATCCCAGGCAAATCAGCGATTGATCAGATATTCACCCTTAGGCAGGCGATGGAAAAATGTCAGGAATTTAAGATTCTATTATGTAATCTATTTATTGACTAAGGCCGCCTAGGACAGCATAGACCGGGTAGAACTATATAATACCATGAGAGAATTCGGCATTCCAAACAAATTGATACAACTTTGTAGGTTTACCATGATCAACGTAACTAGTCAAGTAAAAATAGCGGGATTGCTGTCCAAATCAATAAACATCTTTAATGGACTCCGACAAGGGGACGGTCTGGTCTGCCTCCTCTTCAGCCCGGCATTGGAGGAAGCAATCCGTGACTCTGGCATAACAACTAGAGGGACTATTATCCCCAAGTCCGGCCAGATACTTGCCTACGCAGATGACATCGACATCATCGGTAGAACCGAATCGGCTGTACAGGGCTACCTCACCTAGATCGAGCATGCGGCACAAAAACTGGGACTGCACATTAATAAGGGAAAAACTAAGTACATGGTGGCAACTTCTGCGAAGAGAAGACCTAACGTTAGTCAAACTATCAGGATAGTGGAGCACGAATTTGAAGTAGTGCAATCCTTTAACTACCTTGGATCAATAGTATCAGCCGATAACAATATGGAAGAAGAAATACGCGAACGGCTGATTAAATCCAACAAAACCTTCTATGGTCTATCAAGGCTCTTTAAATCCTGAAATTTATCCAAAACGTCCAAGCTACTACTGTACAAGACCATGGTCTAACCAGTACTCATGTATGGATCCGAGACCTGGGTGCTTAATAAAAGGCACTCTGAACGCTTGGCCGCGTTCGAGAGAAATGTCTTAAGGAGAATTGTTGACCCCGTATGTGAGGGAGGACGATTCCGGAGACGCTACAACCATGAGTTGTACGCAATCTACCTTGAAGCTCATATTGTAAGAAAAATCAAGCTCGGTAGACTCCGGTGGGCGTGACACCTAGCTCGAATGAGCGAAGAGGAACCTGTGGGGCTTTTCAGGGCCCGAAGAGCCATGCATCGCTCGATCCCCACCATTCTCAGCGATGCGACTTACCTTGAAGTCGAATCTTCAGCAAGGTTACGCAACCTTGCTACGGCATTAACCGCCAACCAATTCGCTGGAATTAATTCGGTTATCCCCAAGGATAACCGACATAAATATATATTAGGCAGCTTACCTTTTTTGGGGGCTTTTCCAAACCTCTTCCCCACGGTCATTCCTAAAAGCATAATTCACGGCAAGATTATCATCTTGCCATGACATCAATTCATCAACCGAGCTTCCGCGACCGAACAATGGATGGCACATATCCACCAACACACGCTGATCTTTCCGTGTGTTATTTTCGTACACATTCATTGACCTAGCATTATTTCGGGTTGCTTGCACAGCTGCAAGCCAGATTTCCAACGGCATGTCTACGATCTATCTTTCCTAAAGTAAAGAAGATCAAATCAAACATTGGCCTTTCAGGCGCGCATATTTTGCTTGGATCTAAGCATGACCGATTTTATGATCCGTTGCCGTTTCTTGGAACGATCACCAGCATCGGTTATGGCCACCAATTTTAGTTTACACAAAGTAAACATTCAAGCGGATACTTTCGCCTGACAGTGCCTTTCAACGGGATTAACACATCCCTAAGATAACATGCATCGAATCATACGACCGAAATTTGTTTATTCTAGATGATCTAACAACGGCCATGCCCAATGTTCGATACATTTTTCCAAGATAGATTTCTGCCTTCGGCAAGGGTTTTATTGACTCACGTCAATCAAAAAATCTATCCCTTGCGTATGGCGGCAGTTTATCTTGCCCAAACATGTAGCAGCGGATTCGATCTGCTACATGAGTTTTTCTCTTTTCCTTTTTGTTTGGACCTTCGCCATTGGCGGCGGATCCTTTAGTTTTTTTTTGTTTTCGCCGGATGTCTGTAAAGAGACATCCAATCAGGGAGTCAGATCTTAACCACCGCGAAAGGCACAAGTACCGGGGACGTGGCGTTTATCAGAGAGAGTTTTCAACAGTCAAACGGCACATACGCGTCGCGAGTCGTCTCCAAAAAATCGTGTTTTAATCACTGAGGTGCGCGCATCTAAAAATACAAATTCATCCCTGCTGTAGCGAGAGTTTTATCATCCAGTCGGACTGCAACACACTCGGTGGTCGTGGTTGGGGAGTGTCACAAAGTTATTTAAAACAACACAATGCCTTTTTATTGCCTTCCGTAAAATCCGTCTTTCAAAAGTGAATATCAGCAAATTCGTCCTCTGCAATTTTGCATTAATACGTACCACTTGTGAAATTTGTGTTAAGAGAAAAATATTGAGTAACATACCCAATTAATGCCTAAAATAAATATTGTGAACTTTATTCGTTTAATAATGGTTAAATAAAAGAAACATCTCAAAAGTGAAATCAGCAAATTCGTCCTCTGCAATTTTGCATTAATAAGTACCACTTGTGAAATTTGCATTAAGAGAAAAATATTGAGTAACATACCCAATTAATGTCAATAATAAATATTGTGAACTTTATTCGTTTAATAATGGTTAAATAAAAGAAACATCTATCACAACGACAATATGCGAGTTTTTATTCTTTTTGCTTCTGTGTCAGTTTCTCTGCTCTTGGATCTTTTTACAAACACTCGCTGAACAACTGCGTGCATACATTTAGTGAAGTGACAATTCTGTTAGCAGACATCGGTGGTGCTTTTATGGAACCCGCATCCTTGCTGATGCCATCGTAAAAACTACTCTACAAACCTGCCCGGAAAGTCCTTTGTGGCAGGATGTATGGAAGAAGACAGCGCGGCA
The DNA here is from genome assembly GCA_963931805.1 of Microdon myrmicae. Classification (NCBI taxonomy): domain Eukaryota; kingdom Metazoa; phylum Arthropoda; class Insecta; order Diptera; family Syrphidae; genus Microdon; species Microdon myrmicae. The sequence goes on from OZ007502.1 coordinate 102,920,970, forward strand.
GACCTTGTCTGCGATGGAGGGATGGCGTAGACAAGGACGCCCAGAGCCTGGGAGTGCTAAACTGGATGACATCGGCTCGAAATCGGGACCGGTGGAGAGATTTGTTAAATAAGGCCAAGACCGGATCCCGGTTGTAGTGCCGATGATGATGATGATGAGCGAATAGCAGTTGGTACATTTAAGTTACCGTCAACCACAACAAATTCCAAAATCGATGGATGTCGATTTTCAAATTTGCATGTCAAGTAACACTTTCCCCAAACTGGAATTCGACTTCCTCCATATGCTTTTAAAACTGCATCAAATTTTTTAAGTTCTGGCTCATCGGTGCACACTTTATTCAGACTTTCCAGTGAAATCACGTTTCTGTGTGCGCCGGTGTCCAATTTTACATTTACTTTGTACTCATTTTCAATCTGAATCTTTTCGCACCAGTATTCATTTTGTTGTGAAAGAAGAATGTTTCCAATGAACAATGACTCTACTTCAAAAATTTCATTTTGATTTTGAATTAAATTTACCTTTTGAACTTTACATGCTTGTGCGAAGTGATTCATTCTACTGCACTGCTTTCCCCACGCCGGACACTGATTCATGGGATGAAACTTTAGGCAGCGATGACACAGCTTTCGAGTTGGCGATGTGCTGCCATTTGTTGGCACTGCTGCGCATTGCTTGGCTGCTTCCCCTTCTTTTTCTGCTTCTGTTGGTTTGTCGATGCTTTTATCACATTCACTTTTGACTCAGCTTCCAATGTTTTGAGTTGTGTTTGTGATAGCTCGGCTGCTTTACAGATGTTTATGCACTTTTCCAGGTTCAGATCGTCCTCTCGCAACAATCTTATTTTCAGGTCCTGGTCAAGCACACCACAGATCACACTGTCTTTTATGAGACTGTCACGGAGATCACCGAAACCACATAGACTGCTCAGCTTTCTCAATTCGGTGATGAACGACGAAAAAGTTTCACCTGGTTGCTGCTTTCGTGTGAAAAAAATGTGACGATCCACACTTTCATTTGCTTTGGGCGTGCAAAAGTTTTCGAAAGCATCAATCACAGTTAGTAGCACTTTTTTCTCATCGTCCGTCAGGCCAAACGTGTCGAATCGGTCCAACGCTTCCTCTCCTATCACATGAAGGAGAACTGCAACTTGTCGTTCTGCGGGCTTCGTATCGAGTCCTGTTGTCCAATTTTCTTTGAGGTTTCCTTCAAACGAGAGGGCGGCGGGTGGCCGCATGGACGACTCCATCGCAGCGTTTTGGTCGTCCACGTCTTTTTCTTGAGCCTGGTTTCCCGCTGGGTTTTTTCCTTGGTCGAGTTATTAGTTTTCAATGAGAGCAGGAGGATTTTGAGGGATCTCTAACGGATTCTCGACTTGATTCTTCTCGTTGCGTATCTACTAGTGGCGGCGTACTGTCGTCGTCGGTTTCGCCACGTGCCGCGAATCTGGGTTTATCAACTGGATCCTCCTTTTTTAACACTTTTTAACGGACTGCGCCATGTTATGTTTTAATAAATGAGAAGTCTTTATGATTCGTTTTCTATTTTAAGGTATGCTATATATTTAAGGTAACTTTTAATCTAACTATAAACGTGGGCAGCGCTAGCCATGAACATTGTCCAAATGACCTAGATCGTTTTCACTGGGTATTACTTCATGTATTATGACAGATACAATAGATTGTTCGCACTAGGTGGCACTTCATATATCATGACAGATACAATAGAATGTTTACGCTAGGTGGCACTTCATGTATCATGACAGCTAAGAGCTTTGGTTCTATCTTTTCGTGATTCTAACTGTGATAGCGTCGGTTCGAATCACTCGCTCTTCACTATCGTCGCAAACGCTATAACTTTATTAGTCCGTTAATCACAACCGTTACTTTTACCGTACACAACGATTTCTTGACTTATCGCTTCCGTACTTATCCCGTCTTTTACTTTTACTTATCGCTTGCTTCACTGCTTACTTATTACTTTCTACTTATTACTTCTTACTACCGCACTTATCGCTTGCTTCACTTTCTACTTCTTACTCATCTCCATGATCTGTGTGCGACGTATTTATACCGTTCCCTCATTCTGATTTGGTGTTTCGTTTCCGTCCGTTCCATAGTCTCGACTTTTCTATTGTCCATAGTCTCCAGTTTTCCAGTACTTTATAGAATATTCCAGTACTTTGTTCTGGACTTTCTAGAATATTCTAGTACTGATTGTCATATGCGTCACATTATATATACTTTAGATGTAGGTAATTAAGTGTTGGGGGGAGTGGGAGCGAACATACAGGGCAAAGTCTCTGCTTTCAATCCGGCGAAGGCCAGGACGATCTTTGTCCCTGTTCAATCCAAGTTGGCATGCAGTCTCCACGTAATACCCCTGGATAACTACTTTGACAGCCCTCAAGTAGTGAACCAATACATGCAGCAACATCCTGAGAAAGCTTGGCGCAAGGCTAATGACCTTGTGCGGAAAAACAAATTATTATGGAGAATCTAACAAGTCTCGGATAAGGACCGGATACCGGTGGAGAGACTTGCTAAATAAGGCCAAGTCCGGATTCCGGTTGTAGTGCCGATGATGATTATGATGAGTTAAGTGTTACTTGAATTAAGCCAATAAATGGGGTGGTAGCCCCACTAAACTATAAACTACTACTCCAGGCCTCACTGACTCACCTGTCTTGTGATTTCTCCTTCCACGCTTCGCCCTCTGATCTGATCTCCCCAACGTCACGACTTACATTGTCCTCCCATCTCCGTAAATAATGACATCTGCGTTATTTTGATTCTAAGACATTTTCCCGTGATACCCGTCAATCTGCGAATGCGCATCAGTTCACGTTGAAGGTGGACTTCAGGCGCACAAATACACATAGAGAGTCACTCCGAACCACGCGAATGTGGGATGTTATGCCTGATCATGTGTTTCCTGGTCGTTGTGATGTCCAGACATTCAAGACCAATATACATCGACACCTCCTTTCCTTATCCACTTCCTCTCCATCCGCTCGCACTGTGCTCTGACATTTAAGGGTACTTCAAAATCCCCTGTTGTGCGCGAGTTATTGAAAAAAAAAACAATTGAATTTCAAAATCATCCAAATTCTTTTCGTTTGAATGTATGAACACACTCATCTGATTTAAGTGTCCCGTCCAACAACCCTGGATGAAATAAAATGTCAATTCTGACAACCTAAATTACGATCAAGATTCTCTTTCTTTTTCCACATCCGCTAAAAGCGATAGTGACGGACTTATTCTAAGGTGCGGATAATAAAATCTATTATATGTGTGAAATCTATGAGTTATTTAAAAAATATTCGCATTCACCTAAAATATAATCCATATTCTGTGAATATTGCTTAAAAGTTGTGCATTTGACGGATTATATTTATCGATGCAAGCGAATTAAATTTGTTCTCCGGGCGATTTGACAGTTTTGCTATTTATGTTTATTTCAGAGTAAATATGCCTCCAAGGAAAAATAAAGTCCAAAAAGAGGAAGTCCAGGTGTCTCTAGGGCCCCAAGTGCGCGATGGTGAATTGGTGTTCGGTGTTGCCCACATCTATGCCAGTTTTAACGATACATTCGTACATGTTACTGATTTGTCAGGACGGGAAACAATCGCCCGCGTTACCGGAGGCATGAAGGTGAAGGCTGATCGTGATGAGGCCTCTCCCTATGCTGCTATGTTGGCCGCACAAGTGAGTATAATGCAACTTAATTATTTAGGGATCGAATTGTATATGTATGATTTTATTTGCAGGACGTTGCTGAAAAGTGTAAAACGTTGGGCATTACAGCTCTTCACATCAAATTGCGGGCTACTGGTGGAAATAAAACGAAAACGCCTGGACCAGGAGCACAATCAGCACTGCGTGCTTTAGCTCGCTCATCCATGAAAATCGGCCGTATTGAGGATGTCACACCAATTCCTTCGGACTCGACGCGCAGAAAGGGTGGTCGTCGTGGACGACGTTTATAAGTTTTATATTTTCTTTTCGTGATTATCTGAAGTACATAAGGCTAAGCACGATAAGTCTTTTTTTATTTTATTATATAGAAATGCTTTTGACAAAATTGTTTTTCGATACGGAGTGTTTTCAAGAGGTACGAAAGGATCGCGAATCCTTTTTATGTCTACAGAGTGAAGTGAGATTGATTACGGGTCGGAAGGTCTTTGAGGTCGTGTACTTTTGAAACATTACTAACAGTGTATGGGCAGTGATTTTTTTTTTTTTTTTTTTTTGATTAAGTCGGTTGGAGAACAAATTACAATAATTCGTTAATTTCTGTTTTTCGTTCACAAAAGATGTTTTGTTGCTTTTGAATGTCAATGCAGGGCGCCTCTGGAAAAGGGAACGTTAAGGAGAGAAAGAAAACATAATGCCGAGTACATGGAGATTGTAATCGTAGGGCAATGCATGATCAAGTAGAGCTTTCCTCAATTGTATAATTCGATTGACGAAAGGTTTGGCGACAATTATAATATAGAGATATTTGACGGTTAGTCAGTGCCTCAAATCCTCTGTGAAATAGTAGTTAGTTCTACGGATCGATAAAAAAGGAAGATGATCGGACGTCGTTGTGAGAATTGCTTGGGCGCTCCCTGACTTTGGAAATTCAGAAATACCCCTAAACCGATTTAGACGCATGTCGGATTTTCAAGGACTAAACTTGTTCTGTTAGGTTGAAAGAGACTGCAAGATTCAGAGTTGCAGCTATGAATTTGCAACAAACTTAGTGCTCTTCGAGTTGACTCTGAACAGAAGAGGGAGTAGATGAAATTTCTAGAGAGAAAGTGCAGATCGGCGGTGACTTCCTGAATGAGGCAGCGTTGGGGGTGGAAGTATGACGGACAACGTTGAGGTCGGAGATGCAGAGAATGTGAACAATTCTCAACCACATTTCTTCACCGCTGGTGGAGGTGTATGCCAATCCATCGATTCCCACCCGTGAAATCGAGGTAGTGCTGTTTTCAAGGTGCTGGCGAGCAACATGTCGAGATACCGTTGGCGTAAGTGGTTCAACCGATTAAGCAAATTAGGTTGATCAACCGGGAGGCAGAGTTGTCATCTGAGGTAAGCACTCTGGTAAAGTGTAATCTTGCGACAAGGTTTAGCACAGGATAAATGAGAACAAACTAAAGGTGCCGACAAGGAACAAGAAGAAAGTTTTGGCGCATGTTAGTGTTGTTCGAATGTCACTATGTCTTTACGTCGAAGAGTTCCGCCGAACACTATTTTCCAACACACGAAAAATAAATTCAGCACACAAATTGTTTGTAGGAAGCGTTTATTAATTTTCCTTTTATTTATTACATGTTTAGAAGTCGCGACGTTACGCTAGTACACTTTACAATTCAATTTCGGTGAAACACTTAAACGAGTTTACACATAATAGATAATCCTTTCAAACACACTATACAATTTCATCATCATCATCGGCACTACAACCGGGATCCGGTCTTGGCCTTATTTAACAAATCTCTCCATCGGTCTCGATTTCGAGCCGATGTCATCCAGTTTGGCACTCCCAGGCTCTGAGCGTCCTGGTCTACGCCATCCCTCCATCGCAGACAAGGTCTGCCGCGCTGTCTCCTTTCATACATCCTGCCACAAAGGACTTTCCGGGCAGGCTATTCTTCGCTCGTTCGAGCTAGGTGTCCCGCCCACCGGCGTCTACCGAGCTTGATTTTTCTTACATTAGCTTCAAGGTATATTGCGTACAACTCATGGTTGTAACGTCTCCGGAATCGTCCTCCCTCACATACGGTGCCAACAATTCTCCTTAAGACATTTCTCTCGAACCCGGCCAAGCGTTCAGAGTGCCTTTTATTAAGCACCCAGGTCTCGGATCCATACATGAGTACTGGTAAGACCATGGTCTTGTACAGTAGTAGCTTGGACGTTTTGGATAAATTTCGGGATTTAAAGAGCCTTGATAGACCATAGAAGGTTTTGTTGGATTTAATCAGCCGGTCGCGTATTTCTTCTTCCATATTGTTATCGGCTGATACTATTGATCCAAGGTAGTTAAAGGATTGCACTACTTCTAATTCGTGCTCCATTACCCTGATAGTTTGACCAACGTTAGGTCTTCTCTTCGCAGAAGTTGCCACCATGTACTTGGTTTTTCCCTCATTAATGTGCAGTTCCAGTTTTTGTGCCGCCTGCTCGATCTGGGTGAAGGATTCCTGTACCGCCGATTCGGTTCTACCGATGATGTCGATGTCATCTGCGTAGGCAAGTATCTGGCTGGACTTGGTGACAATAGTCCCTCTTGTTGTAACGCCAGAGTCACGGATTGCTTTCTCCAACGCCAGGTTGAAGAGGAGGCAGGCCAGACCGTCCCCTTGTCGGAGTCCATTATAGATGTTTATTGGTTTGGACAGCAATCCCGCTATTTTTACTTGACTAGTTACGTTGATCGTGGTAAACCTACAAAGTTGCATCAATTTGTTTGGAATGCCGAATTCTCTCATGGTATTATATAGTTCTACCCGGTCTATGCTGTCCTAGGCGGCCTTAGTCTATAAATAGATGATATAATGGAATCTTAAATTCCTGACATTTTTCCATCGTCTGCCTAAGGGTGAATATCTGATCAATCGCTGATTTGCCTGGGATGAAGCCACACTGATATTGACCAATGATGGTTTTAGCGTATGGGGCTATCCGATCTTGTAAGATAGAGGAGAGTATCTTATAGGCGGTACTCAGCAATGTTATACCCCTATAGTTGCTGCACAGTGTGATATCTCCTTTCTTATGTATGGGGCAAATTAAACCCCGACGCCAATCTTCCCGCATCTCTTGCTCCCATACGTGCACCACGGTCTCATGAATTGCGTGATGTAACGCTGTCCCGCCTTGTTTGATCAGCTCAGCTGATATGCCATCAGCTCCAGGGGCTTTTTTTGATTTGAGCTGTCTAATGGCTTTTAATGTTTCCTCAATGCTTGGTGCCGGCAGCATTTGGTCTTGATCTTGCATTGGTGGAGCCCCGAATTATTATGTGAGGTGACCATTTAACAATTCATTGAAGTGCACTTCCCATCGCTCCAGAATGCCTTCAGGATCGGTGATCAGATTACCTTCTTTATCCTCGCAGTAAGTGCAGCGTGATGTATACCGCATCGTACTGCGGATTATTTGGTAGAACTTCCGCGCCTGGTGCGGACCTCGCTCTCTGCTTTTGTATATTTCACAGACAAGGTTTTTTTCCCAGGCACTTTTCTTTTGTCTGTGAAGTATTTTTTCAGATCTTCTGTGCTCTTTGTATTTCTCCTCGCACACCCGCGCCCTATGAGACTGCTGCATTGCTCGGTATGCAGCATTCTTACGTTCAGTTGCTAGTTTGCACTCATCATCAAACCAGTCGTTCCGATCTCTACGACTACTGCCTAAGATGAAGTTAGCAGTACTAATGACAGTATTCTTAAGGCGTGTCCATTTCTCTTCTACGCCCGGCATTCTGGCCCCAGGACTTACTCTCCCTCCGTCGAGCTCTTCGAGGGCGAGTCTTAACGCATGACCAAAGATGTTGCTGGTGTATTCATTGCGTAAGGCAGCCGTGTTGATTCGAACCTGATCCACGGATGCAATACGTCTCCGTAAGGCAATCCGCGCTCGGAAAACTGTACCAACAAGATAGTGATCCGAGTCGACGTTGGCACCCCGGTACGTTCGTACCGTCATCAAGCTCGAGGGGTGGCGGCGATCTATCAACACGTGGTCAATTTGGTTGCGAGTGACTCCATCAGGTGATACCCAGGTGGCTTTGTGGATATCTTTACGCGGAAACCTGGTACTCGCAACGATCAAGTTTTTCGATGCTGCCAATTCGATGACTCGTAGTCCATTGTCATTAGTGTTCTCATGCAAACTATGGGAACCTGTGTAGTGCCTGAAAACCGGTTCCCGTCCTATTTTTGCATTCAACTCACCAAGAACGATTTTCACATCGTATCTTGGGCAGGCATTGAGGGCCCGCTCGACGTTCTCGTAGTATTCTTCTTTTTCGTCGTCAGGGGACTCCTCTGTAGATCCGTGAACGTTTATGAGGCTTATGTTCTTAAACTTTTGCCTCGCACGCGAAGAGTGCACAGCCTTTCATTTATTGCATTAAAGCCGATGATGTCAGGATTCAGTTTTTGGCTGACCAGAAAGCCTACCCCGAGAACATGGTGTTTTGCGTGACAGCTGTAATAAATGTCATACTCTTTTCTTTGAATAACACCACTCCCCGTCCATCTTATTTCTTGCAATGCAGTTATGTCAGCCTTATATTCGGAGAGGGCATCGACTAGCTGCTGTGCAGCTCGAGCTCTGTATAGCGAGCGTGCGTTCCATGTAAAAATTCTTAAATCTTTTAGCAATTTTCGTTTCCGTGGTCGTCGTCGTGTATCCGGTCCATATCCGAGGCTTGTTAAATTTGCCATAATAATTCATTTTTACGGGCCTGGTTATTAGCATTGCGCCAACCTTTCGCAGGATGTCGCTGCATGCATCGGTTCACCACTTGGCGGGTGTTATTGACGTCCGGCGCCGTGCTTCCTCGGAATGAGGGAAGAGCGGGGACCTTTTATTATTTCTTTATTTAATATTATATTTTAGAATATGGATTATTCTAATTTAAACTCTTTTTATTTAAGTAGTTTAGTCACGATGAGAAATGTTTATTTTTATTTATTTCTTTTTGTTTATTTGTTGTCTTCTTAATCTTATCTTAATCAATCTCAACTATTTCTCTCTCACTGTGTATTACACAAACTCAAAACTCCAACAAAACTCAAAGTGAAACTACTTGAACTGCTTCTCAACTCGAACTGAACTGCCTTTACAATTGAATTTTTTCTCTACTTATAGAACATTGTGTTCTAATTTACTGTAAATTATAATATGAACAAAACAAATTTTCTCAAAGTATTCCTTTAGTTTCTGTGACTTTTAAATTGAATAAAATTTGAACGAAAATCAAAGTGCTCTGTTTTGAAATAAAAAGAAAAAAAAATAAAAAAAATCCAGAATACTACCCTTTAATAAAGGGTAGTATTCTGGAATACAACAGTGTCAAAGTAGCTATCCAGGGGTGTCACGTAGAGACTGCATGTCAACTTGGATTGAACAGGGATAAGGATCGTCCTGGCCTTCGCCGGGTTGACAGCAATCAGAGACTTTGCCCTGTATGTTCGCACCCATCCGCGAATTTAATTTTGGCGAAACACTTAAACGGCTTTAAACATAATAGATAATCTATCGAGTACACTATACAATTTAATTTCGGAAACAATTAAATGGGTTTAAGCATAATAGATAATCCTTCGATCCAACCAGCATTCAATGGCTTAACTGTACGGATTACTGTTACACCGGTAGATCATCATCATCATCATCATCGGCACTACAACCGGGATCCGGTCTTGGCCTTATTTAACAAATCTCTCCACCGGTCCCGATTTCGAGTCGATGTCATCCAGTTTAGCACTCCCAGGCTCTGGGCGTCCTGGTCTACGCCATCCCTCCATCGCAGACAAGGTCTGCCGCGCTGTCTCCTTTCATACATCCTGCCACAAAGGACTTTCCGGGCAGGCTATTCTTCGCTCGTTCGAGCTAGGTGTCCCGCCCACCGGCGTCTACCGAGCTTGATTTTTCTTACATTAGCTTCAAGGTAGATTGCGTACAACTCATGGTTGTAGCGTCTCCGGAATCGTCCTCCCTCACATACGGGGCCAACAATTCTCCTTAAGACCTTTCTCTCGAACGCGGCCAAGAGTTCAGAGTGCCTTTTATTAAGCACCCAGGTCTCGGATCCATACATGAGTACTGGTAAGACCATGGTCTTGTACAGTAGTAGCTTGGATGTTCTGGATAAATTTCGGGATTTAAAGAGCCTTGATAGACCATAGTAGGCTTTGTTGGATTTAATCAGCCGTTCGCGTATTTCTTCTTCCATATTGTTATCGGCTGATACTATTGACCCAAGGTAGTTAAAGGATTGCACTACTTCAAATTCGTGCTCCACTACCCTGATAGTTTGACCAACGTTAGGTCTTCTCTTCGCAGAGGTTGCCACCATGTACTTGGTTTTTCCCTCATTAATGCGCAGTCCCAGTTTTTGTGCCGCCTGCTCGATCTGGGTGAAGGATTCCTGTACCGCCGATTCGGTTCTACCGATGATGTCGATGTCATCTGCGTAGCCAAGTATCTGGCTGGACTTGGTGACAATAGTCCCTCTAGTTGTAACGCCAGAGTCACGGATTGCTTTCTCCAACGCCAGGTTGAAGAGGAGGCAGGCCAGACCGTCCCCTTGTCGGAGTCCATTATAGATGTTTATTGGTTTGGACAGCAATCCCGCTACTTATATATCTACACCGGTAGATACTTTTCGTTTTTTTACACACGCACAGGCCGACCTCCTGGGGTTTCTCTAACTGTACTAGAAGTAGACTGCTCTATCTGATTTTTCCTATCCATCTCCATTCGCTTCCCCTCATCTGAAAAAGAAATTTCCCATCATCATTTTCCTTCTCATCCTCTTATCTGCAAGAGAAAATTTCCTATTCGGTTTTCAATTCTAACTTCTTATCGGAATCTTGCTTCGAAGAATCGAGCGTACCCCCACTTCTTTCTCGGTCCTTTCATGGGATTTGTTTGCGTTACACATCTGGCTTACGACAACAAGAGTTTTTGTGTGCTTCAGATGGGTAACAAAGGAACCGTGGGATTTGGTACCGGTTTCTAGCTCGCATTTCCAAGTCGTAAACATCTGGCGTGAAATTGGCGTTAAGATATTTATGATTGCAAGAATTCTGTGCCGGCGGGCGCACATGCGCTTCTTAGTTTTGGGATCTTGCGAGGAATTTAGGGTGCTAATTGCTATTAGCTACATGAGGAGATATGCGTTATTCTGTTTGTTTTCAGAAAAATGTGTTTAATGGATGAATTGAATGGAGGCATTGAATTCAATATTAGGACATTTTGAATGTTTAGTTCGATTGGTTTTTACTATTGAATTCAATGTTGGGTATTTGGAATACTACCTTTTGTTTCAGGCGGAAAAAAGGGCATTTGAGGACACGTGTCTGTGGGCACGTGAAATCTGGATATAGGTGAGTATGTTCCTTGGTGGAACGACAATATCTCAACCTATAGTGGATTATGTGGTTCGTAGAACCGTCACAAAGTCAGTAGGCAGTTGAAGCGAAGTAGTTGTCGTGGACCAAGAAGATGGTGCCGTTGTCCCTGCCTGGGGTAAGAGAGCATCGCCGACCTCTCCCTGATTGATAAATGTGGAGAAAGTTTAATGGTGATCAACCTCTTATGTTGGCGGTATGCAGTTGGCTAGCACTATTCTCCTTCCTGTTCGTGGCAGAATCTTGCGTAGAGGTGGTGGACACACTTACATAAAAATGACATGCATTGTGGGAAGGTTCGTTGGGTCACGCGGATGAAAATCCTCCTGCACGAAGAATTCAGGCACTACATAATTAGTCTATCTTACCTTGGATCATGTCTGAAGAGGCGCGATTGTCACTAGGTTAGCGCACGAGCGCGTCGTTTCGGATGGTCTCTATGCTGTCTCGCCAACAGCTGGAGGAACTGTGGGAGAGAAGTTGGGTGTGCCGCCGTACGGCACGGGTTCACTCCCATCCCCATCATCACTTTAAGTTCGTCCATTGTTCCGCCGACCAACGAACAAATCTCCACCATCTTTCGTTCACAACAAGGGAGGCGAAATCTCGTAAGGAAACAGACACAAGGAGGAAGTAATTAAAACGCACTTTTTGTTTATTATAAAAGGTTCTTTTTATTCAAAACAAATGTCGGAAACCGACACAAGGAGGAAGTAATTAAAACGCACTTTTTGTTTATTATAAAAGGCTCTTTTTATTCAAAACAAATCTTACTGCATTTAATTAGATTCCAGAAAAGAGATTCTAATTACACTGACGATGAAACGGATGCAGAAAAAAAAGTAAGACAGTGCACTCTACTGGTATGGCATTATACTGGGGACACAAGAAAAATTACTTTTAATTGAACATTTTTGCTATTTACTTAATTTGACTCAATATGCTAAAATCGCCAATTTTCACACTTACGCATACCCGGAGCGTTACGGATAGCGGTGGTAGAGGACCGACCGGCTCGGTCGGGTGATGAAAAACGACTCTACGAAGTGGATTCGCTGGTGGCATGATTTGGGGTGATGTGGTGAGTATCCTTTCGGCTAAGGGTGCGTTTTACCCACCACAAGAGAACCATAGAATCTCTCTTTGTGGAATAGAGAACCAGATCTCGTATCGAAGATCATGGTGGTATGTGTGTATATGCGATCGTCCAAGATCTTTGTTTAACTCTTGCACGAAGGCCAACGCGAAACGAATTCAGAACCCTTGAAGAGGATAAAGGCATTTATGAGATATGAGTTCGGCTAAATAAATAAGCTGCAACATATTAGGTGTGGGGCTGCATTCGGGATACTTGATACAATTTTGATTGACGTTAAGGGCCCTAAGGAGGGAGATCCTTAAGTCTGCGAGGGGTGTAAAACCGGGCGTCCTACTGAAAGTTGCTACGCGTAGTAGCCGTGGTTAAGTGAGGAGCCGGAATTTAGGAAATTGAGTAGCATAGTCGAGAATTGGCGAGCGGAGTCGCGTGAATTTGGATGATGTTCGAGTAGAGTCGCGATGTGGGTGAAAAGGAGTCGAAACGGAGTTGAATGTAGTCGCATGAAGTTGAGTGCTTGTACCCAGAAGGGGCTTTCAATATTTATTATTTTGGCTATAATATCGTTTAAATGGTTATGTTATTGTTAGTACATAGAAGTTTATACAGGAAGACGTCTTAGTTTAGTTTATTGCAATGGAAACTTTGATGGAACAGTAATTTTGGTAGTCAATAACACACGTTATATTTTGGGGAAGGTTAGAAAAAGTGCACAGAATGAACATTCGACGAAACAATCACAATAGTAAAGATTTTGTTCTTAACTTAATCACACACGCGTTTAATTTAATAGATTTGCTGCACATCACAGGAAGAAAAAAAGGTTTTGATTGAGTCGACTGAATTAGACTACTAGTTGCGACGGACAAAGAACTAAAATTCCCGACTCCGAGATATACGCGTCCCGCTGCACTATGGGAAGGGGGAGAAAAACCTACCGTCGCGATCGGTGGTTGGAATAAAATTCAGTGAGGGTTTGAATCTGACTCCTGATTCACCCTCAATTCAGTGGTGAGTTTGTCAGCACTAAAGAGAAGAGAGAGAAAATTCCTCGAAATGGGGTAACCAGTAAGAGCATCTTGCTGGCTAAATTCCGGTGGTGTGTGTGAGATGATCTTAGCAATGTCCTAATGGATCACTGTTTGCTCATGCCGCAAGGTCATGAGAAACGAATTCAGAAACGTTGAAATGGATAAAGGCATTTATGAGATGTGGGATCGGGTAAGTAAATAAGCTGCAACTCATTAGGTGTGGTGATGCATTCGGGATACTTGATACAATTTGGATTGTATATCATATAGGGATCTGGTCCCGCTCGGCCACGATTCTAACGGATCACAGGGCATAACAAGAAGATAACAGCACGCGAACTGGACAATGCTACTGAGAGTAACATTACGAGCATATGATAATATTGACAACAACAGGTGAAGTCACAATTCGCTCATGAAAGTTGAGTCCGAGTGCTAGGCACCGATTGAATAGCACAGTGAAAGTCACAAGTCACTCATGAAAGTTGATTCCGATAGGTAAACACCGATTGAAGAGCACAGGTAAGGTCAAAATTCACTCACTGAAAGTGTTACAATAATTTTGCACACAATTAAATATATATATATATATATCTGTATTATTTGAGGGTGTACCCACGTTGCAGTTTTAGTGATGTCTGCCTTTAGAACGTCTTGTGACGTGCCGAACCGCTGATTGGTTTGCGTTGACCGCTATCCTTGGTGCAAGGGGTGTTGAAGTCTTGAACCATCTGTGTCTTCACCTTTGTTCAACCCGACGATTATAGGTTTATTAAAATTATTCAACCCAGATACCCCTTGTGCGAGGACAATCGTCTTTGTTTTAGTTTTAATTGAGTAATTCATCTCCCAACAGCGCGAACATCCCTGTATCAGAACTCGTTCCGTTACAGAGCGGGGAAGCTGTGGAACTCCCTTCCCACGCGAGTGTTCCCGGAGCGTTACAACCTGCAACTGTTCAAAAAGAACTGCAACAGTTATTTGATGGCATCTCGGGGCGCCCACTCGACGCTATAGGTTCGCCTCTCCCGAGAGAAGTCTAATAAAAAAAAAAAAAAAAAAAAAAAGGCTAATAACCTTGCCCGGAAAAACAAATTATTATGGAAAATTTAACAAATTTTACTTGCCAAATAAGGCCAAGACCGGATCCTGGTTGTAGTGCCGAGGATGATGAATTCACTACTTTGGTCCACATCTTGTTAATTTATTAAGAGTATTATTTATTTCGTTATAACTTTACGAAAGCATTCACGTTTTGCTTCGCGTTCATTAAAACATTCATCCGAACTATTAATTGTAGACGAATTTTATCTCTTTCACGAACTTTTTATTTTAACTGAAAACTCCTGTCAAAGTTTTTCTCATTTTGTTTTTTTTTTTTTTTATTCGACGTTAACTTTTTATTTTAATTATTACCAAGTAGTTTTTTAATGTTTTCTGTTATGATTATTATTATTATTATTTATCAAGATGAGAGAGAGAGAGTGTGTGTGTGTGTGGGTGTGGGACCTAACAAAAGTTGATTTGGATTGATAAACACTGGTGGTTTAATTGAAACGCACAGGTTGGTGCATACTTTAAACTGACCAACACAAAAAAACTCTGACACATATTCTCGCCGTCAACCTAAGGCGATTTTTTTCCGAAAACGAAACAACAGACCCCAACACTTTATTCATTTATTCAAACGACGCACCCGAAGCCCTATCCGTGAACTTCCCTTGGTGGATGGAGTCTAGTTCCAGCAATTGTAGCGTTTGCAGGCGGTCGTAGATCCCAACAGGAGCAACACGATGAGAGCTGGGTTCTGTATCAGTTTGTATGTCTCTCCATGTGAACTAATTTTGCATACCGGCAGAGCTTGTGAACCATGGAGGGGAGGCAACCGCTCGAAATATCCACCAGCTCATCAAAACAATATGGGATAATGAAGTCACTCAGGAAGTATGGAAAACCTCAATAGTCGTCCCCATTTTCAAAGACGACAGATCTGACTGCGAAAACTATAAAGGAATATCATTGCTCCCAACCACATACAAAATACTAACAAATGTCATACTGGCGAGAATTACACCGTACGCAGAAGAAATACTGGGAGACTATCAGTGCGGATTCCGTAGGAACCGGTCAACAAGCGACCAAATGTTCACAATAGGGCAACTATTGGAAAAGAAGTGGGAATACGGAGAGACGGTTCACCAACTGTCCGTTGACTTCAAAAAGCCTACGACACAGTTGCAAGAAAAAGACTCTACCATATTGTAGTTGAGCTGGGAATCCCGAAAAAATATGCCGCCCTCATTCAAATCTGCATGAAAGAAAACAAAGGGCGAGTTAGAATAGAAAACCACCTCTCAGAAACATTTGAAATCCGGGACGGACTAAAACGGGGGGATGGCCTCTCACCATGTCTTTTTAACCTTATGCTCGAGTAGTTATCGGAAAGTAGAAGACGACAACATGGCCGGATCATCCCTGAACGGGATCACACAGGTGCTCGCATATGCGGATGACATAGCCGTTCTGGGCGATAATCTAGAAACTGTAAGTAAAAACAGTGAACTCATCATGCAAGCGGCAGAAGAGGTGGGCCTAGAAATAAATGAAGACAAAACAAAATACAGGTTTACTGCGAGAGCAGGTGGACCTCAGTGAACAGATATAAACGTCAGAGGCAAGATATTCGAAAAGTTAAAGAATTTAAATATCTGAGAACGATACTGACGGCCAGTAAAATTAACAAAAGACTGCATTCGGGCAATACTTGTTGGCACACAGTCAGTAAACTGCTATCACGTAACATAAAGCTCCGTGTCTATAGAACCATAATCATGCTGATTGTTTTATACGGAGGCGAAACCTGGGCTCTCACAAAAAAAAAAAAATTCCGCGTATTCGAGAATAAAGTTCTAAGGGACATCTTTGGCGGTAAATATGACGAGGAGTCAGGACAATGGAGGAAACTGCACAACCACGAATTGGAAGAGCTATACCGCAAACCTGCAATAGTGAGAGTAATCAGGTCGCGAAGATTAAGATGGGCCGGACATATGGCAAGAATGGGCAACGATAGGACGGTGCGTAGAATTCTTGACGGTATACCAACGGGAAAGAGACCGGCAGGACAGCCGCGACGGAGATGGGAGGACAATGTAAGGTTTGACCTTGAGGAGATCGGGTCAGATGGTCAATCGCGGAAGGAGAGTGCACAGCCGGTGAGGTCATGAACTTCCGGATTCCTACAGGCCAATAAATAGTAATAGTATTGCCTTTCAAAAACAAAAATTTAATGGCAGCTCGATACTCAATTTTTTTCAATCCGTTTTCACAAAAACACATCGACTCACTAAAACGACTCAAATAAAAACGACGCTTCCAAAATGGCTGAAATGTTGGTGAGTAACTGTCAAAAGATGCACAACTATATTCACTATCTATTGACGAGTGCTGCTATCTTCACGTTGCGGTTGGAAACTTTTCAGACTACCCTCGTATATCTCTTCATTGTAGTTAGCATAAACTAACAAAACATGAGAATTCAGTACAAATGGTACAAATAAAGAAAATTGTTCCAAGAAGTGCAGAATGCGATCTGGCCGGAAGTCGTTGGCTCCGTCCTAAGCGACGTGCTCTAGTCTGGCGTTTCATTTAACAAAACCCATCTCCCGCAAGCATATATTCGCGGTGCTCACAGTGGAACTTTTATCTAAATATTCCATCATGGGGTGGGATGAAATTTAACTGATGCACAGCTTGTCGTGACGCACCAACTGTATCACGCCACACAGAATATTAATTCTACATTGAATTTAAATATAATTGGCTGATTTTAATCAAATGCAGGAATTAACACAAAATAAAAATATTCAACATACATGTTCTGTTGAGTATCGTTGGAAACTTGTTCAAAAACATACTTATTCTCTGCAAAATGGTGTACTACAGAGTGTGCCATTTTTTGTTTTTTTGAATGCAGTTTTTATTACAACTACCTGTTTTTAATTCAGTTGAAAAATCAGGAATAAATTATAATTAGAACAAACACAAATTATATTAAGTGTACAAATAAGTTTCCGCCGTTTTGCAAAAGATGGCCCTACCAGAAAATTATATAGAAATTGTCAGATGTCAAACATAATATTGTGAGTTTGAACACGCGATAACAACATAACCTCAAAATATAAGGGACTTTGTATCATTAGATGTAACTCAACAAGCAATTTCACATCGTCTAAAATCGTTAGGGATGATTCAAAAACAAGGAAATTGGGTATCATACGAACTGAAGCCGAGAGACGTTCAATGCCGACTTTGCATAAGTGAAATGCTGCTTGCCAAGTAAAGAAAAAAAATAGTCTTTTGCATCGTATAATCACTGGGGATGAAAAATGGATCTACTACGATAACCTAAAGAAGAGAAAATCATGGGGATCACCTGGCCATGCTTCAACATCGACAGCAAAACCGAATATTCATAGAAAAAAAAAACACATGCTGTGTATTTGGTAAGATCAGATTGGTGTCGAGTATTATGAATTGCTGGAACCGAGTGAAACCATCACTGAAGTTCTATGCCGAGCACTCAAGGAAAAACGCGCTATTACTACTCCAGACATGACAAAATTATTATTCTCCATGATTATCGTCCGCATGTTGCGATGTCGGTGAAAAAGTATTTGGAAACACTTCATTGGGAACTCCCAGTCCACCCGCCGTATTCACCAGACCTTGCCCCCTCTGATTATCACTTATTTCGATCCGTTAAATCGATTTTGAATTAATGTAACACTTTATTTGTCCGTTAATAACAGCCGTTACTTTTACCGTACACATAACGATTTCTTAACTTATCGCTTCCTTACTTATCGCCTCTTTGACTCTGCTTACTTCTTACTTCTTCGTTACATTGGCACTATCTTGACTCGCTGTTTCGTCTCCATTCGGAGAGTCTGGCCCAATCGTAGAAACATATGTGTCGACATCAATACCCTCTTCCTCCATTGCTGCTTGTAGACGCTGTCGAAGAATTTGCTTCTGTCCTCTGCCATCCAGATTCCGGTCCTGAAGTTCCTTCTTCAACTCAGGAACGCGAAGATCCTCCAAATGTCGATCTGACGTCGTCACTACGTTCCATAGCCTCGAATTTTCTACTGCTCATATTCTCCAGTTTTCCAGTACTTTCTAAAATATTCTAGTACTTTGTTTTAGACTTTCTAGAATATTCTAGTACTGATTGTCATATGCGTCACCATACCAAAAACCATCCTCAAAAGATGAAGAGTTCTTCCGATGTGGTATCCGGATGCTGCCAGAAAGATGGGAAATAGTAGTGTCTAGTAATGGACTATACTCTGAATAAAACGTAATGTACCGTTCTATGAAGCGAATAACCGGCCTAGGCAGTTTCGCTATGTATGGAAGTATGGGGCTGCTAACTGGGACGTTTTTCGAGATTTCTTCGGATCATTTCCATGGTCGGAGGTGTGCTTCGGAGACCCCGATGTTAACGCTTGCGCGGAGTCGGTATCAGAGATTATTCTTCTGGGGATGGAGATGTATATTCCACATTCCATCAAACGAACTTCGTCTGATAAACCTTGGTTTGATAAAAAATGCGAGCGGCAAAAAATAGAGCTTTTCAGCAATGGCGCTCCAATCCCACCGATGTTAACAGAACGAATTTTGTTAGAATCAGAAAAGCGTACAACCAGCCGATTGATACCGCGAAGAAAGTTCAACACGACAGGGTGATCAACAAGCTCCTTCGGTGCCCAACTGGTTCGTGCTCCTTCTGGTCAATGGCAAAAGCTGTCAGCGGTAACTTCGTATCCTCCTCCTTCCCTCCATTGGTGACAGACAGCGGGACGTTAGTCACGAATTCAAAGGATAAAGATAATGTGTTCGCTGATTTATTTTCCGCGAATTCAAAGCTCGCTCCCGGCCTTTTGGTGCCACCTGTAATATTATATCAAAGTCGCCATTTACTAATTCGACTGATGGAAGGATCTATCTAAAACCTACTTCCCTACTGTTGCTGTATGAAGCGCAGCCCGCTTAAAGTTTATGGTGTAGAGCGCCGCAGTAATCGAATCAAACACGCTTTAGTTAATTGATTGATTTATTACTGAAATTGTTGGGTTATTTATACTCCCAATCAATCACTCAATTATTCATAAATTCCTTAATCTACTCATACAAATTATGCTTCATAAGCCATTACACACTTTATTCGTAATTCATTCAAAATTCAAAAATGCTTATTATGCTATTCTATTCTCTATCACCAGCTTGGTGCATAGTGTAAAAACAATGACGCGATTTGACCCAATTAATTTGTGAATCATTTGCCAGCACCAAGCTCGCAAACGATTGTTATTTGATTCTTACAAATCGTAACCGGAGCAATTCGTTTCTTTTACTCAATGAAAAGAATCGACCTTGAATTGTTGTCGACAACGAATGCTGGTTACCTGAAACTTGGTAATTGTGACAAGGTCAGATTGATTTACTTGATATTATACTTCATGGTCATTTCGTGGATATGTTGTTAGACTACACACCTGTGATCGCACCGGTACGGTCTTCCATGCGGGATGTGAGATTTTGTCCCCGCACTATTCAACCCATTCTACGTGAACTGGATTGTAGGAAGGCAACCGGCCCGGACGGAATACCAGCATTAGTCCTTAAGAACTGTGCTCCAGAACTATCGCCGGTTCTTGGCAGGCTCTTCCGCTTATCTTATGCACGGAGGACCTATCCTTATTTAGAAAGTCTCTCCACAGGTATCCTGTCCATATCCGAGATTTGTTAAATTGTCCATAATAATTTGTTTTTCCGGGCAAGGTTATTAGCCTTGGGCCAACCTTTCGCAGGATGTCGCTGCATGCATTTGTTCACTACTTGGCAGGCACTATCTAGGGATATCACGTGGAGACTGCATGTCAATTTGGATTGAACAGGGACAAGGATCGTCCAATCCTTCGCCGGGTTGAAAGCAGAGGCTTTGCCCTGTATGTTCGCTCCCATCCCCCACATCTCCTTATAAACAACTTGAAAATAAAACGTTATAAAAATTTTAATAAAGCTGCAAGTAGTTTAATTTAATGGAGGCTACACATCATTTGTTAGCTTAAAGCAAGCTCATAAAAAGATTCTTCCATCTAACTTACGAACTAACTTAATAAACCAATTAATAACAACAATGCTGCACTAGGAATATAAAAAGGGATTCGCTTTACTAAAAAAAAGTCTCAGTATTGAAAATTGCTAAAAATTCAGTGAACATAAATTGAATTTTTGCTGAGGAAATCTATTCTACACTTTGTGGAATATAAATATAAGCACATAAATCTGTGATGAATGGCAGTGCCCCTGGAAACTGCATACGGGAATGTTGAAACAATGAAACAATATCCATTTTCATATCGTTCTCGCATTGTATGTCGCCATATTTGTTGTTATCTTCTTCGACGGGGAGTAAGTGCTAGCAATTTTTCGACTTCTGTGAACGTGAGAAAACATAATTAATTTCGAATATCCACCCACAATTCAATTCACATTGTCGTCCCTTATTTATTTCACATCCGCAACGCGTGACGCGTCTTCTAAAACCGCATCTGTTCAATCATCATCCGTAAAAAAAAGCAAAATTTTGTTTCTCTCCTCCAAGAAGAAACAGCAAATAAAAAAAAAAAATACCCCTGCCCCTTGACTAACCGTGAGAAGTGTATATCTTTGTTTAAGAATCCAAAGGCTCTCCCCGAAAACTTTACACCCCCTGGTGCTTTGTGAATTTTATTTAAAATGACCGCACGGGGTCTCGACCCGAATCTGAACTGTGGTTGCAATGCTGGCACCTAAAATTAAAAGAGCACCCAAGGATTTCAGAACCGTCAAGTGATTGTAGTGAACGGTTCGAAAGTGCCAATATTAGATATCGTAAATTTGTTCGTAAAAAATTAAAATATATTCGTTTTCGCCAATTTCGTTTGAGAACAAGATCCCCTTTCTCACATTCATTTCTTTGTTTTCGCTCCGTTAAAAAGCAAGCTGGTAAAAAAAAACAAAAAGAAACTGGAAAGTCCGTTCGCCAGCTGATCAAGTGCTGCTTGGCTCAAAAAGGGGAACACAAAAAAATATAAATATAAAGAAAAAAAGTTTGAGAGGCGAGAAGAAAAAAAAATACGAAAAGCCATCTTCTCTGTGTACAGATTGAGCAGCACGGACGCGCACCGTATGAACAAACAGCAACTGCCCACACGCACACCACCCCGCCAGTTCACTCAGCCAACGGCAACCTTCCAAATGCGACAGTATTCTCGGGAAAAGTGAAAATTGTGGTAAAGAGGAAAACACCGTTCTTTAGAGAGAGAACGATTGATCCTGAGAAAGAGAAGTGAATCCTTTGTCTTGAGTGCGTGGTCGAGTGTTCAATACCGACACCGAGTTGATTGTCCCTCCAAATTCAGAAGATAAAAGAAAATAATAATAAGTAAATAAATAAACAGGGGCGAAGGATTCTTTTTGGTTGTTAGACTTTACGTGTGTTTTAAATTATTTGTTATCAAACTGGCGAACGATAGCGGTAATAATTGTGGAGGTGGTGGACATGGAAATCCTGCACCCTTGCCTGGACGGAATAACAATGTGGACGTAGCTGGGGTTTCTGCTGCCGCTGCAGTGTCTGGGGCCAACGGACCTGCGGCTGCTATCGGAGGAGCTGGGGTCCGTCCACACAATAACAGACCTAACAACGACCAGCTACATCACCCTGGCGGAGTCGGTGATTGGAATCAGGATGATATTGATCGTTTTAGTTTCGATGACTCTGATCGTTTCGACGATGACTCGTTATGCAGTTGGAGTTCCGAACCAGAGTCTGTATGCAACAATTGGCGCGGATGGAAGAGGCCGTATGTAATGTCATTGGCAGCAGTCAGTTACGCAGCGCCACCATTCAGTCAACCAGGAATGCTAATGAAATCTCGACAAGAGGGTAAGTTCATATATTCTTGTTTTATGCCGAGCAAAAATACGGCCTTTGATTTCCGTCGTTTAATTATTGCTACTAGATGTTATGGTTTCAATGGATAATTGGAAAATACAGGGATGTCCAATTCTGACATAAGTTTTTGTTTTTAACCATGCCCAGTGCTGTGCTTGTGTTCTCGGTTCCGTGAGCTCTAAACAGGTGCAAAATCTTTTTGACGATTCCGGCGTCTTACGAGTGGGGGAAAAAATTAAGTTTTGCCCCATCCTCTTGGTGGTGGTCTGCTATTTATTAATTTCTATGTCAGGACTTTAAAATATCTTACTTCTAGAAACATGATTGAGTAGGGTATAACAACACTGTTATCTGATAGTAACTGTAGTCTGGAATTCTAGACCAAGTACGTTAGTCTTCTCTCGAAATATCGAAAAAAATATATTGATATCGAGTTGCGTTTCTTTACTGTTATTTGTTGTATACAGTTCCAGAAAAAGGATGTTGACGGGAAGATACGTTGCGGAATAGAGTTTTTAACAGTTTTAAGGTCCATGCTAAGGATATTGTAGTACCAATTGTGCAATCTGTGTTTCGGTCTTCCCTCGGTGATAATAAGTGACAGGTGGGGAGCAATTTATCCACAACTGTGTCTCTACTTGCTGCCAACTTTTTGTTGCTCGTTTTCCAAAGGTCAGTATGAAAGCCGATCTGAAGAACTAAGTTGAATGTTACTTGTTGGATAGAAATGTGTTTAATTCTTGATTGGTTGGAGTGTAGCATAAAATCGTGTAGTCGAAGCAGGGGGTGCCATTAACACAACACTGACACAAGTGCTGGATTCGTATCCTTATTTTGGAGCAGGAATTGTCACCTACTTTGTGGAATAACCCGACTTTATGACAACAGTGGTAAATTCACCGCCAACTCATGATTTTTTTTTTGCATGCAGTACCGATAAAGTGACGCGGAGGAAGTCCATTTGGACACCCGAGATTAGTTACAGTATCAAATCGCAGAAATCTTCCATGTGCACGTTTTTCGATGTCTTTTTAACGCACAATTTTCACTATATATTTTTTTCTTCATGCACGTTGAGTGTTCACAATTAAGAAGTTATGTTTGATTGATTGATTGATTGAAGGCGGAACCCCCATTTTTATTTAGCTTAATGCAAGCTTGAATTAA
The DNA here is from genome assembly GCA_963931805.1 of Microdon myrmicae. Classification (NCBI taxonomy): domain Eukaryota; kingdom Metazoa; phylum Arthropoda; class Insecta; order Diptera; family Syrphidae; genus Microdon; species Microdon myrmicae. The sequence goes on from OZ007502.1 coordinate 102,944,414, forward strand.
CTTAAGATAAGACCATACAGACTATCTTAAAATCTAGAGTAGTGGTTAAGACAATATTCAATTATTCAATCGAAAAAAAGGAGAAGAAAACCAGCAAGTTGAAGATTACTGGGCGATAGGGGAGGTAGGGGGCCAGGGAAGAGCGAGTGTATGTGGGGGTGGTAAACGCGGCCTTTGTGCGACAGTGTAGGGCATGTGTACGGACTGATACAGGGGCGGGGATTAGTTGGGGGGGGGGGGGGGGGGGGTTACTAGTTGAGGGAAGGAGAGTATACGGGTTATTGAAGAGAGGGGGCGGATTTAGGACGGGTTTCTTCTGAGACGTCGTTTAAGAGCGGGAGTGGAGATGTTGAAATCGAAGGAGGAGGGGATAGTGTGGCGGTTCCGCCAAACCCCACGGTTCACCTTCCTGAAAAAATCCCAATAACTGCTACCTAGTCTGCAGAAGCTTTCGCTAATGCAATCGCATTAGCATCTTAAATGCTCCACGCATTAAGATAATCAAATTTATATAACCTAAAAGTCCCTGGAAAAGGAAACCTACCTTTCATGCATCTCTTCACATACAATTTCTGTAAGATTTCTTTCTTACTTTATCAGGAATGTCAAACTAATTCGGCACCTTCGGTGTCAAGCCTTAGACGAATTCCTGTAAACAAAAGGATTGGAATTAGATATAATGTAACCTTCACCAGGGGCCATAAACATTGCGCTGTCTATTTTTCAGCTTCGCCATGTGTATGATAAATCTCTTAACGTACACATTGGCTGGCGACTTTTTTCTCCCAGCAATAATATACCAGCAGCTGCATTCAATTAGCGCAATCGACACTGAAGCCTATTTCCCTAACTCACACCATGAGTAAACAAAAGACCGCTGTCCTTCATCAGACATTATGGCGATACACAAATAATTCAATACCTACCCTTACTAGCGATGCCATAAACATCATTTCCCAGTAACCTAGCTAAAACCAATTAGCACATTTCCACATCATATAGTCGTCTTTTTGTTTAGCCACGACGCACATATTCCAACAAAGATCTTGTGGGGTTATAAGTCTGGTCAGGGCGTCGTAAAGGACGCAGGGTTCACTAGACTTCCCACTCTCTGCTGCACAAACGATTGATGAGTGATTAACGAGCGAATTAATCACCGGGAGAACACAACATCAATAAAGAAAAACACACAGGTATTATTTGTCGTAAAACTTCCTTTTATTTTCACTGAATATGGATTACACTGTGGCTGGTTTGTCCTTTAAGTAATCACCACGATCTGTATCTCTCGTTCCACCTGGAGTCAACACACATAGTTCTTGTTCGACTTTTCTTTACTGTTTTAATGTCACTTTCGGACAAGTTTCCGAAGGGAGAAAAGGGTTTTCTAAAACTGGTGATTACCGAGAACCGGCAATTATGGAATTCACTTATATGCTCATAAAAGGAAAAATATATTATCACGCGGACTATATGACTTTCAACGGACGAAACTACTCACGACTTTACTCCATCATCATCATCATCATCATCATCGGCACTACAACCGGGAACCGGTCTTGGCCTTATTTAGCAAGTCCTGAGGCTTGTTAAATTTTCCATAATGATTTGTTTTTTTCCGGGCAATGTCATTAGTCTTGCGCCACGACCTTACTCCACTGCGGATAAATTTTGACTCCATAGATCGCGTGCGCACACTAAGGCTGTTGAAATCTGACTCGCCGAGCTGGGCGACGTTCACCCAGCCTCGGTGATTGCGATGAGTTTCCAAGCATGTCATCGCAGGGGAAAACAATCTTTCCAGATAGGGCGAATGTCCTTTCCTCTGCAAGAAAGAGACACGAAACACTCGCTGGGCGCAGGAAAGGAAAAACAAACATGCGGTGGTCAAATATGATGGTCGGTGTACGGGCTGGCTGTATCGCCACCGTACGATAGGGGAACGATTTTTGATTGACGTTAAGTCAACATAGCTTCGCTGCGACGGCATAGGCTACTAGATTTGGGTGCATGTTTATTTTAGTATGAAATGTTAAAGTGGAGAGCAAGCTTGGGCAATTGATTGAGCCTGACAGAAGACAATGGACAAAGATGATGTCGGCATGGATTCTGCGCTCTTCAAGTGTGTTTAGATTGATTAGAGGGAGCCGGCTTGTGTATGGTGGTAGAGTCAGCGGATTTTCCCAGTTTAGTCCGCGGAGGGCAAAGCGCAAGAAACGACGTTGAACATCCCCAATCCTGCGAATGTGAGTCACTTGATACGGGGACCAGACCTGACTAGCGTATTCGAGTAGTGGCCGGACAAAGGTTGTGTAGAGTGATCGGGTGACAGGGGTTAAGGAATTCCTTCGACCAGCGTATGACAAACCCAAGGGCGGCGTTGGCCTTGAGAATTATGTAATCAATGTGTGCGGTAATTTGAGCTCCTTGTCGCATAGGACGCCCAGATCGCGAATCAATTCAACCGATGTTATCGGTTGGTTCAGTGAGAGATAGGAGCGTGGGTGAGTGGGGGAACGCTTCCGAGAGAAGGTGATTGTGTGACATTTGGCGATATTCATTTCTAGCCAATTATTTTGGCACCAAGTCGAGAAGCTGTCAAGATCCGATTGGAGAAGTGAGGAGTACAGGGGAGAGCGGATTGTCTTGAAAATTTTGGAATCAACCGCGTAAAGTGAGATGAAGGAGTGATTAATGCAAGTGCCTATGTCGTTTATGGTTAGGATAAATAGGCGAGGGCCGAGATGACTGCCCTGGGGGACACCTGTAGTTGGGAAAAAAGGATCGGAGAGGGTGGATCTAAATCGCACGCGGCAGGTTCGATAACTGAGATAGGATGAGACCCACTTAATCAGCAAGGGTTCGAAACCGAGGGAAGATAGCTTGACGTGAATGAGGTTATGGGAGATTTTGTCGAAGGCCTTGCTAAAGTCGGTAGCGACTACATCGACCTAATCGCCGTTTTCTAGGGCAAGGAGTGTGTGGGATGTGAATTCGACAAGGTTAGTAGTAATGGACCTGCCTGAGAGGAAGCCGTGCTGGTTCGGAGAGATGACGGGTGCGCAGCGAAAACATAACGCCTCATATAGAAGGCCTTCGAACAGTTTGGGAATGTGCGAAAGCTTGGCAATGGGACGATAATAGGATATATCGTTTTTTTCCCTTTTTATGTACGGGGGTTATGTAAGAGGATTTCCAAAAGTCAGGGAATAGATCTTGTGCAAGGAATAGATTGAAGATTGCCGCGAGCGGGAGAGAGAAGAGGAACATTTTTTAAAGAGGATAGCAGGGAGTCCGTCTGGCTCGGGACTGAAATCGTCTTTCAATTCTTCAAGTTTTTTTTTTTGACTTGTTGTTGTTGAATGTGTAGAGGGATGAGGGGGCCGAGGGAGAATTCAAACATGCCAGTAAAGTAGGAGGGATTAGGCTCGAACGAGTCGTCCGTGAAGGATAGTTTGAAGAAGGACGCGAAAAGATTGGCTATGGTTTGGGAGTCCGTTGTAGTAGTCGAGCCGTAGAAAAGGGAGGTGGAAGAAAGATTTGGGGTCGTTGATCAGGTTGAATTGAGCTTTGGTAAGGTAATTGTGGTAGAGGGAGCTGTAAAGCCCAGTGAATTGGTAAAAGTAACCCAGATAGTTGGAGTAGTCCAGGGGAGAACGCGTGTTCAGGAAAGTGTTCCACAACTTATTCCTCTTGTTACGAAGGGTGGGTAGTTTGTGATTATACCATGGGGGCGATGAGAATGATAACCCGTGTCGGGAGTATGGGGCATATAGGGATATGTAGTAGTCTCGAGACGCCGTGCTTCCTCGGATGAGGGAAGAGCGTGGACCTTTTATTTTATCTTTACTTCTGTTTCTTTCATCAAGTCGCGTTTCATTGTTGAGTAGCTCCGATAGAATCAATGGTCAAAGAAAAACTTTTCCTTCTCTCTTGATATTAGTTACGTATTTATTTTAAACACTCAAACTTAACTGCTTTTACAATTCTCCATTAAAACTTCTTCTTTCAATATTCCACTTACAAATCAAACTTCTAACTACAACTGCTAAATCCAACTGTAACTTCTACTTCTACTCAAAACAAACTCAACTCTCAAACTTCCTTCTCAAACTGATTTTACTATTAAAATTTCTCTCTACTTATGGAACATCGTGTTCTAATTTACTGTAAATTATAATATGAACAAAACAAATTTTCTCAAAGTATTCCTTTAGTTTCTGTGACTTTTAAATTGAATAAAATTTGAACGAAAATCAAAGTGCTCTGTTTTGAAATAAAAAGGGGCATGTTATGAAATGTACTGTAACTGTAACTGGCTTGATATATTATTGTGTAGGTTTATTTATGGTATGTATTAAATGAGATGTTAGATATGTAAGGAGATTCAGTGTTAAAGTTAATAGGGGTAGTATTCTGGAATACTACAGCGTTGTGGATTTCTGTGTAGAGCGAGGCTGTAGCGTCCTCTACACTTATATCATTTCCGCGGAGTGTGATATTGCTGAGGTACTCATTTCTCAGGCGGAAATTGGCTTTTCGGAAGTTGAAAGAAAATTGATGGGGGGGGGGGGGGTGCTGTGGGCTGAGTAGTCGTGGTATAAGGATACGAGAAGCGGGGGGTGGTGGTTATCAATAGTTGAGGGGGTGTGGGGACGAGGGACGACTGAGGAATTAAAGGGGTCTGTCGTGAACACAAGGTCAAGTTGCCTGTGGCAAAAAATGTTAACATTATAGTGATGCCCGACGCGCGCCAAACATGGGTCAACCCTGTATATGATTTTGCTTTGACAAGGATATTGTTGATGAATATGAAAAATTCGAAGAGGACGTCAAATAAAGTCAGAAAAATTAAAGAACTGATACCTCCGATGCGCAGTACATCTACTTTAGTACTGTGGCGTTAAAGAGCTATATCTGTTTGGAGCCCAAAAAATGCATTTTTAATGATTTTTTTTTTGCAAAGACATTTGAGATGAATGATTTACGATAATATACAGTGGTGGAAAAAATAATAGCAACAAAGGTTTAGATGACGATCAATAATAAGTAACTGCGTACAATTTGACTTTTCTTCGACACCAATTCTATACCCGAACCGTACCTACCAGTACTTTGATATGGTGCATCAATTTGCAAGCGAAAGGGATATTTTGCCTGGAAAAAATAATAGAAACAAACCATCACCACAGTCTTCTATCGTGATTGTGAAGTAAACTACTGATTCGTTTTTATTGAAATCTTCGTTAGACTTGTGTTTTAGTGTTTGTTAGAAAAAAAAAACGAACAATAAAAATAAAATTCGGTGAAAATAGGTGGTGGAGTACATTGCACTAGTTCCGATCCGTGAATTGATAAAAAAATTAAGAAATGACGGGAAAACAATGGATGAAATAGGTAAGCTAATGAAGTTATAGCGTTTGCTGCGATAATAAAGAACATGTGATTCGAACTGACGCTATGACGGTTAGAATAACTAAAAATTGAACCAATGCTCAACACATCAGGCCATTGCCGCGCGTACGAATTCGATTTCTAAACTCAAGTACATTCAACTGATGTGAAATTGTTATGTTATCGCTATGGTATACGGCTCTGATTGGTATACGCCGGGTGCATTTTCTTATTGGATTTTCTGTCGGTGTTCTTCACTATTTGCTTGTGTATTGTGTGTGTATCTGTTAGAATCGCCACAAAGTGCTAAAAGAAAAAAAATATTCACAGCTCTTCATTCAGATCCCAAAATAGAAACCAGAGGCAGAAAAAGAAAAACAACCTCACGATTCGACAAACTGCTAATCCGACTATCCAAGAACAAGCTGTTTTTTTCTTCAACGGAATTAAAAAATGACTTAAACACACCTTGTACGAGTCGTACAATTAGAAACAGACTAAGAGAAGCGGGTCTTCTTGGAAGAAGTCCCAGAAAAGTTCCATACTTGAGCAAGAAAAATATAAAACAAAGACTTATTAATAATCTTTGGAGAGTTTTTTGTGTCTGAGTGGCATAATGTTCATCAGGGAAGGGATGTGACTTGGATTTCGGCACGGATCTAGTGGGACACATACTACAAGGGCATAACACCAGTAGTGGTTGCTTTCGCTTATCTATTGCTTGTGCCGACTTGCATCCTTTCCCGAGGCAGTATTGGTTTTCTGTGTAGGGCCATTTCAATGGAGCGGGAATTTCGCGTTGGTTTATGTAACATTCGCGGCTTGAGATGCAATTTCTCTTCTGTGTCTGCCCATGTTTCTAGCCAGAATCCAACTATCCTTGCACTTAGCGAAACCCAGGTAATTACTAATACAGATATTGCCGATTTTAATCTACCTGGATATAACTTAGTGCCACTGTTCTTTCCACACCGTGGTATAGCCACATACATACGAAATGATATTGCTTATCAGCTTCTGCCACAATATGGGCTCTGTTCCAACCCAGAATTTAATTTCTCTTGGCTAAAACTACACGTTCGTAAGCATATCATACATTACTGCTTTCTTTACAGAAGCCCAAACTTGGATAGAAATGCATCCTTTAACGAATTTGATGCTCTGTCTCATTCTATCGATAAGATTTTGACCCGATATCCGCACACTGAAATCGTTATTGCGGGTGATTTTAGTGTGCATAACTCTCAGTGGCTTCGTCACTCCAGACACACAACACCTGAAGGTCAATATGTCCAGCTTTTTGCTGATTCAAATAGCTTAACACAACTTGTCAATGAGCCAACACGGGTACTATATATATATATATATATAGTAATTTCGCCAGTACACTGGACCTGTTTCTCACCTCCCACCCAAACAAATACACAATTGAAGTTTCTTCGCCCTTGGGCACTTCAGACCACTGTGTCGTGTCAGCTAAATTTCCTCTAACCAACAGTAACGTTAATGAGAAAGCTCCCAAAAGAACAGTATGGTTCTACGACAAAGCCAACTGGGAAGGTCTGAACGACTTTTTTGGGAGGTTAAATTGGTCGTTATTTTTCCTCCATAACGATGTTGACTCTATAGCGGACACATTACCAGACATGATTCTACTTAGCATGTGAACCTTTATACCACACAGAGTAAAGATCATCAAACCCAAGAGAAATATCTGGTTCGACTCCGGGCGCAGAGAAGCCATAAAAGCTAAAGAGTTGACTTTCCGGTTGTATAAATCACACAATACTGAGGAAAACCGGAAAAGATTTAAGAGAGTTAGGAATGACTGCAATGCGTATATTCAACGCGCCAAGTTCTTGCATGATCAGAGAGTGAGACAAAAAATACTACTCTCCCACAGGCAGTAGAAACTTCTGGGCATTCGTGAAAAACATTCAAAACTCAGTCTCTTCATTCATTCCATCGCTTGTAGTCGATGACAAACCAGTCACCACTGCAATAGAGAAGGCGAATGTACTTGCTGCACATTTTGCAGCCAACTCAACGCTGCCTGATACCACATCAGTTCCACCTCAACTTGAGCATAAGCAGCACACCATGAGCCAGCGGAAAGCGTGGTAAATAATAGGGACTCCACGTTTGTCTTGGATAAGTCCTTTTTTATCCAAGAAAGGGAACGCTTCTGGGGGAATGAACCTATTCTGGAGAGTACTCTCCATATACATATCATTGGGATAGAATGCTCCCGAAATGAGATCATTTTCGCTGCACATTGCCCTTGTTGTGTGACCACGAATAGTCTTGATAATGAAGTTATCTTTCTGTTTAGTCCTGATTTGTCATACAGGAATTTATTCGGATAGTATTTCTTATACTGCGACTCTGGGGTTCTCTACATTCCTAGGCAGGAACGCAAACACTGCCTCTCGAACACCCGAAACTTCTCCATGTAAAATGGGGATATGTTGTACTATACCGGCCAGCCATATATTGGTCGGATGAATGCTGAGTATGAAATTATTTTCACCTTGGGGTCTAACAGACTACTACAGAAGTCTTCGTGTCATTGCATATGGGTTTTTAGCTGCTGTAAGAGCAGCTGATGCATGCTTATCAAAGTAAAGATACTGATCAAGCCAGATTCCAAGGTATCTGACTACAGTTTTTACTTGTAGTGGAAGATTATTACTTCCCGCAATAGAAAATGTTTTCCAATTCCGTTTTGTGTCCCTTGATGCACTGGACAGGGGCGCTCTGAAAAGGATAGTCTGTTTTTTGGAAATTTATTTTTAATTTCCAGTCGTCGCAAAAACGTTTGACTTTGTTGAAATCACTTTGCAGAAGTCTGTTGATGACATCAAACTTTTCTCCAGATCTATACACCACAATGTCGTCGGCATACGCGATTGCATGGTTGAGAGAACCCACTAGATCACTAGTTTAAATGTTATATAAAATGGGAGAATTCACTGCTCCATGTTGTAAGCCGTTTTTGATGTGGAAGGTCTTGTTAGAGATTATATCTCCACATTTCACTACAAATTGTTTACCCATTATCATATCGTAGATAATGTATAATAAATATTCGGGCATACCTAGGTTTGATAACTTATATACAAGCCCTTCTAACCATACGGTGTCGAAAGCCTTTTCAAAGTCAACCAAACAGGCCCCTGTGCATTGTCTCTTCGCCTTGTTCCACTGTATGTCGGAAACAAGTTTTGTCGCAGCATGAACTGTGTCATGTTGCGATCGAAAACCAAATTAGTTGTTCGGGATAATACCATTTTCCTCACACCAGTTAGTCAATGCTTTATTTATAATTTTCTCGAATACCTTGCTGATGTTCGGAAGCAAACTAATCGAGCGAAGATTGGCTGGATTGCTCCTGTCCTTGCCCTTTTTGGGGATGGGATGGACTACTGCAGATTTCCATTGGATTGGATAATATGCATTATTTAGAGCGTTATTGAACAAAATAGTGTAAACCTTCACTACTTCAAGAGGTAAATGCTTTAGAACAATGTTTGGAATACTATCTATTTCAGAAGATTTTTTGTTCTTAATCGATCTAAGAATGTCCGTCAGTTCATCCTTGTGTACAAATATACTAGTGTTTAGATCTCTAAACGGGGAATCCGCTCTATTATTTTCACTAAAAATAGTGAAACTTCGACTCAAGAGACGCCAATTGTTAAGTTCATTGCGTAACGAAATATTTTTTTTTTATTTTTTTTATTTTTTTTATTTTTTTATTAGACTTCCCTCGGGAGAGGCGAACCTATAGCGTCGAGTGGGCGCCCCGAGATGCCATCAAATAACTGTTGCAGTTCTTTTTGAACAGTTGCAGGTTGTAACGCTCCGGGAACACTCGCGTGGGAAGGGAGTTCCACAGCTTCCCCGCTCTGTAACGGAACGAGTTCTGATATAGGGATGTTCGCGCTGTCGGGAGATGAACCACAAACGGGTGCGATCCGTCGGATTGTCTTGTGGAGCGCATATAGACCGAATTGCGTGGAACAATACCAAGAATCTCCGAAGAACAGCACCCGTGATAATATCTGTAAAACAGACAGAGGTCGGCCACGCGCCTTCGATGTGATAGCGACTGTAGTCCCGACGTCAGCGCCGAGTCCCCGATCAGGCGGATCGCTCGTCTTTGTACGCTTTCAAGTAGGTCGAGGGTATGTTTAGGAGCCGAGCTCCAAACATGAGAGCAATATTCGAGCGCGGGTCTAATTTGAGATTTATATAGGAGAAGAAGTTGGGCCGGAGTAAAGTATTTCTTAGCTCTAAAAAGATAACTCAGTTTTCCTGAGGCTGATCTGGCGATACTCGATACGTGTTTATGCCATGATACATTCCCACAGACCGTGACGCCGAGCAATTTCAAACTTTCCCCAGCCTCGAGGGCCCGGCCACTCATCATCAGCTGGGGAACCGATGATCCAGTTTTCTTTGTGAATGTTGTATACTGGGTCTTCGTTGCGTTGAAGTCGACAAGATTGGCCTTTCCCCACTGCAGGACTTTATCTAGATCCTGGTTCAGAGAGTCAATCTGTCTACATCTCAGCTGGTGCGACGTTGATGCACCAATCGGCCGATCACTCGAAAAGGAGGAAACAAGCGTACTATCATCCGTAAAACTGAACACTTTGTTATCCGTTGTCTCCAACAAATCATTTATGTGAAGCAAGAACAAGGTTGGAGCTAAAATAGAACCCTGGGGCACCCCCGAATTAACAGGATACAGATCCGAACACTCGCCGTCCACAACAACCCGGATCGATCGATTCTCGAGGAAGCTACTCGTCCAGTCGCAAAGCTGTTGGGAAAGTCCATATGAACGAAGTTTGCTCAGCAATGCCCCGTGCCAGACGCGGTCAAAAGCCTTGGAGATATCTAATGCGACCGCCCTTGACTCACCATGCCGTTCAATCGCAGATGTCCATATATCGGTTATAAGTGTCAAAAGGTCTCCTGTGGACCGCCTGCCACGGAATCCGTATTGACGATCATTCAGAAGACCGTTGTACTCCAAATACTTAACCAACTCTGTATTGATGACTTTTTCCATTACCTTAGATAAAATAGACAGTAATGCTATCGGACGGTAATTTTGTGGGAGACACTTTTTTCCCGTCTTTGGGATTGGCTGAACTCGAGCGATTTTCCAGCAGGCAGGAAAGGTCCTCCGTGCATAAGATAAGCGGAAGTGTCTGCCAAGAACCGGCGATAGTTCTGGAGCACAGTTCTTAAGGACTATTGCTGGTATTCCGTCCGGGCCGGTTGCCTTCCTACAATCTAGTTCGCGTATGTTTTTGGAGAGCCCTATTTTCCAGGTCAAGGTTAGAATGAGCCGATTCGTTCAATCTATACACTGCTTCGAAACAAGCGCCAATTGAGTTCGCCTTTTTTTGCGGATCCTCGACTATTATGAACTCTTCGTTAGAGTTGATGTGTTCCAGGGAAAGTCCTGCGTTCAGCAGCGTTTGACAATTCTCGGGAGTCCGCGGAACTCGCAGACATGGGATGTCATTATAATCTTTCCTTCGAAAGACATTATTTATTTGTGGGAACATATTCGGTCCACTAGCTTTAATGGCTTGAATTCTCTTGTTCCAGTCTTCATTAATTACTGATCTATAGTTGTCACGGATCAGTTTTTGAAGATTTTTAATTAATGACTTAATTGTTTTTATTTCCTGGCTATTTGGATCTCTGAATTGTCTGTAGAGCAGTTTTAACTTAGAGAGCAGAATACTCTTTTGCCTATACAGCTCGTCGATCGTTGCGTTTCTGTACCGGTTTGTATGGCTCTCGGAGTGAGACACTTTTGGGATAGAACGATTCATTGTATTAGTAACAATGTCGTTCATCGTCGAAAGATAATGATCAATTTCGTCATTATGAAGATTTCTGTCAGTTGGTGAATATATGCCCTTGGAGCGTAATTCTTTTTTTATTATCCGATCAAAGCGCGACCATTGTGCTTTTCCGAAATTAAAAGAATGTATCTGTTTGTACTGCTCAACTAGTGAATGTTCGTTTGGGACATGTATTACAGCACCAAGTCCATAATGATCGCTATCGTACTCGATTGAACGAAGACAATTTCGAGTAGTTAGATCCGTATCTAATAGTTGTATTCGCTCGTCCAGCAACAGTAAATCCAAGAAGGAATTTCCTCTTGGATATGACGGGGTACTTGTAGCGTACAATTCTAGTTTATGTTCGATAGCGTTTGTTTGCCACCAGTCGAACAACGCATTGCCTCTTGTGTTTGTGATAAGGTTACCCCAAGCACTGTGCTTGGAATTGAGATCTCCCGCCATAAAGAAATAATTATTTTCTGAGTCTAACTTGAGACTTCGAAAAAGGGTATCAAGTTCATTGATAAACTGTATACACTGTGGCGCTTCGGGAGCATAAGCAGAGATAACATATAGATGCTTTTGACTTTTCAAAGGAATATCTATAACGCAGGCTTCTAGTACCTGGAACTTGTATACTTTTCTACTGTAAACGACTTTGTGTTGTAGACCATTTTTAACTAAGACAGCGACCCCGCCCCCCTGAGTGGAATTTGGACGATCTCGTCTAATTATTTTATAATTTGGGTAGCCCAAATTGTGCCTTTGATTTAGCTTAGTTTCGCTAGCCAAAAGCACATCTGGGCGTTCAGCTTCCAGCAGATTGCTGAGATTATCCCTTCTTTCCATGCGGATTAGTGAATTAACATTCACAGCAATAACTCTTAGGGTTAATTCAGTCGCAGTGAACGTTGTGATTAGAGTGTGGGTTCGTCTGGAAACAGGGTCGAATAGATAATGTCCGTTCGATCCACTTGTTCCGTCAGTTTTTTTTTCGATCATTCCGAATTTTTTATCAAACGCAGCAAACTGTCCTTGTATGCACAGTAATATTGCTGTTATATCAGTTTGTGCCTCTGGAGTAGGCGTTTTAATGATATTGCGTGATTGTTCTAAGATTGTTGGATTTTTTACTCCACCTGCCATATGAGCGTATGACACACTTGGTGCCACGAAGTTGTTGTAAGAGCGAGTTTTCATCTTTTTCTCTTCTTCAACTTGCTTCTTTCTGGCTTCCAACTTTGATTTTAGTTGTTGGTACTTAGGGCAACCTCTAAAGTTAGCAGGATGATCTGAGTTGTTACAGAGGACACAGGATAGTTTATTTCTATCCGGTATCTGTTCTTTGCCCAATGGACATTCTCCAATGATATGCTTATTTAGGCATTTGACGTATCTGAAATGCATATTGCAATTCGCTGCCACATGCCCGAAGCGTTGACAGCGCATACACTGCAATACGCGGTCGCACTTCTTTATTCTCTCCCAACTTATTGTTTGGTGACTAATGTATTTAATATATCTAAGTCCGTCAATTTTACTATTGGGCCTTAGCGAGACAAATAAGAAAGGCAACTTACGGTTGCGATTTCTAGAATTTGCTGTAGTAAATGGCTTTACACCTGTAAATTTCAAGGTATCGTTTTCGAAGCTTTTTAGTTCTTCGAGCACCTCTTCGGGAGTAAAGGAAGGATCAACTCTTTTGAGGAGCATGGAGACAGTTTTCTCCGATTTACGGGTGTATGTGTAGTATTCGCATTTGGAGTTCCCCAATGACGATTTAATTTTGTTATACCCTTCTAAATCATCGCATGTTAAACTTATCTTAAAATTATTTATCCGTTTTGTTTTAAAAGTTTTGCATGTCAACTCACCCAATTTTATGACATCCTTTGTCTCCATGTAGCTGATGTAATTAGGAGGTACTTTCTCCTTTTTTGACTGGCACCTGCTGAGATGTTTCCTGCTGTTGGTGTGATTCGTGCAGTTGATTTGGTTCCTGCTGTTGTTGTTGATGTGATTCCTTCTGTTTAGTTTCCTTATCTAGCCGTGGTTTCTCTGCCTTCGTGGGTTGCTGTTGTCTTTGTTCTTGCTGTTGTTGTTCTAGCATTTTCGTTTTTCGCTCGTTGTGGTTCAGGTTGTTTTTTAGTTTAACAACTTCCTCCATTTGTCTATCCAGTTCTTCTTTTTTACGGCTAATCTCATGGATGAGTCTGTTGAGGACCTCGATCTGATCGACAATCGACAATCGACGTGTCCGTATTCTTATTTTCACTTGTTCTAAGGCGTTTAGTCTTTAGGTTTAGGTCCGTATTTTGCCTTCTCCGATTTACCATTTTGGCATCCATTTGTTTTACGTCCATATTATGGACCGCGTGTTCTCACTTTTTTTTTTAATTTTATTCTTTTTTTTTGTTTTTGGATCTACGTCCGTATTATGGAAAGTATTCACTTTTTTTTTTTTGATAAACAGATTGTGGCCTCGCGCACACACTCACAATGTTCGCGCACCGGCACGTAGATACCGTTAACGTGTTACTCACACACTTTTTGTATTAAACTGTGTTCTTCGTTTTAACTGTCATAACACGTGGCTTCGTTCTTTTTTAATTGATTCTACTTATTTATATTTATTTTGTTTTGACTGTTTTTATCACTGTAATTTATTTGTTTATAAATAGCCTTTTTATAATATTTCAGCCACTCGCGACACATAAAAGCAACTTTTTTCATTTAATTCGACCGCCGAATTGAAAACACGTCCGCACTCGGTCACTGTGTATCGTATGTTTGTCATCATGACCGCCAATATGGTTTTCGTAGCAGCAGGTCCACAGGAGATCTGATGGCGTACCTTACCGAAAAGTGAAGCCATTCCACCCACTACCTCGGCGAAAGCAAGGGAATCGTATTGGATATTTCAAAAGCCTTCGACAGAGTTTGGCATCTAGCCCTTTTGTCAAAATTGCATTCATACGGAGTGGACAATTACCTGATCCAATGGATAAGAGACTATCTCTCTGGTCGTTCAATCCAAGTGGTTCTTGATGGTGTCAAATCTGTTTCCCATCAAATTAATGCAGGTGTTCCCCAGGGTTCGGTACTCTTATCCACTCTCTTCCTCATTTTTATAAATGATTTCTTGTCAATTACTCACAACCCAATTCACCCGTTTGCTGATGATTAGCACGTTGTGTTTCTCATACTCATACGAACACTCCCGGCCAAACTCTTCGAACGTCACTACCAACCAGCAACTTATGCTGGATACATTGAATTCAGACCTCGACAAGATGTATCAGTGGGGATTATCTAACCGAGTAGAATTCAATTCCTCTTCCCAGAGAAGTATATTTAAAAAAAAACCTCCTAGAACATCAATCTCACATCTATTCTTTAACATTCAGCAAACGCGGCGTCGCGAGACTCTGCTCCCTGCGCACACATCATCTCTTCCATCGAAGGCCCCTGGCACATCATTCTAACAAAACCTAACTAACAAAAAAAAAATCATCCATATCGAGCGATTCAAGTCCTTCCTTCTTTCTCTTGGTATGAGCATAACAATTCATTATTCATCGCAGCCCCGTCGAACTGATACTAATTCGGTTAAATTTCCCTTTCTGTCATGTTAGAAAACCTTGAAAATGTGTTTTCTTGAGCTTGCCTTCGTTTTGATTTAATAGGATTAAGGGCACATTATTCAGTTCAGTTTACCACCAGTCGGGCTTCCACGTTGTTTTAATTTTGAACTTATTTTGTCTAACTCTTGTTTGAGGTGATAATTCTAAAGACATGTTTGAGGGTTTGATAAGAAACGTCGATGGTTGATCAAAGACGACTAAATAAATGCAATTTTTACGTTAAAAATAATCAAATATCTAGGGCATAGTTTCATAGAATTGCGTATTATGTAAACTAGGTTCTTTGCTCATAAGTTTTTATCTTGTCCATACGTCGCGGTGTATCCATAAGTCATATGTTCTGGGAGTAAAGATTTGTTCTATTTATATAATTTAGAAAAACAATCATTTCTAGGTCGTTGCTTGGTATTTTATTACTATCTCTGTGAAACTTGATTGTTTTCGAAAATTCATGTATCCTTGGAAAAAGACTTTCCTGTGTGCGAAATAAATTTGGACAAAAGATTGTAATGAAAGACAGGTAATTATAAACTGCCTTTTTCAATTTTTTTACTGCACGAGCGCCGTGGTTGAACCAATAATTAATATTTGGTTTTTTTTTTTGATGTATCATTTTTGAAAAACCTTTTTCCAAATATATACTTTCACCATAGCATTTTATTAAATATATGTTTTCATGCAGCGGAATTGCTTAAATAGCACCATTTCAATGGAAATGTGTTTCAATTGTCTTACCCGACCACGTAACCACCACGATAATGCATTAAGTCCTCACCGACATAACAAAGAAATCCCACGTTTTACAGGAGCACTCAAGTATGCGCTATACTATCAGAATTTTGACTCTATCCCTTCGTTAACCCACACACGTAGGAATCAACAAAGGAATATCGACACAAACGACTGAAGACCGTTGGTTTTTGATCATCAAAAGTTCAAAACAGGTTTCACATTCATTTATTACTTTTTTTCGTTCCATTCGGTCACAAGCCCAGCAATCACATGAAATGTAATAGCGAATAGATAAAACAACAAGTCGGCCAGGTTGTTGGTCCTGTTTTTGTTTCGCTCACTTTATGTTTTGTTTACATGGGACTGGCAACCGATAAAAGTCAAGGAACCTTACCAAGGATCGACTCGGTGTTATTGAGCTCAAGTGTAATAAAATGAAAATAAGGGGAACAATCCAAGTTGCATTTGTGTTGGGAAAAATGCCTGGTTCCCTCTTTGTGTTCTTTGTTCTTGGTGTAGGTATCGAGTTGAATAGAGCATCCTTGTTCGTTGAATTCCAAACAGCGAATGATTATTATGATTGATTACAGGACACCCAACCGACAGCATTAATTGTTGGGAGAAGTTTTTCAAGTATTAGTCAATAACACCGGTCACTAGTCAAAAGAGCAACTTTCGGAACAATTTCAACCTAGATATGAGAGAGGTAACTATATTCTGGACGATGTATATATCTTGTTGCAGTAAGGGATCTTTTTTGAGAGTGCATTATTTCTAGTCCGAATCTAAAGTAAAAAGTTAGCTTGCTAAACTTTTCAGAATTTAAAACGAACGCCAATAGAAATTTCAAAAGTTGAAATGCTCAAATGATTCACGCAAGTTGGAGTTCCAGGGTCAGGTGAAGTTAGTAAATGTTTAATGTTATTCCAATGTTTTATTTTAAGAACTGAGTTTGACGATTTTTTTTTTTCAAAACTGTATTTATTAACCATAATTAGAATTTGTACATTTAAGTAATACAGTGACTTAAAATTAAATTCGTGACAATTGCTTACATGTAATTATTATTATAATACATTTTCCAAACAATGTTTTAAGAGTTACAGGATAGATGTGTGTTTATACATTTAGTAGGGTTTCGTCTTCCTGGAAGAGGTCAGAAAACCAGGAATTTCTTATTTTTACTTTACTTAATCTAAACCTAACCCTAAATATAAATATAACTTAACCTAACCTAGTCTGATTATTATAAAATGAGCTATAAACAAAACAAAGTTTTATAATTAATGGGATATATGAATTAAAGGATGTGGAATGAGGTCAGTTATGGGTTTGAGGAAGAGTATTTCTTTCCGGTTGTTCGTTGGAAAAACGTAGGATGTTGGAAAATGGTTGGACGTTACAGTATTTGAACTGGTTAGGGGTAACTTCGGTGTTGTGGTATATGATCTCGTTTGAATCATTTACCAGTCTGCCTGAGGCGAAGATAGCTCTGGTGTGGATACAGTTGGGATAGTTAGTTCTGATATCTAGAGGGTTCTCTAAGAGCGAGGTTATTATGAGATTGGGATTATTTTGTAGGTTTTCGATAAATTTGATAGATAACTCGAGGAATCGTCTATCGAGGCGCTCAATGCCAGCGGTATTGTAGAGTTCGACGTTACTATAGTACTTATAGGAGTTAGGACGACGATGTAACCCAGAGACATACCTAAAGCAATTTCTTTCGAATACTCGTAATTTCTCCATTTGGGAGGGAGTGATATGGTACCACAATGGGCACGCGTACGTGAGTATGGGCCTGATAATTTGTTTGTAAATGAGCAGTTTGACTTTGTGAGAGAGACTATTAGGTTTCCACATTACTCTTCTACAGAGATTAAGCTGAATTGTGGTTTTTTGACGGGAATTTTTAATGTGGGAGGAAAAAGACCAGTTATTAGAAAAAGTGATTCCCAGATATTTTAGGGTTTTGGAGGGTTTTATTAGAGTGTTGTTTAGGTTAAGTTTAATTTTGTTGTGGCAGCGTCTAGTGTTGTTTGTACAGTGCTCGTGTTTGCCCTTGAACACTATGAGCTGCGTTTTATTTGGGTTAAGGTGAATTTTCCACTTATTAAAGTATGATGATAGGTTGGGGAGAAAGTGGTTAATGCGGTTTCTTGCAGCCTTAACAAATTTGCTGCTAGAGTAAATTAATGTATCATCAGCATAATTCAGCATCACAACATTAGGAGATACGGGTTGAGGAATATCCGCGGTATATAACAGATATAAAATTGGCCCTAAAATAGAGCCTTGGGGAACACCCGCGGTTATGTTGCGGGTTTCTGAGACGGAAGAATTTATTCTCACAACGAATTTTCTGTCAGAAAGATAAGAGGCTAAGAGCTTTGTTGTGTGAGAGTTTAGATTAAATATGGAGTGCAGTTTGTACAGAAGCCCTGAGATCCAGACACAATCAAACGCCTTAGAAATATCGAGAGATATACACACAGTAGGGCTTTGGTTTTGGAGACCAGTTGTAACATCGTGTGTAAGTTTTAGTAGAGCATGACATGTGGATTGTCGCTTACGAAATCCGAACTGACAGTTAGGGATGAGGGCATTCTCATTGGCAAATGAGAGAAGATTTTGGTAGATCTTGCGTTCCAGTATCTTACTTAATGTACTTAATAGGGATATTGGACGATAATTGAAAGGGCTATTACTACTACCGGGCTTCTTAATAGGAATTACTACCGCAGTTTTCCAGTTCTCTGGGAAGTGCGATGCATTAATTATATGATTAAGAAGAATGAGGATGGGAAGTAGATTCTGTGGGCGTAGCCTTTTAAATAGAAGGCGTGGGATTCCATCTAATCCAGTTGACTTTTTGTTATTTCCTGATCTTACGATCTCGGATAATTCGTCTGCAGTTAGAAAATTTGTAGTGTCTAAGGGATGTGAAGCTATGTTCGTGTTGTTAAATTCACCGATGAAAGGAGTAAAAGATGTGAATAATCTGTTTGAGATGTATTCGTTTACTGTGTAGAGAATTATTTTGCTCATGAATCTTTGCAAAGTGTTCTGCGAGGCAATTTGCTATGTCCGTATCGGACTGGGCAATATTATTGCTGATTGGGTTGATGAGATGATCAATTCGGGGTTTATATTTACGACCAGTTAATTGGTTGATGTTTTTGAAAAGATCCCGATTTGGTTTGATATTTTTAAGTGTGGAGATGTAGTTTTCATCTGCGAACTTCTTCAACTGCTCATTTATCAGAGTGGATAGGAGTTGGATTTGGCTTTTAATAAAGGGGCAGTATCTTGTATGAAGTTTACGGCGGAGCTGCTTTTTAAGGCGCAATAATTTGGTTAGGATGCTGGGCAAAGGCTTTCCAAAATAGTTATGAGGAATGGTTGTCGGGGTGTTGTTGCTGAGAGCCTCCTTAAGAATTTGCTCTATTCTTAAAGATGCGTGATCGATTTCAGTAGGGAGTAAGTTAGATGCTTCAGGGATATACAAGTCAGAGAAACTTATCGCTATGTCCCTATTGACTTTTCTCCAATTTGTTTTGGTGAAGTTTGGGACAGGGTTTGACGAGTAGAGTGGGTCGAGAGAGGGGATTTGGATCGTGGTGTGAACGGAACCATGATCAGAAGGAAATATAAAGGAGACTGTAGGTGGACCCGCTGAGTGAACATCATCGGACTTGAGGAAGAAGTCGATTGTTGACTTGGCTGTGCTAGTGACACGAGTTGGCTGTAATGGGGAGTCAATGTATGTATATGGATAAGATGGGAGGAGGGCTAGCAACTGACGACCATATTTGTTGCATTTATTATCATTGAATGCTGTATGACGAGCATTCCAGTCTCCCCCGATTATAAATGGAGCGGGAACAGACTGTTGGATTATCTGAGAAATGTCAGCATCTGGGAAATCTGGTTGTCGTGAAGGGTGAATATAAATGGATGCCAAGACGAGCACTTTATTGTTCTCACAAAAAAGTTTAACTGCCGTGTATTCAATGCTGAATATATTAGTGAATCTAATTTCACTGAATTGCAATTTTTTGTGTATTAAGATGCCGGTACCTCCGTGGGATCCATTAGTTCTGGGGTTAGAAACAAAAGTATAATTAGGAATGGAAACTCGGGAATTTGGTTTGAGCCAGGTCTCTGAAAGGAAGAGGATATCTGGGGAAAATTTTTCAACACACAACCGGAGGTGTTGCTTACGTATATTAGAGTAAATGGATTCTCTGTTGAGGGAGATAATGGTTAGTTTAAAGAGAGCTGGAAAGAATATGGGAAGTTATTAGTGAAAGAATCTGACCTTTTTTTTTCTGTTTCTGACATATGCCTCAGCGAAGGAAGCATGGCCTGTAGGCTTTGGATGTAACCCATGATGTCCAGATTGAAGTTTTTAATATTGTCGTTAGAGGGAGTGGTAGTGTTGAGGCTTCTTTTTGCTGCATCCGCGTAAGATATTCCGGGCCGGGTTAACTTTACTTCCTGCAATACTGTTGGTTTCGTTGTAGTTGGTTTAATTGTTGACATTGCTAATTTCCGTCTTTGCAGAAGTTTTAGCTTCTGAGGACATTGAGAGAAATTTGCTGGATTTGGCCCTCCACAGTTACAACATTTTACTGTAATCTTCTTTGTGGTAATGGATCCATCGGCGTTGGCGGTTTGGACTGTCTCTGGTTCCAGGCCTTGTGGATTTACCTTGCATTCATCTAGCTCGTGTTCCTCTGCGCATCTGCCGCAACGTCTTTGCTGGTGGCATGAGATCGCCAAGTGTCCTGAGTCTTGGCATCGCTTGCAATGTAGAATTTCTTGTTTGTGGGGCTCCTCCTTTGCGATTTTTTGGGTAAACAAATATTTAATTTGTTTAAGTTGGTTGATATCCTGATTTGGTGGGATTTGTATGATCCGGAGGCTTTTTATGTTGTTTGTTTTCATGTATGGTGTTTGAAGGTAGTCCAGCTTATTAATTTTTATTTGTGGACATATCCTAGCAATTTCCAGTCCTAATTCTTCATTGGTCCATTCTGGATCGATGTGCCTTATAATAAAGGTAGTTGGTTTGCTATTTGGATGTTGGAAGATGAAGAACTGCTTGTTCTGTCCATGTTTGTGGATTTTTTTACTGGTGCGTTTCGTAAGATGTCCAGAGCCTTCCTTTTCCTTTCGGTTATGTACTCCAGTGCATTGCCTGGGTCATCGCCTATCATCGGAGTTGTGTAGTAACTGCTTTCCTGTTGTTAAAAAAAATTTTTTTTTTGTTATTCTTTTTAATTATTATTATATATTTTTTGTTTTTATATTGCACTAGACAATTTAATAGTGCACTGCACACACGTGTAAACACGTTTCCTTTGAGAGTTTGACGAGGGCAGAAACTCTTATTTATTTGGCTTGGTACAATGGAGATATATAAACTTACGAACTAGCTGACTCACAGTTCTAAGACATTACAACATAAAAGGGTTTGCGGTAAAAAAGTAGGCACACAACCAACTTTTCTCACGGAGTAGTTTTATTTTTAAATTAAGAAATTATTATAAAATCCGGAGCCAAACTGAATTAAATCCAATTTGTTTATAAACAATTCGAGACGTAGTCGCTGAAAGACGTCGACAATTTTAATGTCTATGAAAAATACAAATATAATTAAATTCCCTCTCAAAGTTAATAATATCGTAAAGTGGTAAATCTCTTTTTGCAGTGTAGTTTCATTTAAATATCGTTGAGTTTATATAAAAATGATAATTTGGCGTCATCCGAATTATGCTCATTGACTTGGGGTACTGAAAACCTGTTTTTTCTGTTTTTATAGGAAAGTGTAATCTTCAAAAAATAATTCCAGATCGATCCACAACGTCATTCCGAATTATTACCAACAAAAAGTATCTTTAACCTCGAACGAGCTTTTAGCTTAAATTGGGTTGTGCTGTAAGAGTAGGTAATATCATTAGGAGTAAAAATCAGGAATCAAATTGTGTTTGCTTATTATTATTTATTATTTACTATTGCGAAAGAACGGTACCTTATGTTTTATTGAAAGTATTGTCCATCGTTAGTCACTACTTTTATCCCATCTTTCTGTCAGTATACTGATAGGGCATCGACAGAACTGTTCGTCCTTTGAGGCTATTGTAATATTTACAACTGGATCGTCATATGTTATTTAATGAAAGAAAAAAAAAAGGGGAGGAAATCTAAAGGAGAATGAGACCTTTGCTCTTGACCAGTTACTGCGAAGTCGCCAATTGATGTATATGTGAACACAGCTGTTGCATATTTTATTAGTAACACTTACCTGCTTCCGGGTTGTTAGCCCGTAGGTAGGTCAACCGGCTGCTTTTGATTTTCCGCTAATTTGGTTGCCTGCTGAAGTATCTCAGTATGCGGTGTCTGTTCGTCTTACGGCTCCAGTAATTATAACTCTGTTGTTCCTTCCAGGGGCTCAACATGCCTTTAGAAATGTGGGCGTACTCACCGAGTGAAAGACTGGTTGTAGTTTTTTTTTATCGCGGTGCGATCACTTATTTTTCCTTTTATTCCAAGTTGAAGTTTTAAGTTTAAGGGGGTATTCTGGTCTAGACGCACGAATTTAACGCAATTTTTGATGTGCTGTAAAAAAAAAGCAATCAATATTTTTAGTATCCATTTTTTTATAGGATGTTTATTAATATTTCAAGAATACAGTAAAAATATTGAAAGTAAAAAATTCAAAATTCACTAAGTTAGCAGCTGATGAAGTGGGGGATATTTCTTAAAACAATACCCAAGATTTTTCAAGTTCTACTGAACCGATTTACTTCAAATTTAGTGTCTTCTTTATAGGCTTTTCTATTGCATGAACTATCCTCATCCCCAAATTTCAATGTTAACTATTTTTAAAAAATTCAAAAAACTAAAAAAGTGGTACAAAAATAAATTTTTTTTCACGCAGTCGCCATTTTGTTAAAAAAAATTTCCCAACGATAGAGCATTTCTGTAAATTAATAATCTTTTTTTTTTCAGATTGCTAGGAGGGTTGCATCGTGGGTATGGTCGCGTGCCAATTTTTTGGGATCCCCCACTTCATCAGCTGCTAAATTTTTGAATTTTGAATTTTTTACTTTCAATTGTTTTTACTGTATTCTTGGAATATTAATAAACATCCTATAAAAAAATGGATAGCAAAAATATTGATTGCTTGTTTTTACAGCACTTCAAAAATTGCGTTAAATTCATGCGTCTAGACCAGAATACACCCTTAAGTTTTAAGTTTAAGTTTTTTAAGTTAAAGTTTTTATCTGGTTCTAATTGAATTTTGCCTAAAACGGAACTCTCTATTTATACCCAAAATCAAATCCGCATTTTACATTCCTTCCCACGATTCATTTCCCACCTTGAGACAGCCACCTGATGGGAGTGTAGTACTCCACGAAGCCCTACCATTTCCCTCCCCCATACATTTTGCACCTTCTTCCATAACTCCATCCATATCCCCAAATCAACATTGAGCCCAATGTTGAACAAATTGAATCAAACGTTCAATTGTCGCACTGATTTAAATTCCAGAAATTCGTAAAGCATATGCAATCATATGCACTCTATATTCAATGCTAGATTTCCAAAATCCCTCAACTAAATGTGCGGACCAGATGCCCCCATTTCCGAACAAATATTATTGAGAATCATAAAATGCGCGTCTGCAATTTTATGACCCTCTAACAATTTGTTTCCCCCACTTGGTAGAAACCTTGACGTGGTGCGGGGGCTTAAACTACAATGAATCACTCAGGCTATGCTGACGGAAGCATACGCTTGCAGTAGGGCTGTAGCGGTTCCGCCAAACCCCATGATTCGCTGGCCTAAAAAACCCCCGTAACTTTCATCCAATCTCCCAACTTCACTAATGCAATCGCATTAGCATCTTAAATGCTCCACGCATTAAAGAGATCAAATCATTAACCTTAAAGTCCCTGTGAAAGAAAACTTACCTTTCATGCACCTCTTCCCATACAATTCTCCGTAAGATTTCTTTCTTAACTTATCAGGCAGAACGCCCATTATTACAACCCAACTCCCACTGTTTCCCGCCAATGCATTTGCATAGGCACCTGAAGACATTTTCCTTTTTCAAGGACATTAATGCATACAACCCATTATCGGGAAATTCCTGTAAAGAATTTTTCCTTCAAGGGCATTCACACATATATCAATGCATCTCTGCATTAGCGACCAGGAACCGAATTTCCAATTAGTGTAGATATTCACATCAGAGTTCGATCCTGGCGTTGCCACAGATGCCTTGTTCAATTGACACAGATGGTATATACAAACCGTCATTGTGTAATCATCTGAAATGCTTTGCAATGACTTGCAACTATCGATACAACTGCAAGTACTTCTCGCTGAAATATTTCTTTGTTTGAATCTTCAAACAATCACCGATGTCGCGCTTAGCCGTCGGATTGGATTCAATAGCATAAACATATGCAAACAAAAGAACCGATTCTTCCAGTGGGCAGAGATACGATATACGACTTCTATTATTTCAATCCCTTTTAGCATCTAATGAGTGGCTGATATTTACTCAGCTGACCCTGATTACCGGACGCTGCATTAGGTCGCTTCTTTCTTTGTCTGCATCCCTTGTCTAGGTTTCGTTTCGCTTTTCACCTGCAAGCGTTATGCAAACAATCTGACCTCAACGATCGAAACACACACCACCATGATCTCCATTACGAGATCTGATTTTCTTGTTCCCACAAGAGAGACTTTACGTTTCTCTGGAGGTAGGTAAATCTTTTCCCTAGTGGAGGGAAACACTTTCTCTCTCAGGGAAAATGCCCCTAAAAATTTCCCTCGTAGCGAATCAGATCTGCACGAGAAGATTACCGCTAACTCGTTTGCCACCATT
The DNA here is from genome assembly GCA_963931805.1 of Microdon myrmicae. NCBI lineage: Eukaryota > Metazoa > Arthropoda > Insecta > Diptera > Syrphidae > Microdon > Microdon myrmicae. Next base: position 102,968,965 of record OZ007502.1, read on the forward strand.
CAACCGAGCAAGTCGGTTCGGTTTCCGCTCCTCGTCGCGCGCCGAGGATGCGAAAATACCCTTGTAGTCGTGTGGGTAGTTAAGTGTAAAATTCTTAAAATCAATTTAATATTAGCAATAAGTTTAAGTGAAATATAACACATTCAATAATGGCTGAGAACAAGAAAATGAACTAGAAGTGAAATAAAAATAAAAAGGACATTCACTTTAACAACGTCACCAGTGTGTTTAATTTTCCGGCAGCGGTTCCTGTGTCCTGCGGTATTTTCTGTGTTGTCCGCTCCGTATTTTGGTGTTCGGTTTGTTGACTAATGCGTACTTTTCATCCTTCCCGGTTGTGGACGAACGTGGCGGAGTTTCGTTCTTTTGTCGGCGGGACAACGGACGAACCTTCGCGCGTGAACAATAGACGATGGGGATGGAAGTGAACAGAGTGCCCATGCCTGGCACAATACTTCCTCCCCACAGGGCCACCCATGTCAGACAGGCTAGCGAGGAGTAACACACAAAGATCTACCACCTCTAATCCAGGGTGTTACGCCATTGGATAGTTTGCAGCCAGGGGTATACCGGCTGTATTATAACGGCGCCTCTCTGACACCGGGTCGAATCAGAGCAGTAAGCAGACCTTACCATATCAAAGAGGGGCTCTGATATGGCGGACTATTTGAAACCCCAAGACTCGGGAACAAAACTGAACAATCAATATACAAAAAACGATCTCACGAAAAACCCGGTAGGCGTAGGTGTGATCAGCCGACACTACCATAAGGGAACAAATCATCAAGAAAACACCGACTCGGCATAAAGAAGACGTAGGGAAAAACGGAAAAAATGTGATATACGCGTCGGGACGTGGAATCTTCGAACGTTATATAAACCAGGCGTGATACAGATGGTCGTAGAAAACGCGAAACAATATAAAATGGACATCGTCGCGCTTCAGGAAGTCCGACTCCCACATCAAGTAATCGAAACCAACGGTTTTACGCTGGCGTGTGGAGGTACCGATACACATAACCTCGGGACTGGCTTCATCATAAGCAAGAATATTACGCCCCATGTAAAAGATGTCAGATTTATTAATTACCGAATGTCGGCGCCAAAAATACAGGGACCGTGGTACAATTATGTATTTAAAAACGTACACGCCCCAACAGAATCTACGGATGAAAAAACGAAGCACGCATTCTACGAGACCCTAGAGGAAGTATTCGGTGGGATCTCATCATTCGATGTTAAAATCCTCCTCGGGGACCTGACTGCGAAAATTGGAAAGGAAGACATCTTCCAACCAACTATAGGTAAAGAAATCCTACACGACGTTTCAAATGATAATGGAATTTGAATTATCACGTTGGCAGCGTCCAAAGATCTGGTAGTGAAAAGCACGATGTTCAAGCACAAGCAAATCCATAAAGCCACATGGATATCACCCGACGGCGTAACGCGTAACCAAATAGACCACTTCCTCATAGACAAAAGACACCACTCGAATATCCTTGACGTAAGATCATATAGAGGAGCAGATTGCGACTCCGATCACCTTCTAGGGGCAAAATTAGAAGTCGGCTCGCAGCAAACCCACATGGGCAATCAAGGGAGACAAGCAAAAAGTTCGACATTGATAAATTAAAAGACCTACGCAAAAGAGCTGAATATCAAGAGGAACTAACGAATAGATTTAGCATCCTAGAGAATGGGGGTAGTGAGGAAGAGGGAACCAATAATCTAGGCACTAAATGGGAATCGATCAGAGACACAATCAACAAACAGCCCAAAAGATATTAGGATTCCGCTTGCGCGGAGTCGGTGTCAGAGATTATTCTTCTGGGGATGGAGATGTATATTCCACATTCCATCAAACGAAGTTCGTCTGATAAACCTTGGTTTGACAAAAAATGCGAGCTGATTACAGCGGCGAAAAATAGAGCTTTTAAGCAATGGCGCTCGAATCCCACCGATGTTAACAGAACGAATTTTGTTAGAATCAGAAACGTGTGCAACCAGGCGATTGATACCGCGAAGAAGGCTCACAACGACAGGGTGATCAATAAGCTCCTTCGGTGCCCAACTGGTTCGCGCTCCTTCTGGTCAATGGCAAAGGCTGTCAGCAGTAACTTTGCTTCCTCCTCTTTCCCTCCGTTGGTGACAGACAGCGGGACGTTAGTCACGAATCCAAAGCATAAAGCTAATGTGTTCGCGAATTTATTTTCCGCGAATTCAAACCTCGATCCCGGCCTTTTGCAGCCACCCGTGATCTCGCCGGTACAGTCTTCCATGCGGGATGTGAGATTTCGTCCGCGCACTATTCAGCGCATTCTACGTGAACTGGATTGTAGGAAGGCAGCCGGCCCGGACGGAATACCAGCAATAGTCCTTAAGAACTGTGCTCCAGAACTATCGCCGGTTCTTGGCAGACTCTTCCGCTTATCTTATGCACGGAGGACCTTTCCTGCCTGCTGGAAAATCGCTCGAGTTCAGCCAATCCCAAAGACGGGAAAAAAGTGTCTCCCACAAAATTACCGTCCGATAGCATTACTGTCTATTTTATCTAAGGTAATGGAAAAAGTCATAATACAGAGTTGGTTAAGTATTTGGAGTGCAACGGTCTTCTGAATGATCGTCAATACGGATTCCGTGGCAGGCGGTCCACGGGAGACCTTTTGACACTTATAACCGATATATGGACATCTGCGATTGAACGGCATGGTGAGTCAAGGGCGGTCGCATTAGATATCTCCAAGGCTTTTGACCGCGTCTGGCACGGGGCATTGCTGAGCAAACTTCGTTCATATGGACTTTCCCAACAGCTTTGCGACTGGACGAGGAGCTTCCTCGAGAATCGATCGATCCGGGTTGTTGTGGACGGCGAGTGTTCGGATCTGTATCCTGTTAATTCGGGGGTGCCCCAGGGTTCTATTTTGGCTCCAACCTTGTTCTTGCTCCACATAAATGATTTGTTGGAGACAACGGATAACAAAGTGTTCAGTTTTGCGGATGATAGTACGCTTGTTTCCTCCTTTTCGAGTGATCGGCCGATTAGTGCATCAACGTCGCACCAGCTGAGATGTAGACAGATTGACTCTCTGAACCAGGATCTAGATAAAGTCCTGCAGTGGGGAAAGGCCAATCTTGTCGACTTCAACGCAACGAAGACCCAGTATACAACATTCACAAAGAAAACCGGATCATCGGTTCCACAGCTGATGATGAATGGCCGGGCCCTCGAAGCTGGGGAAAGTTTGAGATTGCTCGGCGTCACGGTCTGTGGGAATGTATCATGGCATAAACACGTATCGGGTATCGCCAGATCAGCCTCAGGAAAACTGAGTTATCTTTTTAGAGCCAAGAAATATTTTACTCCGGCCCAACTTCTTCTCCTATATAAATCTCAAATTAGACCCGCGCTCGAATATTGCTCTCATGTTTGGAGCTCGGCTCCTAAACATACCCTCGACCTACTTGAGAGCGTACAAAGACGAGCGATCCGCCTGATCGGGGACTTGGCGCTGACGTCGGGACTACAGTCGCTATCACATCGAAGACGCGTGGCCGACCTCTGTCTGTTCTACAGATATTATCACGGGTGCTGTTCTTCGGAGATTCTTGGCATTGTTCCACGCAATTCGGTCTATATGCGCTCCACAAGACAATCCGACGGATCGCACCCGTTTGTGGTTCATCTCCCGACAGCGCGAACATCCCTGTATCAGAACTCGTTCCGTTACAGAGCGGGGAAGCTGTGGAACTCCCTTCCCACGCGAGTGTTCCCGGAGCGTTACAACCTGCAACTGTTCAAAAAGAACTGCAACAGTTATTTGATGGCATCTCGGGGCGCCCACTCGGCGCTATAGGTTCGCCTCTCCCGAGAGAAGTCTAATAAAAAAAAAAAAAAAAAAAAAAAAACAATTAAGTCCAAACCTTGATTTGACGATGAATGCAGGGCGAAGATCGAACAACGTAAACGCCTCAGAGTGATCCACTTAGTAAGATATGATGAAGTCAACGCAGAAAGATACGCGACAATTCGGAGAGAGACAACGAGACTTTTCAAACGCAAAAAATCGCGAATGGCAGAAGACTCGGATCGAAAAAATCCTAGAAAATGCCAGAGCAAAGAACATCAGAAGTATGTATGCCGGCATGAATTCAATTAGAAATGGCTACCGAGGGAGAGCCAAAATAATCTGAGACATGAGCTGTCTGGTGACAGAAACAAACAATATCGTGACAAGATGGAAGCAGTACTTTGAAAACCTGCTCAATGTGCGCACCCATCAACCACAAATAAACGCACCAGGCGTGCATACAGCCGAGTCTCAGATCCCAGAGCCCTCTTTCAACGAAGTTGTAGACGCAATAAACCGATTGAAAAACAACAAGGCTCCCGGGGTCGACTGCATACCGGCAGTGCTTGTGAAGCATGGAGGGGAGGCAACCGCTCGAAAAATCCACTAACTCATTCAAACAATATGGGATAAGGAAGTTATTCCGGAAGAATGGAAAACCTCAATAGTCGTCCCATTTTCAGAAAAGACAACAGATCTGACTGCGAAAATTACAGAGGAATATCATTGCTCCCAACCACATACAAAATACTAACAAATGTCATACTGGCGAGAATCACACCGTACGCAGAAGACATATTGGGAGACTACCAATGCGGATTCCGTAGGAACCGGTCAACAAGCGACCAAATGTTCACAATAAGGCAACTACTGGAAAAGAAGTGGGAGTACGGAGAGACGGTTCACCAACTGTTCGTTGACTTCAAAAAAGCGTACGACTCAGCCGCAAGGCAAAGACTCTACCATATTGTAGTTGAGCTGGGAATCCTGAAAAAATATGTCGCCCTCATTCAAATTTGTATGAACGAAAACAAAGGGCAAGTTAGAATAGAAAACCACCTCTCAGAACCACATCCGGGACGGACTAAAACAGGGGGGTGGCCTCTCACCGTGTCTTTAACCTTGTGCTCGAGTATGTCATCATAAATGTACAAGACAAGATAGCCGGATCATCCCTGAATGGGGTACACAAGCGCTCACATATGCGGATGACATCGCCGTTCTAGACGATAATCTAGAAATTGTAAGTAAAAACTGTGAAATCGCCATGCAAGCGGCAGAAGAGGTGGGCCTAGAAATAAATGAAGACAAAACAAAATACAGGTTTACTGCGAGAGCAGACGGACCTCAGTGAACAGATATTATACGATACTACTGAGAAGAGGTGGGCCTAGAAATAAATGAAGACAAAACAAAATACATGATTTCGGCGAGAGCAGGTGGACCTCAGGGAACACATATAAACGTCAGAGGCAAGATATTTGAAAAAGTTAAAGAATTTAACTCCTTGATAGTATAGTGGTTAGTATACCCGCCTGTCACGCGGGAGACCGGGGTTCGATTCCCCGGCAGGGAGCCTCTGGCGAAAGACTAATAACCTTGCCCGAAAAAAAAATCTTTATGGAAAACACTTGTTATATGGCTAACACTAATTATCGTTTTGTTCTTAAAGCTAAATTAATCTATATTGTAGTTCCTTTTTATTACATTAATTTTCACTGGGAACTATTTTGGGTGCATGATGTTTCGACAAAGCCAAATGTAAATTAGCAGCAACGAGAAAAGTTGATATTGAATCTGGACACGACAAGTAGTAGATGGAACGTCCGCAAATAGATCTTTTTCGTTTTAATTTAGCCACTTCACACTAGTCGCGGGGAAATTGGACCGAATGACCGGAGAATTATCGCACCAATCATTAGAAAGGACAAACAAGACTGGCGTTGCTCTCGACGGTTACACGGCTTGTGCAGAGCCAACTCGCTAATGGGGCGAGTGTCCCCGAGAGAGAAAGTGTTTCTCTTATGGTGAAAACGAAGGAAGATGATCTCACTGGTGAGGTCCTGTGGTGGTGTGCGTGTAGTTCATCGTAAAGATCACGCCGGTTATCCATGCGGTGAAACAAAGAATAAACGAGATTGCACCGGACACAAAAAACAAAGAGGAAATGTACCAAGGGCATAATTGGTAATGAGGGTTCAGCTGAGTAAATACTCTGCTTCTCATTAGAGCAGCATTGGGTGCTATACACATTGGGAATTGTGTATCGGATCTCTGCCGTCAGACAGAATCGGATTCTTTGTTTGCATTTGTTTATGCTGTATAATTCGGATTTGGCGGCTAAGCGCGAGATTGGTGATTGTTTGTCAACTGGACAAATAGATAATGGGTCGGGTATATTGCAGCTGAGTAAACAAGCTGCTTGGCGTTGCTTTGTCGTTGGACAAAAAGGTCGGCTAGATATGTGCATGCGGGAAGATTAAAGTGCACATGTGAGACAGGGATTGCCGGCAAGGAGAATCGATGAGATTCTTAATGGTTCACGTTGGATGTGACCCGAAAAGTTTCCAAGGAAACTTAATGCTGCTTGATTGCAGGGGAGTAATGATGGCCTTGGGGTGGATTATGTTGCAGGTTTGGGGACGGGGAGTTGGGAATATGGGTGGTTCTTCAGGTAAGCTTAAAAGAACCCCCACAGAGCTATACCGCAAACCTACAATAGTGAGAGTAATCAGGTCGCGAAGATTAAGATGGGCCGGACATGTGGCCGGAATGGGCAACGATAGGACCGGGCGTAGAATTCTTGACGGTAGATCAACGGGAAAGGGACCGGCAGGACGGCACCGACGGAGATGGTAGGACAATGTTAGGTTTGACCTTGAGGAGATCGGATCGGATGGTCAAGCGTGGAAGGAGAGTGCCCAGGACAGGGAACGATGGCGAAGCCGAGTCGGCGAGGTCATGAACTTCCGGGTTCCTACAGGCCAATAAATAGTAATAGTAATAGTATAGTACTTTAAGTTTATCAGTGTCGAACTTTTTCTCGTCTCCCGTGACTGTCCGTGTGGGTTTGATGCGAGCCGACTCCTAAATTTGCCCATCACTAGAAGGTGATCGGAGTCGCAATCTGCTCCTCTATATGATCTTACGCCAAGGATGTTCGATTGGTGTCTTTTGTCTATGGTTACACGTTATACAGTCGGGTGAGATCCATGTGGTTTTATGAATTTGCTTGTGCTTGAACATCGTGCTTTTCACTCTCAGATCTTTTGACGCTGCGAACGTGATAATTCGAATTCCATTATCGTTTGAAAGGTCGTGTAGGCTTTCTTTATCCATAGTTGGTTGTAAGATATCTTCCTCTCCAATTTTCGCGTTGAGGTTTCCGAGGAGGATTTTAACATCGAAGGATGAGATCATATCAAATAGTTCTTCTAGGGTCTCGTAGAACGTGTCCTTCGTTTCGTCGTCGGTAGATTCTGTTGTGGCGTGTACGTTTATAAATACATAATTGTATCATGGGCCCTGTACTTTTAGCACCGACATCTGGTCATTAATAAATCTCACATCTTTAATATGGGGCGTAAGCTTATTGCTTATGATGAAGCCGGTTCCGTGGTTATGTGTATTTGTACCTCCGCATGCCGGTGTAAACCTACTGGTTTCGATTACTTGATGTGGGAGTCGGACTTCCTGAAGCGCGACGATGTCCATTTTATATTATTTCGCATTCTCTACGACCGTCTGTATCGCTCCTGGTTTATATATCGATCGAACATTCCATGTGCCGTCGTGTATATCCCGCTTTCTCCGTTTTTCCCCACGTCTTCGTTTTGCCGAGTCGGTGTTTTCTTGATGATTTGTTTACTTATGGTAGAGTTGGCTCATAACACCTACGCCTATCGAGTTTTTCGTGGGATTTGTTTTGTGTATATTGGCCATTCATTTTTGTTCCCATGAGTCTTGGGGTTTCAAATAATCCGTGATATCAGAGCCCCGTTTTGATATGGTAAGGTCTGGTTACTGCTCTGATTCGACCCTGTGCCAGAGAGGCGCCTTTATAATACAGCCGGTATACTCCTGGTTGCAAACCATCCAAAGCGCAAGGCGACGCGAATTAAGTAGTCCGATTGTGTTTTAATTTAATTAAAAAAAGATCTTTATTTTCTGTTAAAACTTAGGACTACTTATTTTTAATAATACTGTTGCGGCTACGCCCATGGGTGTCTCCAAGAAGAATGTGCGTCTTCGTGTAGATTGCTCATATGTATCCAATTGCTGGGTCGCAGATGGGCGTCCCGTGTTGACCCATGAGAATGGTGCCTAGTGCGAAGATTATTGTCTTAGGTCATTGCTGATCTAAGAACCTTTTAGAGCGTCAATGCGATGTCTGGGTCATAGATACGTGTTTGGCGTTGACTCACGAGGATGGTGCCGGGTGTATTATGATAATGCGGCTATCCTTAACTCGTGAACACCGTGGATTAGGGGTGGCAGCTCTTTGTGTGTTACTCCTCGCAACTCTGTTTGACATGGGTGGCCCTATTGGAAGCGTATGCTTCCGTCAGCATAGCTTGAGTGATTCATTGTAGTTTAAGCCCCGCACCACGCCAAGGTTTCTACCAAGCGGGGGAATGAAATAATGTCAACATTTTAAAATGATGCGATTATTTGAGCACTTTAAAGAAACAGATTTATAAAAGATTACTCAGATTACTTACGGTCGTCCAAAGGGTTTTATGCCCTCAATAGTTTTGTTACATTTCTCCACTTACATTTTTGACCCTAGTGATTATACGGATATGAATAAGATTGAAAGACAAAAAAGGTGACACAATAATGAGGAAAATATTGGTATGTAACACCGACCTTACATTTTGCCATAGAGTGCGTATGTCGAAGGATGTTTTACTGTATGATAAAGGAATATTTACATATTTTTCCGCTTGAGGAAGTCAACAACTATGCCTGTAAACAGTTTTCGTATCATACAAAGATCTGTAGTACGGGGAGTGAAGTCATCTACCCTTGTCTGTTAATATTTTGTTTTACATAAGTAGTATTTTCCAATTCATTGGTAAGTTTGATGGTGAACTTTCGATTTAAAGCGTATGATGGACAAACATACTTATATTAACGAATTTTGAAAACTGCCTCACTGCATTGATTCAATGAATCAATAAATTTTGGCAGTTTCGTATTCCCACTTTTGACAGCTTTTATGTTTACAAAATCGATTATCGTGACGACATTCAATATGAAACCACTATTTGTATTCTTTTCGTAATATCGACTTTTGCCTTAACGCATACTATAAAATAAGCTTCAATGGCATTGATATCTGAACTCCCTACTAGTTTCGCCTAAATTCCTTTACTTACAGTTTCCATTCGAATTAAGCACGGTTCGCTATTACCCGATATGAGGGTACCTCGAATATTTCTCAATACTTTCTGACTAAATGCTTGGTACATTAAATGCTAGAAAGACACGCAACTACTAGCAATTGTCAATAGTAGTTTATATCAAAATATCTCGGAATATAGAAGATGGTTAAAGCAGATAGAGAACGGAAGATTAAAGCAACTTCTTAGGAGGTTCATACTAGGATTTATAAATATTAGTACATTCTTGCAATGTGTCGACAGGGTTTATTATACTTCAGTTTGCTTTTGATACTTGGGTTTATTTGTGGGGAGGGTGTAAAATATTGTTTACTGTTAACGGCATCTAAATCCCGTGAGCTAACCCTTATGACAAATATCAGAGTCGATAAATCCACGACATTATCCTTGTTTGTATGAATCATTCGATGTTTCGAATCAACAGACGCAGGTTTACAATCAATATTCGTAAATAACACGTTTTAATTGATTTGTTTGATAGGTAAATTACCGTATCTGTGATACATAGTTGAAGTGAATTTGTGTTCCGAAAAGATTTTCACGTTTTTATCTGCCTAGTGGTTTGAAGCTTACGTTTTGTCTACTTAATGAAAGTTTTAGATATCCATTTGTTATTAAGCTAAATAGGAGTCATATTATTTCTAATATCGCATCTAGTTTACAATAATTTACCTTAAAAAAGCTATTAATATGGTATCAAAATGTTTTTAATGAGTGATGGAAGTCAAATATTCTTATTAAATCGAATCGTTGGATTTACACAACATGTGGGGTTAAGTTATGTACCAGACACGGGCACTGTTTCACTTCATTCCCCAACGAAAGAGTTCTCTAGGTGACACACCGGACCAGACAATGCGACAGTTGATTCCAATGATGGAGCGGACACAGAACAGCAAAGACAAGAACTCTGATATAGTTTTTTTTTTTTTTAAATTTGGTTTTATTTTACTGTTCCTTTTTATTTTTTTTTAATTAAAACACCAATAGATTTTATTTACACATCAATTTTCTATTGCATTGGTCGAGTAACATTTGGTACTTTACAAAAACTTATAACTTCACTAATTTTATCTTACAAAAACATTTTTTTATTGTTTTTAATTTGGGTAGATACGATGGTCCTTGGTAACATTAATTGTAATAGGTCAAGCCGTTTTACACCATTTTATCGAGTTGAGACTTTTATTTGATATGTACTTGATGATTTAACATAACTGAGCACTCGTTCGCACAAGTGCAGATACTTTAATTGACTCCCTAGTGGGATTTACTGGTTACTCCACTTTACCCGCTCACGGAAATTACTCGACCCTCGGCGTGTGTGCTCTCTACGGGGGATGCAAACTGACTTCTGGTTTCTGTTGCACTCCACATCCACCAGCCGCGATGGACCTGTATTTTCATCGATATGGGAGAAGCAACTCCGATCTTTTCTTTGGTGATGACCAATGAGCGATCGAATTGAATATGACTGTACGGTCAAGTTGAAAATCCATTCGCTGAAGGCGAGGATCAACGGGGGTGCGAAGGTGCACAAAAGGAAATCCGAATATCCGGCTGGCTGCCCAGGCATCATAAGCAATAGGGAATACATTTTTCTGTTGGTGTTATGTCAACAGCACTTCGCTGCTAAGGCAAAGGCAAAGGCTACAAGATTTGGGTGCATGTTTATTTTAGCCATTGGATAATGCAAAGGAATGTTGCCATGCAGGCCAAAATAGCTTCTTCTGTTTACGTTGAGTATACAGAAGTATTTCGTTTCGAATAGCCAGCGTGAGAATCGTGGCTGTTCGTCGTTTAGACAACGAATCATTAGACATGACCGATGCTGTGATCGTTCCTCGATAAGACAACGGATCATGTAGTCGGTCATGCAGCTGTACAAATAAATGCGTGTACACGAAGGCTAAAGCCATGCCATTGTAGGCAATAGATTTTTCTGTGACATAGGTCGATCCAAGATTTGTTTGCCAAGGCAATGGCTAGCGTGGCTATTGTTAGGGTTCATGTGGTGGTACATGTGACATGGTCATGAGTGCGATTGTTTAAATAACAATCGTATTCATGTTTAATCCTATACTCGATTGATAATTAGAAATTAGTTGCAGCTGTAGGAAACCTAATGGACATGAGGGCAATGTTTCTTTACTCTATTGCCCTCGCGTGTAGCATTACTTTGGTTATACACAACATGCAACGTCTCATCGGTCGATGGGTCGAGTGCGTGTTACTTTAAACAACACTTGAATTCGCTTGTAGGTAGCCAGCGATGGGCTGTTCTGTATATTGTCGATCGAACGATCGGTCGATGGGTTTGGCGATAAGGCAAGGGTGAACATGTTATGCCGTATATGGGGAAATGTTCCTCAGCTATGCGTATTGACATGTTCGGGTGTTTATGTCGCTTATATGATGGGAAAACCGAATTAAATTTCAGGGCATGGGTTGGATTTGATGCCATGGCGAGATGGTAATCTTGCCGTGGACTTTTGTTACAGGTATGGATTGTTGAAGCGAGATTTGTAATGCTCGTATACGGTAAGCTGCTTATGGATGGTGCAGGTATTTGCAGATCGGGGACGGGGAGTTGGATTAGGACGATGGGTGGTTCTTCGGGAATGCTTTAAGAACCCCCACAAACATTCGAGAGACTGATTATTGTAAAACAAAAAAAGATATCAGAGATTCCGAACGTTACGTTGAAGAAAGATAGCTAATTCAATCTATCATTCTTAATCTAACCAAAGCCGGAGAGTTCATATTTTGACAAGACGATCAGCAACAACATTCTTTCCTTATCCACTTCCTCGCCATCCGCACTGTGCGCTGACATTTAAGGGTACTTCAAAATCCCCCTTTGTGCGGTGTTTAAAAAAAAAAAATAAAACAGTCTATTGAAGGAAGTGATATTGAATCCAAGGGATGGAGGAGAGAAGGCCTGCACAGTTGATTGATCCTGAAAGAAGACGGTGGATGAAGAGGATGGCTGCGTGAATTCTTCGCTCTTCTAGAATGACTAGGTTAATTAGTTTGAGATGACATGTGTAAAGGGGCGGGGATAGGGGGTTTTCGTTGAATGCTTTCTGTATAAAAACTACCTCGCTTATCTGGATTGTATAACTCCGATGAAGAATACACGCTGGTGTGGGTGGAGGTGGCATAAGATAAAGAAACATGTTTGTGTTGGTAGAGATCGGAGTGTTGAGTTAGTGAAGGAGTAACAGCTGATGTCGATGGGAATGGTGATGCAGATCGGTGTTGAGGCGATTGCTAGTTGGAATGACCAATCAGCGAGACTATCGTACAAAGGCTGCTCAAAGGAGGCTTTGTCTCGTGCAGACTAGCTGAGCTCCTTGTTGCATAACGCATAATTTCCTCGTGGATTCGTAGGTAAGACAATGGAAGATGAACATGTAAGAAAGCAGGTTGGTTGACATGTGTTAGTGTACGTGTTATTGCTCTGGGGACGGAGCCTTCTCCGGCGGCGTCTCAGCTTCCTCACCTCATTTGTGTACTGTATTCCGGCGGTGGTCGGCCAAACGATTTATTCGATTATCGTATCGTCTGTTCTGGACAAAGGGCGTTAGAGTTATATTTTTTAAATTTGTTTTTTGCTTACCTCCGTGGGTTCATTCTAACGTCTCTAGTGGGGGTGCCCAAAATGGAAAAGCGAATTATTATTTTTATCTTTTATTGTTTATATTATATTGTTTAATATATTTGTGACTGTAGTCTCGGCCTCCGGAACTGAACTTTTGGCGGATGTGGATTTGTTCGAATGTTGGTTGGAGTGATTTGTCCCGCCGAACACTGTTCACTCGTGAGAAGCGACACACGGAGCGAAGACAGCGACAATTAAACACAAAGTCTTTCCTTTTTTAGCAGCGCTCCTTTTATTTTTATTTCTATTGTTTTTAAACAAATTGTTATAATATCCTTTTTTGTTTGTTTGAATATAACAGATAAATTGAAACGAATACAAAGGAAAGGACTGGGGAAGAACACTGAAACATTGATTATATAGTTCCTGGTAAATTAATTAAAACGGATTTAAAAATAATAGGTAATCTTTTTTAAACAAACAACATTCAACGTCTTATCTTCACGGATTACCGTTACACCAGTGGCTCGTCTTTCTTTTACGAATCAGGCACTACTTCTCGTTTTGTCTTTGTAGCTAATTTACTTTTTTTTTTACACACGCGCGGACCGACATCCTTCGTCCAGGATGGCTTTATCTTTTTTAGCGAGTAGTGAATAGAAGGACAAAATCGTTTTCTCTACAATCTCTATTTGGAAAGAGTTCTTTTCCTCTGAATCGACAAGCTTCTGGTTTTTTAGTTGGCCTTGAAGTTATCATAGCTCAATTTTAACATCCTCAATGGACTTTTTGTACTCCTGCAGTTCCATGCCAGCTTTCTCCAGAAGGTGTTTTCGTGTTTTGGCAAACACTCCAAGTTCCTTGAGATTCTCTCGCTCCATGTGATTGCTTTTTTGGTGACGTTTGGATGTTTTGTGTAGAAACGAGGTGATACTGATTCTTTATTGGGGACGTTTGAACGGCGGAACGGTCTGATTCTATATCTTCTTCGAACATTGCTGATATTCTGATTGGTAGTGTCTGCTGGTTGCATGTTGCACGTGGAAGAGTTTGCGTCTCCGCATTTATCTTAGTCTTTTGTTGTTGCTGTTGCAGTAATGGTTGCTGAATCTGCCATGGAGACCTTTTCAATCTGATTCGGTTCGAATTCAGTCTCAGTATTCGTTGTTGAAGCAGCTGTTTCTATCGATCTTGTTGACCAGTTGTTTTCGGCTGACCATCGCCAAACAAAGCCTCTAATGTCTTCTAGTGCTCACTTTTTGTTGCAGTAGAGAGTCGAAGATCGTCTAATTCTTTTTGAAGCGTCGATTTTTTTTGATTTAGTTCTTGTACTTGATCTTTCAGAAACCTAACATTTGTTTCTGTCTTTATGAGCTTAATGCGATCGTGTGATACTAATTCTCTATTAATTGGTGTTTCGGTGAGTTCTAGATGATAAAAGTCGCTGCGACGATCTTGGGAATTTGCGTCGATGTGCTCTATGCTCTGCTATTCGACGCTTGAAGTATCATCGCGCTCGCTGCTACTGCTACAGCTGCTGTCTCTTTCAATGTTGTGCAGAGCGCGTTTATCATGTGCGCGTTTGGCGTAGCAAGCTTTTGTAATGTGTCCTTGTCTGTTACAAAAATCACATGTACTATTTTTATATTTTCATCTGTCTCTGCGATGTCCTCCTTTGACGCAGCTTGCGCACCCCTCGCTTTGTTAAGGTTGTTGTGGGCTTGGTCATTGCTTTATTTTGTGCCCGCGGCCTCGGCAATTTTGACAAATTATTTCAAAACCTTTGTTTTCATATGTTAGTGACTCCTTTTCAAGTAATTTAACCTTCGTTTCCTGGTCACGTAACCCGCATGTTAGTTGGTCGCGAAGAGAATTGTCGAGATCCGTGAATTTGTAATTTAATTTTAATTTTTTTAAACGGGCAGCAAATTCCTTTACGCCTTCATCTGCCTGCTGATGTGCTTTGTAAAAGTTACTTCTTTCCATCATTTTCGAGGGTTTTGGGCTTAGATTTGCTCTCATAAATTTCACCAAATCGTCGTACTTGCAATCCTTAAGTTCCTTTGGCGTACTCAAATGTTTTATTAATTCATAACCTTCCCCATCCATCGAGGTGAGTGAAATGGCTGCTTTCTTCTTGGGTTCGTTCTCGTGACTCTGTCGACGTTCGACTGATAACGGCATTTTGTAACATCAGGGGCATTGGTTTCACCAACACGAATGTAAATGCCGTCCACCAATATTTGCAAACTGCGAAACCTGATATCCCTGCGTTAACCGAGACCCAGGTCGATTCGTCAACTGGTTCGCCACATCTTCGTTGCTCAGGATACGACTTACATTCAAGATTTCATTTTAAGGGCGGAGTCTGCGCCTTTACCCGATCCGATCTGGCTTGCCAGAAGATGGACGCGCTGGAACCCAATAACATGGACATCATGTGGTTGAGGATCGTGCTGAGAAATTCGGTTAAATTTCTATTTGTTCTTACCGCTCCCCGAATGACGATCGACCAGCGCCATTGTTCGAACATCTTTCACGTACCGTCGACTGGATACAGATCAACCAGCCGACATCTGAAATTGTCGTGCTTCACGATTTTAATGTACATAATTCCGACTGGTAGGTGCATTCTAACAGAACCGATGAGGCTGGCGAAGATGTTCCCTGTTAGCCGCAATTTGACTCAACTCATGGAGGAACCTACGCGAGTACCGAATACCCGAGGTGATTATGCGAACACTCTGGAATGGTTTTTGACATCGGAGCCTAGCGTTTATACCGTGGAAGTTGCTGCGTCACTGTGAAACTCAGATCACTGCTTGGTATCTGTCGCGCAACCACTTGCATTTCATGCGAATAACCGACCTGGGCAGCTTCACCAAGTATGGAGGTACACGGCCTCTAACTGGGATGATTTGCGAGATTTCTCCGCATTCTTTACGTGATCGGAGGTGTGTTTTGGGGAGTCCGATGTTAACGCATGCGCGGAGTCGGTCACAGTGATTATTCTTCTCGAGATGGCGATCTACATTCCGCATTCCATCAAACGAAGTTCATCTGATAAACCTTGGTTTGATAAAAAATGCGAGCAGATTACAGCGGCAAAAAATAGAGCTGTTAAACAGTGGAGCTTCAGTCCCACTGAAGTTAACAGAACGAATTTCGTTAGAATCAGAAACGTGTGCAATCAGGCGATTGATACCGCGAAGAAGGGTTACAACGACAGAGTAACCAATAAACTCCCTGAGCGGCCAACTGATTCGCGTCCCTTCTGGTCAATGGCAAGGGTTGTCAGCAGTAACTTCGCTTCGTCCTCTTTTCCTCCGTTAGTGATGGCTAGCGGGACGTTAGCCACAAGTTTAAAAGATAAAGCTAATGTGCTCGCGAATTTATTTTCCGTGAATTCAAACTTCGATGTCGGTCTTCTATGCGGCATGTGAGGTTCCGCCTGCGTACTATTCAACGCATTCTATGTGGACTGGACTGTCTTTTGGAAATTCAAAGGACTTATTGAACAACCCTCATGTATTGTCTGCATAGTCTGTGGTCTCTACTCCTTGTGTTTTTTTATGTTTAACGCCCTGTTATACATTACGTTCAATTTGAGTGGTTTGAGGACTCAGCCATGTGTTATTCCTCTATACGCGATTTATATTTGGTCCGGCTTCTGTTACATATACCAAAGTCCTGTCTGTGAAATATGAGACCGTGATGTTAAGGAGATAAACAGTGGACTTGTGGGGGTGAGGAAGTGTATTGCGCCAAGACACGGGCACCTGGTTCGCTTCCTTCCCACTTACTACACTCAGAGTCAATCGTTATTTTAGGGGAATTCCTGGGAAAGTGTCGCGCTAGTAATCCTTTGTATTTTTTCTTCTGAGACTATACCACGCCCACACTCAAATGCGATGCACCAACGACGAAGGGAGAAAGGAATAAAACACGTCGGCTTGTTGAATGTCGTTATTTTTTATTGTTTTCTTATTTTTTTTTCCTTAAAGTAGTTTGTAACACCAGTTCACAGAAATTGTAGATTATATTTACAGAGATCGCTTATAGCCTGAACGCCGGTGCTTAATTATAATTTTGTCCGGGTGGACACATGACACCGTTATTTATCATCGAATAGTTTATAATAGGTTTGTAACACCAGTTCGCAGAAATTGTTTGTAGATTATATTTACAGAGATTGCTTATGGCCTGAACGCTGGCGCTTAATTACAATTTTGTCCGGATGGACACGTGACACCGTTATTCATCATCGAATAGTTTATAATATCAATCCACACGTATATATATTTATATATATGTAGATGAAGTAACATATTACGGGCCGACAGTAACCGTACACGACTTTAACCCCTCGCGATGCCAACTCGACTTGTGTGGCGTGTGCGCACGTGACCGCCCGCGGTGGTGATTGTAGAAGGACTGACTGATTAAGGCGATAAATCGTACGTCGCGTCGTGGCAGTGGAGTCATAGCTGAATAATCTCACTGCCACTTGCATAGGGAATTTAGTTCCAGAGAATCACTGAGTTAAATTCCTCTGTCGCTATGTATACGGGGAAATTGGTTTGGAAACACGACCAAGTATGGGCATGAGTTGTCGGTTAGACAAGGGAATATGGGTCTTGGTCGTTGCGATGGTTGTTGCGCGGAAATGCAACGCATCCTGCTGGTGGCTTACCAGTAAGGGGAATTGGTACTGGGTAGGATGGGAGCCGAAATGATTTTCGGGGGAATTGAATGTCGCTTGGTTGCAAGCGAGAAAATAGATTAAGCGGAAGTGGGCCGGAATGGTTTCGGGGGAAATTAATGCTGCTTGGGTGTAAGCGAGGGATATAGTTTAAATGAGAAATTAACCGAAGCGGTTTTTAAAAAAAAATTTATGCGGTTTGATGTAGTTGAGGGAGATAATTAATATTCCGTTGTAAGTTTGAATATGCCTTTTATTACAGCTTGGGAAATGGATTCTTGGTAAGTTTGGGGATGTATGCGATTGCAGATTTGGGGACGGATGATGTTGCATATTGGGAAGTGTACGCTATTGCAGATTTGGGTTATGGTGACGCGTTGTTAGCGGCCAAAATTGGTTGGAATTGTGGGTTGGTTCTCCATGTGATATAGAGAACCCCCACAGACTACCAGTTGCGCATTCATAATGTGATTCCAAACGACAGACTTAAACGCGTTTTTGAAGTCTAGCCACCACGCTTCCATCATTCCGTCGGCAATTCTTCACACCTATGTCATTCTATCCACCGAAATCCTTTTTTCGTTTGAAACTATACTACATTTGTGAGAGTTCAGTCTTGGGGGGATGAAGATTCCAAAACTTTCCCATCTGTGCTCAGCAAAGAGATGGGACGTTAAGATGATGGTTTGTTGGGGTGGTTTATTACACTTTGGTATCAGACAGAACTAGTTTCTTTCAGTATCTTGAGAAAACTCTTTCTTTTGGGCGCTTGGTGAATAGGGTTTTGAATAACTTGGTGAATACGGTATTAAACAACTCTGGCTTGGCGAGCTTGATCCTTTTCGGAACTATGTTCGATATACTATCCAGACCGTGAGCTTTCGACACTTTGATCCTTCTAGCGGTTCTTTTTATTTGTTCTATGGGTTATTGGCTCAACCGTAGCTTGTTGATCCGTCGAACATAGAGATTTCGTTCCTTCGGGAAAAGATTAATCACAATGATGCTCCTTATAGTTAGGAGCTTTTTTTTGCAGTATATTGATATGAATTAAGACGATACATGACTAGTTTTGAGGCACCACTCCAGAGGTTACTTCGGGCTCCCTCCGTCGATTTCTTGAAAGCCTGAATGTTACTCCTTTTTGTGGCTTCCTTCAGTTGCCTCCTGGCAGACCCAAATTGGTGATGAAGTGTTTAATATTCGGGCCGTATTTTATGCTGTGCTTTTCGACATATTTTAAGGTATTCACTCTTTAGCTGAGAAATTTCTTCATTCCTCCAGTACTATTTGTTCTTTCTTGTACCTTTCCTTGGCATAGCAGCACACTTTACATTAGTCAGGTTTTCAATTAGTTTAGCTGCTCATAGGTTTCCGGCCATGAAATTTAGCACTACTTTATCAAGCCTTGCGGTTTTCCATGCCCCACTTTGCAGATGTATATTTTGTAGGTCGACTTGCGCCTCGTTACCTTATCGATTGAAACACTAGAGCGAAGTGGTCACCGAAATACCTTTTATGCACGCGTTTCATGTAAAAATAGTCTAATTTTTATCTAGTTGCTGTTAGCGTTAAATTAGGTGAATATAATTCCCTCTTATGGTGAATATTCTTGCTGTGATTTACGGCACAATTTAGGTGGAGTAATAATGTTCTCTTTAAATGAATATAAAAGCACTTCCGATTATATTTGGATCACTTGCTAATTTATATGCTATCGATGATCAATACAAATTGTAAACAAGTAACATCTATATAAACATAATACTGGAACGCACCAAGTGTTTAAGAACTTGAATGGAACTACGGCCACTTAAAGCACATTAGCTCGTTCATTGACTGGAAAAAAATTCTCATAATTGAATCATTTACCTACCCTATTGTAGCTGCATTTTCGTTTTATTCGTAGCTTGACCTTCCGCAACATTTGACTTGACCTACACATATAATCGACGTTAATCCTGCTGCCACTAGCGGCATACTACTATGAAGCCCAGGGCAGCCGGAGAGAACTGTTTGTGAATTTACGGCAACATATCCGACATCAGATGGCTATTGTAGTAACCGGTTTCCGCTGGTGGTAGCGTAGATGCACATGCTAGTCCTAGTCCCCATCGTCGTCTTTATCCACATATCGGTGTCATCAGAACTTCCATGGACGCTGTATCCAATTGTTGCACCTTTGCTCTCAAAGTGCTAGGTTTATCAACGAGCCATCATATCACTCACTGGCAGCATATTTTTACTTTGTTTTAACTTTCCTTTTATTTATACTTTTTTGTAGTTTTTTTTTCAGTGTATTCTTTTACTTAATCATACCCTTTTGTTGGAGATCCCTTCGTAGCGATGGTGGCGTCATTTGTACTTCCTCAGTGCATTCTATTAGTTTCACTTTATTCTTGTGGCTATTGTCCCGTGTCTTTTGGATATTTCCATGCGAAAGAGGACACCAGTGTCACCGGAAATGAGTTGCTGCCATTTTACTTGTTCTTCCATCGTCTTTTGTTGGGGACCTTTTCTGTTCTTTTGCTGCTGCATCGATGGGTTGGTCGGTTCTTTGGGTTTTACTGTTGGCTACTTCTTGCTGACGCATCTCTTGACCCTTTATCACGCATAAATATCGGAATATCGATGATTGGGTATATTTCAGTAATCATATTATATAAATGATTTAGGTGAAGCTAGCAGGAAGTCTTGAATTGGGCTTGATGGTTAAACTACTTGTATTTCCGGTAGAGGATAGTTTGGGATTTAGAATCAAATAACCCAAATAGTGAATTATGTGGGTATTTGTCATATGTGGAGGCTGTAATACTTTAACCAGATGCTTTGACACAATAGGAGTTTCATAAGGTCCATAACTGAGAAGTCACCGATTGCAAGTATGAGTTTTCTTCTTTCCCGTCTTCAATATTTATTTAGCTTCCGCTCTTTAATCTGTCGTTGATCCTTTTAATAAAATATTTCTCTTAGGGGGCGGCGAGTGTACAGTGCTAAGACAGCGTTCTAAAATTGGAATAGGTAACTGTTGGTAATTTTTTTTTGAACAGTTGCAAATCGTAGTGTTCTGGAAGTCGTGCTGGTAGGCCCGTCCAGACAATCGCCATTCGATGGAAAAACAAGTTTTGGAAAATAGATGTACAGGTTCGTTCGGGGTTGAGTTGGAAGTTGATGGGATATACATCGGAGTGCCTTGTCTGGCGCAAATAAACCGATTTTCTTGGAATAATCTCATGAATCTTCGAGAAACAGTCGTCGTTAAAATATTCTTAAATGAGGCAAAGATCTGAGACGTACCTATGATGTGCTAGTGACTCTCGCATTAATGCTAGTGCTAGGTTTTCCATTAGGCTCGTCTTTGGTATCACGTAGGTCGAGGGTACGCTAAGGAGTGGAACTCCAATCATGTGAAAACTATTGGAGTATTAAATTCATGGGACAATATCTCATAGACGATTTGTTCGAATGAAGTTTAAAAAGTTGAAGAACCGACATGAAGTCATATCTCATGGCGCTTGAATAAGATATAGAAAAATGTGTTGATTGCCTTTTATACAGGAATAGTCGCGAGGTTTGTTGAAATTGTTCTGAATTCGCTTCTTAATGGGTTAGTTGGTTAGCCCTGTGAGTAGGGCGTTAGAATATACTCACAGCTGGGCCGGCCTGTCGTAAGAGATTGGGTCCCAACGCCCTGTCGCCCGGTGAAATACCAGCCCATCAAGCTTTAGGCTCCGTGAAATGGTCGGGAGAAATCCCTGGCCATCTTTCGGAGCTTGGCTGATGGACCGGTTCGAGAAAATGTTGGTTAGGTGGTAGTCGGTCCCAAGGTGAGATACCACCCCGTCAGCTGTGCATTTCGCGTATCGCCGAGAGAAATCTTCGACTGTCTTTCGGATGTGTGGCTGATGGTCCGGACTGACACGGAGATAAGTCATGATGGTGCCTTCTGATATAAAGAATTCCGGAGGTAAACTAGTCTCCCATTCGGATCTCCAGGGGGGACTATGTCCGGGGGAACATCATGCAGATATCATGATAGATAACGAAACTTTGAGAAGTTCGTCATCGCATAACCGGGCTCGCTCTCGAGGCTCTGCCCACGCTCGACTGGTGACGGCATTTTGTAACATCAGGGGCATCGGTTTCACCAATACGAATGTAAACGCCGCCCACCAATATTTGCAAACAACGAAACCTGATATCCTTGAGACCCAGGTCGATTCGTCAACTGATTCGACATATCTTCGTTGCTCAGGATAGGACTTACATTCGAGATTCCGTTTTAAGGGCGGAGTCTGCGTCTTCGCGCGGTCCGATCTGGCTTGCCAGAGGATGGATGCGTTGGAACCCAATAATATGGACATCATATGGTAGAGGGCCGCGCTGAGGAATTCCGTTAAATTTCTTTGTTATCTTTATCGCTCCCCGAATGACGATCGACCGGCGACATTCTTCGAACATCTATCACATATGGTCGTTTGGATACAGATCAACCACCCAGCTTTCGAAATTGTCCTTGGTGATTTTAATGTGCACAATTCCGGCTGGTTGTTACATTCTAACAGAACCGACGAGGCTGGGAGGTTGGTGGAGATGTTTGCTGTAAGCCACAACTTGACTCAACTCGTGGAGGAACCTACGCGAGTGCCGGATGCACGAGGCGATTGTGCGAACACCCTGGATCTGTTTTTGATATCCGAACGCAGTATTTATACCGTAGAGGTTTCTGCGCTACTAGGAAACTCAGATCACTGCTTGGTGTCTGTCGCGCATGCACTTGCATATCAAGCGAATAACCGGCCTAGGCAGCTTCGCCATGGATGGAAGTATGGGGCTGCTAACTGGGACGATTTGCGAGATTTCTTCGCATCCTTTCCATGGTCAGAGGTGTGCTTCGGAGACTTCAATGTTAACGCTTGCGCGGAGTCGGTATCAGAGATTATTCTTCTGGGGATGGAGATGTATATTCCACGTTCCATCAAACGAAGTTCGTCTGATAAACCTTGGTTTGATAAAAATTGCGAGCAGATTACAGCGGCAAATAGAGCTTTTAAGCAATGGCGCTCCAATCCCACCGATGTTAACAGAACGAATTTTGTTAGAATCAGAAACGCGTCCAGCCAGGCGATTGATACTGCGAAGAAAGCTTACAACGACAGGGTGACCAATAAACTCCTTCTGGTCAATGGCAAGAGCTGTCAGCAGCAACTTCGCATCCTCCTCCTTCCCTCCATTGGTGACAGACAGCGGAACGTTAGTCACGGATTCAAAGGATAAAGCTGATGTGTTCGCGAATTTATTTTCCGCGAATTCAAACCTCGATCCCGTCCTTTTGGAGCCACCTCTGATCGCGTCGGTACGGTCTTCCATGTGGGATGCGAGATTTCGTCCTCGCACTATTCAACGCATTCTACGTTGGCTGGACTGTAGCAAGGCAACCGACCGGGACAGTATACCAGCAATAGTCCTTAAGAACAGTGCTGTAGAACTAACACCGGTTCTTGGCAGACTCTTTCGATTGTCTTATGAACGAGGGACCTTTCCTACCTGCTAGAAAGTCACTCGAGTTCAGCCAATCCCAAAGAGGGGGAAAAAATCTCTCCTACAAAATTACCGTGCGATAGCATTACTGTCTATTTTATCTAAGGTGATGGAAAAGTCATCAATACAGAGTTAGTTAAGTATTTGGAGTGCAACGGACTTCTGAATGACCGTCAATACGGATACCGTGGCAGGCGGTCCACGGGAGACTTTTTGACACTTATAACCGATATATGGACATCTGCGATTGAACAGCATGGTGAGTCAAGGGTAGTCGCATTGGATATCTCCAAGGCTTTTTACCGCGTCTGGCACGGGGTATTGCTGAGCGAACTCTGTTCATACGGACTTTCCCAATAGTTTTGCGACTGGACAAAAAGCTTCCTTGAGAATCGATTGATCCGGGTTGTTGTGGACGGTGAGTGTTCGGATCTGTATCCTGTTAATCCGGGAGGCCCCAAGGTTCTATTTTGGCTGCAACCTTGTTCTTGCTTCACATAAATGATTTGTTGGAGACAACGGATAACAAAGAGTTCAGTTTTGCGGATGATAGTACGCTTGTTTCTTCCTTTTCGAGTGATCGGCCGATTGGTGCATCTGCGTCGCCTCAGCTGAGATCTAGACAGATTGACTCTCTGAATCAGGATCTATAGGGTCCTGTAATAGGGAAGGGCCAATCTCGTCCACTTCAATGCGGCGAAGACACAATATACAACATTCACATAGAAAAGTGGATCATCGCTTCCACAGCTGATGATGAATGGCCGGGCCCTCGAGGCCGGGGAAAGCTTGAAATTGCTCGGCGTCACGGTTTGTGGGAATGTATCATGGTATAAACACGTGGCGAGTATCGCCAGGTCACCCTCAGGAAAACTGAGTTATCTTTTTAGAGCCAAGAAATATTTTACTCCGGCCCAACTTTTTCTCCTATATAAATCCCAAATTAGACCCGCGCTCGAATATTACTCTCATGTTTGGAGCTCGGCTCCTAAACATACCCTCGACCTACTTGAAAGCGTACAAAGACGAGCGATCCGCCTGATCGGGGACTCGGCGCTGACGTCGGGACTACAGTCGCTATCACATCGAAGGCGCGTGGCCGACCTCTGTCTGTTTTACAGATATTATCACGGATGCTGTTCTTCGGAGATTCTTGGTATTGTTCCACGCAATTCGGTTTATATGCGCTCCACAAGACAATCCGACGGATCGCACCCGTTTGTGGTTCATCTCCCGACAGCGCGAACATCCCTATATCAGAACTCGTTCCGTTACAGAGCGGGGAAGCTGTGGAACTCCCTTCCCACGCGAGTGTTCCCGGAGCGTTACAGCTTGCAACTGTTCAAAAAGAACTGCAACAGTTATTTGGTGGCATATCGGGGCGCCCACTCGGCGCTATAGGTTCGCCTCTCCCGAGAGAAGTCTAATTTAAGAAAAAAAAAAAAAAAACCCGCAACATACTGACGCTGATATTTTTATTGCATAGCTATATTATAGCAAGAAACAAAGAACTGTGGAGCACAATCAGTGTAATCAGTTTTTCCTTTTTATAGGATACATCTAGAAGATCCAGAACCCCCTTTGAATCGAAATCTCGCATGCAAATCTTTATTGGGGCGACGAAAATTGATAAATCCATTTGAGACAGAAAGGTGGACTTTGGTGTACATTGTCTGTCGGTACGCGAGCCACGCTTTTTATGAGGGGGCTAAGAGCCAAAGTTTTATATTTTTAAAATAGAACATGAGTGACACATCTTCACAAAACTGATATTAAAACTTTTTTTGAACATCTTTCAACCTCTCCGGCCATGAAACTTGAACTATTATGGTTATAAAATTAATTGTTCACCTATTTCGGTCAAGAATCTATTTAGAAAAGGTAAAACGAACCTGCAATAAAAATCTTATTCATGCCACGGTCATTTGAATTATTTTCCCGAGGCGGGAATCTGAAAATTTCTGTTTCTTCATATTTAAAAAATTAAGCAATTGGCGAAGCGAAAATTTCACGAATTTTAATTGCTTTGTATCCTATTATTTGCGAATTGGAAATACAGACGCAGGGCGTCGAAAAACGCACAAAGGCAGCGGCAATACCAATCTGGGATTTTTGGCGTAATTGCCACATGTTTAATAACCCCATGTTTCATTGGAAAAGAACAAAATAAAAATAAAGGAAATACCAATGTCGCAATCATTTTGTTGCAGACATTTATGACATCCGTTTGGTACATCTACTTGTAAGGGCAATTAATTTAGATCCGCGATTAAAAAGCAGTTTAACACTCGACTTGAGGAGAGAGAACTTGAGACACGACATTGTGGGGAACAGGAAGTGTTTCAGGATCTGTGGTGCGATCTATAACTGTTAGACCCAGGTGGGCATCTGCTTTCGATGCAGGTTAACCATCCTAACACTAATTCGCACCGCAGCGTGGTATTTAGACTAGTGTTACCTCCTTTCTTCTATATATTTTTCTCTTAAATAACTTCAGATTGAAACGCCCTGGAAACACTTCACAGGGAGAGAGTTCTATAGCTGTCCAGTTCTGTAACGGAACGAGTTTTTGTACAGAAATCTACGTGCCATCGGCAGAGAATCACAAATTGGTGGGATCCATCGGATTGTCTTGTGAGCCGCACATAAACTGAATACCCCGGAATAATACCCGAATTTCCATGGGACAGTGTCCGTGATAACTATGAAACAGGCAAAGGTTCGCTATCTGCCTTCAATGAGATTGTGTCTGTAGTCCATATTTCAGTGCTGTGTTTGGGATCACGCGAATTGCTCATCTCTGTACGCTATTGAGTAGAGCTCCAAACATGGGAACAGTCTAATTTGGGATTTGTAGAGAAGAAGAAGAGAGGGGGGGGGGGGGGGGGGGGTAAACATATTTTTTTAAAGCCCTATAAGGTACGAAGGCAGGTCAATAAGTCATTACAAAATGAGGACGATTTTCTTTTATTTTCTCATTTTGTTAACCTAATAATGACGCATAACACTATCCAGTTATCGCCTGTCTTGTTTCTAAATAGTCAATGAAGATGATACCACGTGCATACCAAAACAAAGCAACCATAACCTTTCCAGCTGATTTCACTGTCTCTGCCTTTTTTGGACCCCGTTCGCCTTTAACAAGCCCCTGTTTTGACTGTTCTTTCATCTCGGGAGTATAGTGATGAACCCATGTTTCATCGACAGTTACTAATCTGCGCAGAAACTTATCTAGCTTGCGACGCATGTGCTCCAAAAGTTCTCACCTGGGAGCAAATGCGGCACTCATCTCCCAGATATTTTTTTCATACTCAATTTACCATGCAAAATTGAAACATGAAACAGATTGAAAATCGACAGATACCTAGTGATTAATGATGTTTACTAAAAACAGACCGTAGGCATTTCTAAAGACTTATTGACCTACCCTCGTAATTCACTTTTCTTGGCGATATTCAACACGTGACCGTGTCCGTGCTGCGATACATTCTATCAAAATAGTACCGGGAACTGATCATTTAAAAAGTCAGCTTATAGGTTTTGTCAAAATACCTTTGGTTGCTAACTTGGCCAAACAGTCCTCTATCCTGATCTGAAGTTAGATAGAATGTACATTCCCACAGATCGTTGGAAAAAAAGCTCTTGAGGTCTGTCGTGGACCGTCTGCTACGGAATCTGTATTGACGGGAGACCAACGGGAAAGTGACTGGTGGGAAGACCATGACAGAGATGGGAGGACAATGTAAGGCTCGACCTTGTGGTTACATTCGTAACTTTTTGATCAAAGAATTATTCACCTCAGAACTTCTTGATCAAGGTGCTCTTCGCATTCGAAACTTCTTGATCAAAGTATTATTCACATTCAGAACTTTTTGATCAAAGTATAATTCATCTATGGACATTTTATGGTCTATGTATTGTGACGCATATGACAATCAGTACTAGAATATTCGAGAAAGTCCGAAACAAATTACTGGAATATTCTACAAAGTACTGGAAAACTGAAGACTATCAACAATAGAACATTCAAGGCTATGGAACGGACGGAAACGAAACACAGAATTAGAATGTGAGGAAACGGTATAAATACGTCGCACACAGATCATGGAGAAGAGCAAGAAGTAGAAAGTGATAAGTAAAAAAGTGAAGCAAGCGATAAGTAAGAAGTAAAAGACGGGATAAGTACGGAAGCGATAAGTCAAGAAATCGTTGTGTACGGTAAAAGTAACGGTTGTGACTAACGGACTAATAAAGTGTTATATTAATTCAAAATCGATTTAACGGCTCTTATTTATTTTAAATAATTAATCCAGCGGACCCTAAGCTCGCTACAGTATTATTCATATTCACAACTTTTTGCTCAAAGTATTCACATTCGGAACTTTGTGACCGAACTATTATTCACGTTCGGAACTTTTTGATCAAAGTATTATACACATTTGAAACTCTTAGATCAAGGTATTATTCATATTCGCAATTTCTTGATCAAAGTATTATTCACCTTCGGAACTTTTAGATCACGGTGTCATTTACAAACGGAACTTTTTGATCGACCTATTATTTATATTCTTAACTTCTTGATCAAAGCATTATTCATCTTCGGGACTTCTTGATCAAAGTATTATTCATCTTCGTAAGTTTTTCAACAAAGTATTATTCACATTCGGAACTTTCTGATAAGCTATTATTCTCCTCAGAACTTCCTGATCAAAATATTGTTCACATTCGGAACCTTTTGATCAAAGTATTATTCACATTCGGGACTTTTTTGATCAAAGTCTTATTCACATTCGGAACTTTTTGATCAAAGTATTATTCACATTCAGTACTTGTTGATCAAAGGATTATTTTATACGGAACTTTTAGATCAAGGTATTATTCACCTTTAGATATTCTTGATCAAAGTGTTATTCAAATTCGAAACTTTAGATCAAGTTGTTATCCATCTTCAGAACTTTTTGGTCAAAGTATTATTTACATTCAAAACCTTTTGATGGGGTATTATTCTCCTCAGAACTTCTTGATCAAAATATTGTTCACATTCGGAGCTTTTTGATCAAAATATTATTCATCTTCGGTTGTGATCAAAGTATTATTCACATTCGGAACTTCTTGATCAAAGTATAATTCATGTACGGAAATTTTAGGTCAGTGTTATATTCATATTCAGAACTATTTGCTCAAGTATTCACATTCGGAACTTTGTGATCGAAGTATTATTCACATACGGAATTTCTTAATCAAAGTATTATTCACATTCGGAACTTCTTGATCAAAGTACTATACACATTCGGAACTTTTAGATCAAGGTATTATCCATATTCACAATTTCTTAATCAAACTATTATTCACCTTCGGAACTCTTAGATTAGGGTATTATTTACAAACGGAACTTTTTGATCAACCTATTATTTACATTCTGAACTTCTTAATCGAAGTATTATTCATCTTCGAAACTTTTTACTTTATCAAAGTAAAATCATTTGGAACTTTTCGATCACAGTCTTATTCACATTCGGATCTTTTTGATCAAAGTATTATTCACATTCAGTACTTTTTGATCAAAGGATTATTTATGTACGGAACTTTTAGATCAAGGTATTATTCACCTTCAGATGTTCTTGATCAATGTGTTGTTCAAATTCGGAACATTTTACTTTATCAAAGTATTATTCACATTTGGAACTTTTCGATCACAGTCTTATTCACATTCGGAACTTTTTGACCAATGTATTATTTACATTCATACATTTACATGGGCTCCTCGATAGTATAGTGGTTAGTATACCCGCCTGTCACCCGGGAGACCGGGGTTCGATTCCCCGTCGGGGAGCCTCTGGCGCAAGACTAATGACCTTGCCCAGAAAAAATAAATCATTATGGAAAATTTAACAAGCCTTAGGACTTGCTAAATAAGGCCAAGACCGGTCCCCGGTTGTAGTGCCGATGATGATGATGATTATTTACATTCAAAACCTTTTGATCAGGGTATTATTCTCCTCAGAACTTCTTGATCAAAATATTATTCATCTTCGGAACTTTTTTGTCAAAGTGTTATTCAATCTCGGAACTTTAGATCAAGTTGTTATCTATCTTCAGAAATTTTTGGTCAAAGTATTATTTACATTCAAAACTTTTTGATCGGGTATTATTTTCCTCAGAACTTCTTGATCAAAATATTGTTCACATTCGGAGCTTTTTGATTAAAATATTATTCATCTTCGGTTGTGAACAAAGTATTATTCACATTCGGAACTCCTTGATCAAAGTATAATTCATGTACGGGAATTTTAGGTCAGTGTATTATTCATATTCAGAACTTTTTGCTCAAGCATCATAACTAATTCCTCTATAATAAAAGAAAGAAAAAGACAGGTTTTCGTTCGGCAACGAATTCCAAAAGATCTGAGACACTCGTCTTTTCTTGGTACCGCCGGGTTAGCCCCCCAAACTTAACTCTTAATTTTTTTCTGGTCCGCACTGAGTTCGGTAAAAATTGTTGCGTCAAGCTTTGAAATCACGAATATCTTGTGTGATATAAAATGAAACGTGTCTTAACTGAAGTAGGATACGAATCAGTGTAGCGCTTGTTATCAGGCTAATGTTTGCTGCAGAGCGCCTCGTGGATCACGCTCGGGTTGAAATCCAGGCCCACGGTGTCGTTGGACCTCCGTTATGTCTCACAACTTGGTAAAAGTTTTCTCTTTCAGTACGGGCTTCTTGCGTTTAATCTCTTCGTCGGTCAGCAGCACTTGTCTCCACTATCGAGTTGTTGCATTGAGAGCTCGGACTGTTAGACCATTCCTGCAGACTACGGGTGAAATCCGTACTTTATAGTATAATATAACTTAGCACCATGCACGTTTCGTTCGATACGCCATATGTGATGATTTTTCACGGAGTCGGGTTAAAGCACGAAGTTTTCCGATAAAAAGTGATTAAAAACATGTTACATTTCTGCCGATATCGTAGCAGCTATTGAACTAACGAGCGAATTTGGGAATAGTACCAAAAACGGTCAGATGTCGTTGGAGGTCGGTTCTCCGGTTAATTTAGTGCGTTATATTCACATATTTGGGATAGTGCTCTTGATGGGACGTTGAATGGGCTTTATTGAATGACGGGATGTCAGGTGGTTATCGCAACTGGCGCTTAGCGGCCTCTAGTAGAAGTATGGAATGGGCTGGATTGGAAGAAAAAAAAGAAAACACTTTTTGACCCCTTTTTCTGACAGATTTTAGCTGATTTTTCTTTGAATCATGTTAGTTTAGTCCAAGACCTCTCAATTATTTGAAAAATCATGGATTGATCTAGTTTGGATACTAAGCGTCTTGAATGTAATATACATCATTCATTCATTCATTTTTATTCAGTTAGTACTTGTATATCATTATGAATGAAATGACAACTTTAATGTGTAACCATAATAATCTTAGTGGTGATAAACTAAAAGGTTTTTAACTCCACACATTTTCGCAATGGCCTGTTTTCTGGTTGACATAAGCATACTCGTAATATATTAGTTATGAACTGTTTGTTTCGATAGTCGGCAATTGTCCTAAATCATTTTAAACAATTATTTCAGTATATTCGATTTTATGTGTAAGTTGTGTTGTAAAATTTACAAAAAGTGTTCTCTTTAGTTAACAATGTTTTGAAATTGGAGTTTTGCATGAACTTTTGATAAGAAAATAACTTACCTTTGCTTTTACAGGTGGTACTTGATAGTAGGATCATATGCGATTGAACATGTGTTAGAGAAAACATCAACCAAAAAATGTAAAGGTCTATTATGATTTTATTTTAAATTTAGTCCAATGTTATTCAAAAATTGTTTACACGTATAGTGTAGACAATTGGTTCATCTATAGTATAGATAATTGTTTACATCTATAGTATAGATAATTGTTTACATCTATAGTATAGATAATTGTTTACATCGATAGTATGGCTAATGGTTTATATCTATAGCTAAAAGTATCTTAGTTTCCTGTTTCTCCTATTTTGTCTGTTTGCTGATACCAATTTTGATATCGTTGAGGAGTAGTATACCCGCCTGTCATGCGGGAGACCGGTGTTCGATACCCCGCCGGGGAGCCTCTGGCGCAAGACTAATGACTTTGCCCGAAAAAAAAAAAAAAAACAAATCATTATGGAAAATTTAACAAGCTAAATAAGGCCAAGACCGGTTCCCGGTTGTAGTGCCGATGATGATGATGATGATGGGGAGTAGATTTTAAACAATCACATCGTACCGATTGCTTTTGTCCTTGACCATCCTTGCTCGTATTGTGTGCTGTCTAGGTGATATCATCCACAATAATCATTCGCTATATTGCGATACTCTTAACTGTTGTATTTAATTTTGTTACCTTATTGAGATCATCCAATTGTCTTACTGTCGGGATTAGTTATAGTACTGCTGTCGATCTCTCAAGATAACTTTGAAAACACCTTCCAATGTTTTTGGGCCTCTATTAAAAAGAGTTGTACACCTCCTGGTGCTTTTTTTCCTAGAAACGGGCAAAACTTTTTTATTCGGCTCATTAGAACTCAGTGCTTAGACCTTGGTGCACATTTACCTTATTCCTTCACTATTTCGTTTAGCAACTTGACTCAAATCCACATTGCGAAGACTAGAAAAGGTTACAAGTATAGCACAACACATCAGACGACGGCCGTTTGTACACGAGGATGTCTCTGTTTGTTACTTCAGCTGTGTGATTGCCACGAGAATGTTCAAGTGATTCTCGATTCTCTTTTGTGCTGTTGCACTATTAAGGGCAGTTATTTTGGTAAGGAACACATTGGTGGATTGACACCATGTCATTCGTCTTAGTTGGATTTGTCATACAAAAATGCTATACGTTGTTATATTCATTATTCATTACTTGTCTCAGCCGGTTGTTTATTTTTAATTAAGTTTAACAAAAATCAGAGGAAAGGAGTGAATAAATATATCGCTCTGTATTAGTTTCCACATTTATTCAATTTGATTACTAATTATATTATTTTATTCATTGTAACCATAATAGTTACCATTATTTTTATGTTAATTAGTTTTTGTGTTTTAGTTCTCATTTTGTATTTATCTTATTATATTCCTTTTCATTTGCTTATATTTTGTATTCCACACATTTAAATGTTAATATACGAAGGTAGGCTAAAAAGTGATGGACACGTGCTTGCAGAAGGCGAATGAAATTACCTTCAGAAGCGCGTTTGGTGGCAAACGGCAGGAACGTTCCCTCATAATACGTATGCGCAAGCCCGGGGTCAAATGAGTCTTCGAGAGCAGGAAGTGTGGCGGTGTGTTCTAGTGCTATGTCAACGCGACTTAAGTAGCGTGCAGTTATCAAATTATTAACTGCTGAAAAAGTGACTCCTACTGAAGGAATTTAAAAGCTGTTCACGGTGAAGATGCTGTTGATAGGTCTACTGTAAATCGATGGGTAATAAAATCTCGTGCTTGCGAACCTGGGAGAGCCATAATTGTTGATCGAACACATAGCGGACGTCTGGCCGCTGTCACAGACGATAATCATCGCAAACTCGTTAACGATTTGATCCAAAATGGGCGGCAAATGAGTTAAAATCAATATCGCAAACCATATTTTAAGATCCAAGGAACGTGGTGGCTTTAAACAATTGGAAAACCGTAAAATCTGTGCATGAAGGGTTCAACGTCATCTCACAGACGAGGGCAAACGGTGCCGATTAGTATGCTGCGAGCAACTTATGCAGCGCTTTCGTGGCGAAGGAGACGACTACCTTTTGAAAATTGTGACGGAATGAGTCATGCGTCCATCATTATGCTCCGAAAGAGAAAAGATAGACCGCTAAATATTGACATCTGTCTTCTCAGTAGCCGATAAAGTTCAAAATACAACCACCCAGAAAAAAAAACTTCTTCCGACTGTGTTTCGGGATGTTCCTTTTTTTTTTTTTTTTTTTTTTTTTTTTTTTTTTTTTTTTTTTTTTTTTTTTTTTTCCGGTAGGAAGGTGGAAATCTTCACAAGATACCTCTAGACCGATCCAGAGGCATGCCGGGTTTTTACCGACTAAAACCACCTCCCGCCAGGCTCATATTCCCGTTGATCCCCGCGGAACTTTCTTTTAGATATTCCATTGCGGGGCGGAACGGAGTTTACCTGTTACTCCGCTCGTCACGTCGGAACTGCTGCATCATTTCACCGAGCATACCATTTGTTACGGACCATGCCTGTTTTGAATTCATTGAGTTTATGTAAATATGTACGTATATACGAAGGTGACCTGAAAAGTTTCCGACCTCAACGTGAAGATAGCAGCACTCGTCAATAAAAGCTAGTGAATGGATTTGTGCATCTTTTGACAGTTAATGATCAAAATTTCAGTCACTTTGGACGCGTTGTTTTTATTTGACAGTCGTTTGAATGAGTCGATTTGTGTTTTTGTGGAAATGGACAAAATTGAGTATCTAGCTGTAATTATTTTTTTGTTTTTGAAAGGCAATACGCCTACGCAAATCAAAGATGAGTTGGACTCTGTGTATGGGGACTCTGCACCATCATTTACCACAGTGAAATTTTGGGCAGCTGAATTTAAACGTGGGCATGAGAGCTTGGGAGACCTAACGTTGGTCAAACTATCAGGGTAGTGGAGCACGAATTTGAAGTAGTGCAATCCTTTAACTACCTTGGGACAATATTATCAGCCGACAACAATATGGAAGAAGAAATACGCGAACGACTGATCGAATCCAACAAAGCCTACTATGGTCTATCAAGGCTCTTTAAATTCCGAAATTTATCCACAACATCCAAACTGCTACTGTGCAAGACTTACCAGCATGGGCTTACCAGTACTTATGTATGGATCCGAAACCTGGGTGCTCAATAAAAGCCACTCTGAACTCTTAGCCGCGTTCGGGAGGAAGGTCTTAAAGAGAATTATTGGCCCCGTATGTGGGGAAGGACGATTTGTTACGTTATTATTAACAATATAAATTTTAATATTTAGTATTTTTAATATAATAGAATGGTAAGTTTTAATGGACTTTAAAGCACTTACTTGCTTGATCTTGATAGACCATTGAGCGGTTGCTGTAGTTCCTGCTTGTGGGCGCTGCGACTGGGTGCAGGGGGCGTTGTACGGCTTATTTTCTTTTAACCTAGCCGCTAGTTCCGCTAGTCGGCGTAGGGACGTTAAAGCCTCTGGGCTCTTCCCACCACTGGATTGTATCCCCGACGGATTTGATACAATTCCAGCTGGTGGTAACCGGCTGCACCAAAATTGTTACGTTATTATTAACAATATAAATTTTAATATTTAGTATTTTTAATATAATAGAATGGTAAGTTTTAATGGGCTTTAAACCACTTACTTGCTTGATCTTGATAGACCGTTGAGCGGTTGCTGTAGTTCCTGCTTGTGGGCGCTGCGCCTGGGTGCAGGGGGCGTTATACGGCTTATTTTCTTTTAACCTAGCCGCTAGTTCCGCTAGTCGGCGTAGGGTCGTTAAAGCCTCTGGGCTCTTCCCATCCACTGGATTGTATCCCCGACGGATTTGATACAATTCCAGCTGGTGGTAACCGGCTGCGCCAAAATTGTT
Source organism: Microdon myrmicae (assembly GCA_963931805.1). NCBI lineage: Eukaryota > Metazoa > Arthropoda > Insecta > Diptera > Syrphidae > Microdon > Microdon myrmicae. The sequence continues at coordinate 103,003,661 of OZ007502.1, forward strand.
ACGTTATTATTAACAATATAAATTTTAATATTTAGTATTTTTAATATAATAGAATGGTAAGTTTTAATGGACTTTAAAGCACTTACTTGCTTGATCTTGATAGACCGTTGAGCGGTCGCTGTAGTTCCTGCTTGTGGCGCTGCGACTGGGTGCAGGGGGCGTTGAAGGGCTGCTCCCCTGTTCAGCTTCGTTGCGTTCTCTGTTTGGAGTTTGTACGTCCGTATTCGCTTGTTGGTTTAAAGCAACTCTTCCACAATTATTAATAGTTATAATTCAGCGCCAATTCAAATTATAACGAAATCACACGCTTAGCCGCGTCTAGTCAAATTCACAATACTTTACGATTGATAGTTTAACGTTGAATCTTAACGGCGAATGAATTATGTTTATTATTTTGCCGTTAACGTTTATTTTATTATTCGGCGCCAACGCCGGTTTTTATTATTTTCTCTACCAAGTAGAATTTGCAAATTAACTACTTGGCGAGTTGTTCTCCGTTTAGAGGTAAAGAGGGGAAATCAACGAAAGGGGATTAGTGGATGTTGGCGGGGACCTGGACTCAAGGTCGGTCCGTAACAGATTCCAGAGACGCTACAACCATGAGTTGTACGCAATCTACCTTAAAGCTAATGTTGTATGAAAAATCAAGCTCAGTAGACTCTGGTGGGCGGGACACCTCGCTCGAATGAGCGAAATGGGAAAGGCCTTTGTGGCAGAATGTATGGAAGGACACAGCGCGGCAGACCTTGTCTGCGATGGATGGATGGCGTAGACCAGGACGCGTAGAGCCTGGGAGTGCCAAACTGGATGACATCGGCTCGAAATCGGGACCGGTGGAGAGATTTGATAATCAAAGCCAAGACCGGATCCCGGTTGTAGTGCCGATGATGATGATGTAAGAGCTTGGTAGAAGATGCACGTTCGGGACCGCCACAAACTGCAACAACTGACGATTACAACGCTAAAGTTCACCAAATTGTGCTAGAATACGCCTGTTATACAAACAACATAACAAATTGGAATATATTTAAATGTAAATATAATTATGTTTTTATATATAATTAATATAGTTTATTTGATTTTAAATTTAAACATATAGTAAGGAAGGACTTACTTGGGTTTGTACCGTGAGTTGGACCGTTGAGCGGTCGTTGGAAAAGTTGTCAGTGTCTCGTTGCAGGGGGCGTTGGATTGTTGCTCCCCTGATCAGGTTTCGCTTTAATATATTTGAGTCTGGTTCGTTATCCCCTGTTGTATTAGGATTATCAGCACTTAACTCATTGATTTTCTTACTGATTTCGGCAAACCAACGTTTAAGATCAAGGTTCTTTTCAATTTTCGATAGCGGCCGGCTTCCGGCAAATGCTTCACTCAACTCGTTCGTTCGCTCCATGGTTTCTTGCTTCACATTGTTCCACTTCGAATGCTTTTCAGTGATCAAATCTTTTAGTATTTCCTTTACGATTAATTCCAATTGACTGCTATTTACGGCGAATTAGTGCAATAATGTTGATCATTCGGAGATTGACGATCAATTGTCATTCATTTATTTTTTTCCGTTGACGTATATTTTTATTTTATTTGACGCCAACGTCGTTTTTTATTAATTTCTCCGCCAAGTAGAATTTGCATAAAGTAGTTTATGCAAATTAGCTACTTGGCGCGTTATTCTCCGTTTACAGGTAAGGAGGGGAATCGAAGGGGGATTAGTGGATTCTGGGGGGACCTGGACTATATCATATCGTAACACGCCTACACAAATCAAAGATGAGTTGGACTCTGTGTATGGGGACACTGCACCATCATTTACCACAGTGAACTTTGGGCAGCTGAATTTAAACGTGGCCGTGAGAGCTTGGGAGACGATGAATGTTCGGGACGTCCAAAAACTGCAACAACTGATGATGACATCGTTAAAGTTCACCAAATGGGGCTAGACGACCGCCGAATTAAAGTGAGAGGGATAGCAGAGGCTATGAAAATGTCAAAAGAACGTGTTTCTCACATATTAAATCAAGATTGAGGCATGAGAAAGCTGTCCGCGCATTGGGTGCCACTTTGCTCACGTTAGACCAGAAACTTGTTCGAGTGAGCGGTTCCAACGCACTCTGTTGACGCAGTTTAGCCGCAATAAATCCGAGCTCTGGCGCCGATTAATTACTGTCGATGGAACTTTGATACACCATTATACGCCCGAAACAAGAATACAGTCGGCACAGTGGACTGCGAGGGGGGAATCGGCTCCAAAAAAACTGTTTTTTCGGTTGGGAAAGTGATGGCGAGTGTTTTATGGGATAGTCATGGAGTTATTTTAATCGGCTCCAAAAAAAAGCAAAAAATATCAACTTACTCAAATGACTGTCAAATAAAAACTAGAGTAACTGTCAAAAGATGCTCAACTACATTCACTAGCTTTTATTGACGAGTGCTGCTATCTTCACGCTGAGATCGGCAACTTTTTGATTGATTGATTGATTGATTGATTGGAGACGGAACCCCCATTTTTATTTACCTTAATGCAACCTTAAAATTAACTTAACATAAAAACCTTACAGACTATCTTAAAATCCAGAGTAGTGGTTAAGGCGTTATTCAATTATTCAATCGAAAAAAAGAAGAAGAAAACCAGGAAGTTGAAGATTACTGGGCGATAGGGGAGGTCGGAAGCCAGCGAAAATCGAGTGTATTTGGGGGTGGTGAACGCGGCCTTTGTGCGACAGTGTAGGGCATGTGTACGGACTGATGCAGGGGCGGGGGTTAGTGACCACGGGGGGGTTGGAAAGGTGTGGGGGAGAACTAGTTTGAGGGAGTGTGAGGAGAGGATTGCCGGGTAAAGGGGTTATTGAAGGGAGGGGGCGAATTTAGGACGGGTTTATTCTGAGACGTTGTTTAAGAGCGGGAGTGGAGATGTTGAAATCGAAGGAGGTGGGGAAAGAGTTGGCTTGTCGTAGCATACGCGAGATGGGTTCGTTAGCGCCATAAGAAGTGTGAAGTTTCAGGCCACCCGTGTATGTATATGGTTATGTACGGTAATTTCTTCTCAGTACACATATACTATGAAATACCTCCGACGTTGAGTTTGTCTTGTTAGAGGCAGCCTGGTGGCAATAATCTTGCAACATGCCAACGCCGGTTCACATACACCACGTGGAACTACAAAGGCTCTGCGAGTCCTGAAGTTTGAACCGATTACATGCTCTCCTTATTCCTTATTATGGTCTCGCGCCATGCGATTTCTATTTCCTCTAAGAGAGACCTCACTTTCTGACGATGAAGTGACGGCCGCTGTCAAGTCCACGATTCAAAAAAGTCGAAGAAATTTTCCAGTGACGGAATAAAACACTTATTAGAGATTGAGAGAAAGTTAATGTAAAAAAAAGTAAATAGGGCTTAGCATTGAGTCTTAAGTAAAATCAGTAAATTTGTTTGTATAATAAAAACGTTTTGTAAACTAAAAAACTAAATTAAAAACCTTGGGAGAAATATATTAGTCTCAAGGGTGACTGTGTTGGAAATTACATATATGATTTTGAAGCTTAAGAATTGTACTTTGATATATAATACTTCTTGCCCGATCTCATTACTTTTTTTTTGTTCGTGCTCCACAGGCACGCGTGCATTAATTTTCAGACTGTCCTCGTATTTGGTGCCTATTCTTCTATATGTTCCTTGTTTTTATTTCGAAACTATTTTGAATGTTGTTTTTAGTCTTTTATTTAATTACTTTTACATATTACTTTTTTTATATTGCTTATAATTTTTTTTATATTCATATATTTTCAGTTATTCCCCAAAGTAAGTAAACACTCAATTTATCTTCTTTGTTTTGTTTTTTTTTTTAAATATAGAAATAATTCAATAGATTTTTTTTTCCAAAAATTTGGGTTTCAAATAACAAGGTAACCAAATATCTGGTAATAGGGTAGTCAGGTCCTCTGTCTACATAGTGTTACAGTGGCGGGGGGCTGTGTAGTAATAGTAGTTTCCCTTTAAAATCAAACCATGGATAAAACATCATCATAACAAAGTAGTGTGCAATGAATCAGTTCATTTTTCGGGCGCATTTATCTATACACTTTATATAATCTATCTATTTTACACTTTATATTATCTTTGTATATTTATAATAAATACATAATTTTATATAAGCGATTAGCTCCAAAGTAAGTATAACTTTGTTGTTAGTAAGCTTTTTAATAAAACTGTAAATAAAAAAAATGTCACAAAATGTGGAAAACAATTATTGCTAATTAATTTTAATCGCGGCGTGGCTGCTAAAACGACTGGGACATGATTGTGCGTAGGTTCAATTGACTACTTGGTATCATTGAAGCGATAGGTCAATCGAAATTTCTTTTTCAATATTTCAAGATTATAGTAATGTGTAGAAACTAGAATAGTTTCAGGAATTTTTTTCCTACGCGATCCGTAATATCATTGGAGTTTATTTGCCTTTGTTTCTGGTCTTAAGGTTAACTTGTTTTTCATTGACATTGTCGGTTTCTCTAAGCTTAAATTAAGTATTTATAAAGTTGAGGGGAAAATAAGTTTGAAAATAAATTTATATAGCGATTTTAGAAATTAGGAATATTAATTAAAACAGTTTTTCCACCCAATCGAATGTCATGACTTATACAAATCATGTTTTCCTTGCAGTGTCCTCTTTGACAGAACTAGCAGCAAAATGCGTGGCCTCACACATCCCGTTTGAATTAGTTGAACATGTTTATCCACCAGTTCCCGAGCAACTTCAGCTAAGAATAGCATTTTGGAGTTTTCCAGACAACGAGGAGGATATTCGTTTGTACTCCTGTCTAGCAAACAGTTCTGCAGATGAATTCGTGCGCGGAGATCAGTTATTTAGACATAACGCTGTTAAGGATCCATTACAAATAGGTAATATATTGCCTTACTATGTACTTCAAGGACATTTAAATAAATTTGATTTTTCTTTCAGGATTTCATCTGTCAGCTACTGTAGTCAGTCAGAGCCAGTTAAGAAATCATTTTAACGTGGCGGTCACATTTGATCGAAGAAGGATATCATCTTGTAATTGTACATGTAGTTCTTCGGCATATTGGTGCTCCCATGTGGTCGCTGTATGCTTGCACAGAATTAACGCGGTAAGTACGACTAGGCCATGTTATTATTGGGTTGATGAAAAGTCTTCGGCATTGTTAAGGTGACAAGCGTTTTTGTTAATTAAAAAAAGAGTTTTATTATATAAATACAATTTTGGCTCCGGAAAGTAAAATTACACAAGAAATTAAAATTTCGTTGACAATTTTTTTCTGACATTATTGTTTGGGCTTTGCCTATAAATATTGTAGCGAGCTTAGGGTTCGCTGGATTAATTATTTTTAATAAATAAGAGCCGTTAAATCGATTCTCTTTGCAAACACTTTATTAGTCTGTTAATGACAACCGTTCCTTGACACTGCGCTTCTTTACTTATCGCTTCCGTACTTATCGCTTCCTTACTGCTTACTTCTTACTTTACTTACTTATCTTCCCGATCTGCGCGCGACATATTTATACCGCTTTTTCTCATTCTGATTCAGTGTTTCGTTTCCGCCCGTTCCATAGCGTCGAATTTTCTATTGTTCATACTTTCCAGTTTTCCAGTACTTTCTAGAATATTCTAGTACTTTGTTTCGGACTTTCTAGAATATTCTAGTACTGATTGTCATATGCGTCACACTACCCTCCGCCTAGATTAGTTCGTCCCGAACTAAGTTCACTGATCTTCTGGGTTAACAATAAGTCGCCAGTCGATCACGATGTACCACTCTCATCTTGGCGTTCGGTCTTCGCTGAATCCTATAGACAACGTCGTTAATTCTTGTGAGAATCTTATACGGTCCTTCCCAATGTTGCTGCAACTTCGGAGACCTTCCTTTTTGTCGATGAGGGTTATAAAGCCACACATCGCCTGCGTTAAATCCGGATGCATTGGCTCGAACATCGTACCTTGTTTTCATCCTGCCACTTGATGCCTAGATTTGCTTTCGAAGCAAATGATGAATTTCATCGAGGCGATTTCTCAATTCGGCTACGTAGTCTTCGGTCTTGTCTATGGCGTCTGGAGGTATTCCGAATCATAGATCGGCTGGTAATCGTATCTCTCGTCCAAATATAATTGATGCTGGAGAATGGCCTGTCGTAGCGTGACTAGCCGATCTATAACTCATGAGAAAGGTTTGTAAATATTTGTCCCAATCTCGTTGGTGATCATTAACGACCTTCGATAAGTGCTCTTTTATTGTTCGGTTGAACCTTTCGACCATCCCGTCTGACTGCGGATGTAAGGGTGTGGTCCTCGTTTTCCTTACGCCCAGTGCCACACAGATGCCTTGAAATATCTGTGATTCGAAGTTTCGGCCTTGATCGGAATGAAGCTCACAGGGAACTCCATACCTGCTGAACCAATTATTGATTGCTCAATGATGGTTGTTGCTTCTTGGTTTGGAATGGGAAGAACTTCCACCCACTTGCTGTAGTAATCCATGATAACCAACATGTATTTGTTGTTGTCGTTGGTTTTTGGGAATGGTCCTGAGATATCAATCGCAATTCGCTCGAAAGGGGCACCCACATTGTACTGCTTCATAGCCCTCCTTGGTTTTGCTGTTGGTCCTTTGTCGCAGTGCAAGTTGTGCACTTCCTACGCCACGACTCGGCGTCGTCTCTCATGTGAAGCCAGTAGAATCGAGATCGTAATTTTGAAAGTGTCTTATTAACTCCCAGATGTCCACCGGATGCCCCGTCATGCATTTCTGTTAGTACATCCTTCACCGTTGATGGTGGAACTAGAATCTACATTCGATGGGATTTTCCGTCCGCGGCTTCCCATTTACGATTTAGAATTCCATCTTCCACCAGCAAGGAATTCTATTGTGCCCAATATGCCTTAAATGTTCCACTCTTGTCGGAAATATTGTACCAAGTTGGCCGCTCCTTCTTTTCTTTGTGTTCCAGGATTAGCGACATATCTTCATCCTGAAGTTGAGCTGCGCGTATAGCATCACTCGTCCACCCATCTAGTACTTCTAGTTGTACATTTCGCAGGTCGTACGCCTCTTGTTTTAAACGATCAATTTCTACTTCTGAATCCTGAAGGCGACGCTTTAGGGTCAACATTTCAGCTTGCCTCTCTGCTAGATCAGTTGATAAGCGATTGTTCTCCTCAATGACCTTCTCTCGGCTGGTCTTAGAGCAATTATCTGTTGATGCAAGAATTTACATTCGGTCGTGGTGCTGTCCAAGTCTGAATCACACTGAAGGCTTCTCTTCTGATTAGCGCATGTACAACAATTCTCAATTGATGTTTCATTCATTCGTCGACGTTTCCTACAGTCAACAGCGATGTGGTCGACTTCGCCGCATGTCCAACACTTCATATCGGGTCTCGGGGTTCTCCGTTGTACATGCCCGATTCTTTGGCAGGGACATTCCTCGACGGACGTTTCTCGGACTCTATATGTACTCCTGGTAGCCAGTTTAGCAGATTCATATGCCAATGCGAATGCCAGTATTTCATTAGTCGCCTTCTTTCCCACCAAACGAACGGGTTGCTGCAAGTCCCGATCTTGGAGTGCATTTATAAATGCATCCATTGCTAACTTGTTCAGAAATTCCCTAGTCATATTTGAATAAGACAAGTTTGCCAATCGCTCAATGTCTGCCTGCAACTGTTGAAGATTTTCTCCAGGTTTCTGCGTTCTGCTCCGCAGTTGCATGCGGTAGACCTGCTGCATGTGGTTGTCTCCATACCTAGCTTCAAGACCGTCTCTTACCGATTGTAAATCTGTTTGCTTCTCTGCTGGTATGGTTTGTAGCAATTCTGCAGCCGCCCCGTGGAGTGACACGATTAGTGATATTGACTTTTGCTCATCCGACCACTTATTATAATTGGCCGCGGCGTCAAACTGACGTATAAATACGGAGAAGGGTCCCGTTCCATCGAAGGTTGGCGGTTGTATTCTTGTATCTTTGTAGTCATGTTGATTGCTAGGCGATGTCTTATTTCTCTCAAGACACTCAAGTCTCTTTTCGATTCGCGTTATTTCATCGGTGACTTAGATCCAGATTTTCTACTTCGTTTCGAATTTCTTCCTTAAAGTGTTGAAAATTACATTTCGTTTGGGCATCTAATTTTGCATTCAGATCTGCAGCTTGTGCGTCGAATTTTGAATTGTGGGCATCCTTTTTATCATCATCATCCTGAACATCTCCGAAACGTCCAACTGTGGCGAACTCTTCTCCGTTACGGAGATATTGTGGCACCATCTTGACTCGCTGTTTCTTTTCCATCCGGACAGTCTGGCCCAATCGTAAAAACATATGTGTCGACATCAATACCCTCTTCCTCCATTGTTGCTTGCAGACACTGTCGAAGAATTTGCTTCTGTCCTCTGCTATCGAGATTCCGGTCCTCAAGTTCCTTCTTCAACTCAGGAACGCGAAGATCCGACATCGTCACAACACACTTTCACAGACTTATTCACTTCACCAATAATTAATCCCACTTCTGACACCAATTGTAGCGAGCTTAGGGTTCGCTGGATTAATTATTTTTAATAAATAAGAACCGTTAAATTGATTCTCTTTGCAAACACTCCATTAGTCTGTTAATGACAACCGTTCCTTGACACTTCGCTTCCGTACTTATCGCTTCCTTACTGCTTATTTTTTACTTTACATACTTATCCTCCCGATCTGCGTGCGACGTATTTATACCGTTTTTCCTCATTCTGATTCCATGGTTCGTTTCCGTCCGTTCCATAGCCTCGAATTTTCTATTGCTCATAGTTTCCAGTTTTCCAGTACTTTCTAGAATATACTAGTATTTTGTTTCGGACTTTCTCGAATATTCTAGTACTGATTGTCATATGCGTCACAATATTATTAATATAACATCGTGTAAATGTTCACCACCTGACCACTTTCACTACTCAGTTCTTTTAATATAATTTTCGATGAGCTTTCGGCAATATTTGGATGGTGTCGAAATAACTTGACGCATGTTGGTTTTCAAATTCTCAATAGTTTGAGGATTGTTCGCGTACTCACGATCTTTCCCATATCCCACCAGAAATGTTAAACCTGTCAAATTGCTTGATCTTGGCCTGGGGGCATTTCGGGTAATAAAGCCAACATCTGTCGTGTTGGGTAGTGTTGCAGAATAAATTTGCGTGCCCACAAAATGAAATTATTTAAAGGTGTACTCACGGTTTATCGACTGTCTGGTTGCCTGTTTTATGTAATATTCAAGCAATCGAAACACCAGACGGGCACAATTAATTTAAATCGACAACTCCAGTGGCTGATTTGGGTACTTCGCCAGCTGATCACCTTTAATGATTTTCGACGAAAATCGAATCCGAAGATGTTTTACTGTCCGATTTATAACACAGAGTTTTTATTTAAGCACTTCTTCAATAATGTTGTTTTGGTGATGAAAACTGTCCGCACAAGAAAACCTTTCCCGATGTTTTATGTAATATTCAAGCGACCGAAATACCAGAAAGGCACAATTTATTCAATTTTTGAGATCGACTACTTCGACTACTTCCTACTTGAAACGTAAATCTGACGCCTATCTTAACCCCCTTTCCTATGACACGATTACTTCAACTGACCCACAAACTACTGCCAATGTTTTCTTTCTTTAAAAAATCCTTTACGGACAACTTTTTCGAGCCTAACCGCTCTTACTTCAAAGACCTGCCCGAATTCTCCCTTGGCCCCTTCATCTCTCAGATTGTCCAGCATCACCTAGTTGAAGAAAAATTAAACTTGCTTAAAGACGAGTTCAGCCCTGGACCTGATGGACTTCCGGCTGTTCTTTTATAAATTTATTCCTCTTTTTTCTCTCGATCTCAAAGATATTCAATTTATCCCTTACACAAGGTGTCTTCCCAAATATTCGGAAATCCTCTCTTGTCACCTCCATACATAAGAAGGGGCCAAAAAAGGATATTAGTAACTGTGTGGTTCTTTAAGCATATCTAAAGAATCACCCATTTCCCTTAATCACCACCCCACTCCTCGCCCAATAAAGACATTTCGCTTAAATGCAATCGAGCCGCGTTAAGCTACCTTTCAATCATCTTTAACCTGTAATATAAACCCACGGCGAGATCATCATCTCGCCACGGCATCAAGCACATCACATCTATCCTAAAGCATTTCGGTTCCTCTTGCCGGCACCCATGACCATCACTAGTCATTTAGCAATCTAATCGGTTCCCCTCATCGGCACCCTTGACCAGCACGATCCATTTGGGAATCTACCCGGGTCCTCTTGCCGGCGACCATGTCTATCATATACATAGTAATCCCACTGTGTTTACTTTTCCCAACCATCCGTTGGTCCAAAGACAAGCCTGGCAAGTTGCCCGCTTGCACAGCTGCAAGCCAAATTACACATGATCGGTCGCCTAACAGATGAACGATCATCAAATCAGACACGACACATAATTTGTTTATCTAAACAATCTAGCAATGATCATGTCCTATGATTCGTTTTCTAAACCAAACATGCACTCATCCATCCTAGCGTTAGCCACCGTGGACGAATTTTCTGTTGACTTAACATAAACAGAAAAACCTATTCAGTAATACGCCTCTATTGTTTACGATACCAAGGCCTTCAGCCTCTGTGCACGATCATTTGTTTGAACAGCCGCTGGTTGGTTTCTCTTCTTCCCAACCAACGCATTTTTCGTTGCCCTTCCTTCCAAGGTATGGACATTCAATCTATCTGAACGATATCCATGGAAACCCGTCCAGTGAAACTCAAATCGCATTCTCATTGGCTGCCGGGTAGATGGAAGATGAAAATTGTTTCTCACCATATCGGTGAAAATCCATCCCAGTGGCGACTGGCGGTATGATTGATGCAATGGCACCAGGAGTCTGATTATATTCCTTGGAGTGGGCGCAGCCTCTTTTACGAGTCACCAGTGGATCGTCATAGCGTATCCGAGTTCGAGTTCATTTTATTAAGTTAATTCTATTCAAGTGCGTTTTTCCCTTACTGTGTCGGTTCCGTCATTAGATTCTGTCGTGATTCATCAGGCGTTGTAACAGTATATAACTTAACATCGTTCCCGATATTGAAGTGCTTTAAAACGAGAATTCTGGATCAGAATTAAATGAAGTTTATGCCATTAACCTTGGAGAAATTATAAAACCAATTTCAATTGACACTGTGCTTAAAACGAGAATTCAGGATTAGAATTAAATGAAGTTTATGCCATTAACTTTGATGTAATTATAAAACCAACTTCAATTGACCCGTGCATTAATACAACATGCAGTATTAGAACTAAGTGGAATTTCCAATTGAAGAGTTAATTAAAAATAAAGAAATAGTGCCATCGAGAAGTTAAATAAAGTACGTTTAAGTAACTAAACAAACCAGACTCAGTTTCTATTATATTTTGCTTTTCCTCCTCGTTGAAAGTTCGGAGTCCTATTTGCCCAGTGAAGAGTTTGGGGGAGTTAAGTGGACCCGTGTCGTACTAGACACTCGACCCCCCCCCCCCCGAGCCCCCCACCCCACCCCACACACATAACTACCGTCCCATCGCCAAACTGTTACATATCCCAAAACTGTTGGAAGGCATTCTTTACAACGTGTTATGTTTTCGCTGCAAATCCATCATCTCACCCAACCAGCACGGTTTCCTTACGGGAAGGTCGACCACCAGAGCATCAAATTTGTTAAAGGGTGTGTTTCTCTCCAAGCAGTAACATATGATGTTTCCTTACGGGTAGGTCGACCACCACCAATCTAGTTGAATTCTCATCCCACGCTCTCCGTGTCTTCGAGAACGGCAAAGAAGTCGATGTAATCACAACCGATTTAAGCAACGTCTTCGACCACATTTCACACAAACTCATCCCCTTTAAGCTACCCTCCCTTGGCTTCGAACCCCTACTGATTAAGTGGATTTCTTCCTATCTTCACGATCGATCCTACCGTGTCAGATTTAGATCCACCCTCTCCAATCCATTTCTTCCCACGTCAGGGGTTCCCCAGCGCAGTCATCTTGGACCCCCCCTATTCATTCTTACTTTTAATGATATAGACTCCAGTATCAAGCACTCTTCCATCTCTCTATACGCGGACGACACTAAACACTTCAAGACGATCCGCTCTTCTGTCGACTCTTCGCTTCTCCAAATGGATCTCGACAGCTTTTCAACTTGGTGCCAAAATAACTGCCTCGAGCTAAATATTGCCAAATGTCACTCAATCACCTTCTCCCGTAAATGATCCCCCTCTCAGCTACGTTTCTATGTCTTACTCAACCAACAGCTAACACCTGTACAAACGATTCGTAACCTTGGCATCTTATGTGATAGACAGCTTAACTTCATCCCATATATTGGTGAAATTATTCTCAAGGCCAACTCTGTCCTTGGTTTTGTGAAACGCTGGTCGAAAGAATTCTCTAATCCTTACGTTTCCAGATCGCTCTATACAACCTTTGTCCGCCCCCTTCCTGAATATGCTAGCCAGGTTTGGTCTCCTCACTACTCGTCCAAAATTCGCAGGGTCGAAAGCGTGCAACGTCGTTTTTTGCGTTTTGCCCTCCGAGGATTGAATTGGGAAATTCCTCTGATTCTATTCCCATACACGAGCCGTCTTCACCCAATTAACCTTAACACACTTGAAGAGCGCAGAATTCATACTGACAACCTCTTCACCCATCGTCTACTCTCAGGTTCAATCAAGTGCCCAAGCCTGCTCTCCTCCATCACATTTTTCACTAATCCCCGAAATCTGCGAAACCCTCGTCTCTTCTATATGCCCTCCCATCACACGTCTTACGACTCTAATGAAGCCATTTCGCGAATGCTGGGGTGGGCAAACTCTCACCCCGCGTTCTTTGACTTCAATCTCACCTCTCCCGATCTCAGACGTCGTCTCCTCTCTTATCCCTCCTGACCCCACCACGCTCTCCCGCAGAGTAAGCAAGCGATAAGTACGGAAGCGATAAGTCAAGAAATCGTTATGTGTACGGTAAAAGTAACTATTGTTATTAACAGACTAGTAAAGTGTTACATTAATTCAGAATCGATTTAACGGCTCTTATTTATTAAAATAATTAATCCAGCGAACTCGAAGCTCGCTACAATATGTATACTTTACGCATGTAGCCCATAATCTATTAAATTTGTTACACGCAGAATTCCTATACTCTACAAGTATGCTATACGCAAAATTCTGCAAATACAATAATGTTGCGTGCACATGGGACATCATTAACTTTAAACCGAAAGAATTCTTTCGGTGTAGCATCAAATATAATTTCCTGCTGCAACCGATGGAATCCTTTCGGTGCAGCTGTGAAACCTTATCACATGCCAACCAGTTGCTAAATGAGTTCTCATAATCAGAATTGCAATTCTGCAATTCCCACGTTCCATCTATGCCCTACAAGCAAACAAAAAATTCTCATCAGCTTGATGATCACCCAACACCCCGCCACCTTCAAGGTAATTCCACCCATGCACATGTATGCTATTTGCTATGGGCAAATCAGATTCGCATCACCTTGAATCGAAATTTTCCTATGGCCTTGGGGTGGAGCTACACCCAGAGTCGGCGTAAGGTTGCCGCCTCAGTGTGAATGGCGGCAAAATTGCAACGTTGCAATTCTCATCGTCGTTGGCATGGTCTTCGACTGGGACTAGCATCGGGTAGCTGTCTGGAAGTAAGCGATGAACCATGGGAAGGTATGCAAATTTTGATTTAGATTGTAGGTATAAATAGGGAGTTCCGTTGGAGGCAAAATAGAGTTAGAAGCAGACAGTCTAGGCGTGTGCAGTATTAAATAGCAGAAAACAAATAAGTGCCCTCTCTTTCAAAAATAAACTCCGGCGAAGAACCAAAGGTCCTTGGTCACACACACGTAAGTAATAAATATAAATAAATAATAATAAATGTTGTATAGCAATATACAAGTGGTGCCCTTGCATCAAAAATATAAACGGTAATTTATTTTTATACATTTATTGAATAATGTTACACACTAACTATGCTATCAACATTTTCCAATATAGTCTCCTGCGTGATCTGTACACTTTTGCCACCGATTTGGAAGGTTTAGTATTCCTTCTTCCTAGAAGGATTTAGGGCGAGTTGTGAACCTATTGCGCTGCTCCTCGACTTCTTCATTACTTTCGAATTTTTTTCCTCCAAGTGATTATTTCAAGGGTGCGAACAAAAAATAGTCACAAGGAGACAAGTCTGGGCTATAAGGAGGGTGTTCGAGGTTTCCCAGCCCATTTCTTCCAACGTATCCCTTGTCAAGAACGCGGCGTGAGGCCTGGCGTTGTCATGAAGAAGGATGACATCTCGAATGGGCATACCTCGTCGTTTGTTTCGATATGTGGCTGATAGCCACTACTGACGAGATTTCTTCAACAATAAAGCGAACGGCATGAATGTTGTCATCTGTACGACTTATCCTTGGGCGTCGATCATGGCTTTCGTTTTCGATACGTTCTCGCCCACATTTAAGTTCTCTGGCCCACGTAAACACACGATTCTGACACAATGTATCATCTCCAAACTGTGCTTTCAATCGAGAACAAATGTCCGAGGGTTTAATGCCTTCACTTGTTAAAATTTTTTATAATAATCCGTTGCGCAATAGATGTATGTACCTGTGGGGGTTTGGGTGTGCGTCGGCAGGGGCGCTGGTTAACTCCTATTCCCCAACAATTGAAAGTTCCGCCGAACACTGTCCGAAGGAACACCGCATGAGAAGAAAAATACAATGAGACACACTAATGTTGTTAATTGTTCATGACTATTATTGTTTCAGCGACTGGTTCTTAATGTTACATGTATGGAAGGAGAAAATAAACGCACGAGTATGATCTTAAAAATGGTTATTTTTGTTTTGAATTACTACACTAGGCACTTAGATACATAGTTCTCTTGTTGCTTGGCACATTGTCTTGATAGTAACTGATATTAGCACAGGAATATGGTTTGCATTGCTGTTTGGCATTCGCGATTTCACGTGTCGTGGTCATCGTTAGTATGTTCATTTAATGTAAAAAGGTCTATGGTTACTTTAAAACTCCGAACATTCACCAGGTAAGATGGGCGACAACCTTTAACTTCCGGTATATTATTCCGAAACTGGTTTCTCAACTACGGTCTGCTGGGGGTTAGTGAGGAACGTCTGTCCTCTGAGATGGTTATTACTCGACTGAATAAGAGGAGGCAAGAATCCATTCATGGAGTAAGTAGAACTCAGTGCCAATTACTAGGAACTTGAAAAGGGTTGCCATGCGTGCATAGTGGATTTGTTTCGGGGAATTCCTGCCGTACAGGCTGAGTTCGATTCTTCGGTTGCCATGTATACTGAGAAATCGGTTTTGGAGGCATAACCAAGTATGGGCATGAATTGTCGGGTAGACAAAGGGGCATGGGTCTTGGTCGTTGCGATGGTTGTTTCGCGGAAATGCAACGCGTTGTGCTGGTGACTTACCAGTAAGGAGAATTGGTATTATTTCAGATGGTTTAGATAGGATGGGAGTCGAAATGGTTTTCAGGAAAACTAAATGTTGCTTGGTTACAATCGAGGGAAATGGTTTAAACAGGAAGTGAGTCGGAATGATTTTAGGGGGAAATTAATGCTGCTTGGTTGCAAGCGAGGAATATAATTTAAGTAGGAAATTAACCAAAGTGGTTTTTGGGAAAAATGTATGCCGTTTGGTGTAGGTGAGGGAGATGATTCATATTCTGTTGTAAGTTTTGAAAATGCATTTTATTCCAGATTGGGAAATGGATTCTTTGCAAGTTTGGGGGTGTATGCGATTGCAGATTTGGGAATGGGTGCTGTTGCAGATGGGAAGTGTGTTCTTTGCATGCTTGCGAGTGGATTGCAGATTTGAGTTATGGTGGCGGGCTATTTGCGGTCAAAATTGGTTGGAATTGTGGGTTTGGTTCTCCATGTGATATAGAGAACCCCCACATACCTCTTGTGCGCTCATGGCTGTACTGACTACAAAGTTGAGCTCGAGTCAAAAAAGCGATTTGACTTCGTTCGTTTCTACAACGATTTGTGGATAGCGATTCTGTTCATTAAATTTTCTTTCAGTCATTATATGATGTGTTCAAACATCGAGTTTCTTTTTGGAACCAGTTTTATGCAAATGATGCAAAAATGAATTTGTGGTGGTCTTAGCGATGTCGTAATTGCTTCCTCTTCTTAAACCTTGTTCACGATTTTGTGCTGATAGGCGAAGCAGAACAAGGAGCGTCTTTCACATTAACCATTAAGCATTTCACGACAGTTAATTGCGGTGGAGTATCTTCATCGTCGTATCTAACAAATCTTTTCACATGCGCGGACCACATTCTTCCCTTTCGTGTATTTAAGTTATACTCCTCCGAGGTTATTAATTTATTATATTTACCTGTTAGTGTTCTCCTTCTCCAAGTCTTCGCTGGTGTTCTCTTTGATCGAGTCTCCTGGGGTTGGTTCCGATGGATTCCAGTTTGAGGTATTAACACATTGAGGACTGGCCGAAATGAAACGTTTGTTTTGTGTTTTTTCAAGTTTAAACTTTATTACTAAATAAACAGCGGACCCTTTGCTCGACCGATTAGTTCTCAGACTCTGTCCATTTGCAACCACTATTTTATACCTGAATTATTGGCGAGGAAGTGCAAACGATGCGTTTACCTCAGCCAGAGTGTATGACCCATATTGAGGATAATTGCCTGGCACGAGTCATTCGCATTTCCCAATGATCATTTCCACTTAATTGCCCGTTTCAACTTGTGCACCTGCACGGGCGCTCATTCAGCTAAACACCCACTGCTGGAAAAGCAATCACCAAACACACAAGAGGAGTTATGAAGGAAAAGTGCCAAAACAATGAAACGATGGTGAAGTTGTCTTGTTGAATATTAGTTCTTTATTTTTCTTGAATACTGGTGAACATATCTCACAGATACAGTTTAATTATTTGAAATAGATTTCACAAGTAAATTGCACAATATCCAATTTTAAGTTTTGTTCAGTTACTGTTAATTATTTGAAGTGGAGTATATGACTCCTTCGTGTGAACACACTCGAACTCCTGACTGTCGAACGATTAAAAATAAAAGACAAACTCGCTTCATATCTGATCGCGACGACTTTGAAAAATGTCTGCTCCGATGGACGGTAAAAATCTGACTCGATGTTCATCGAGATCAACTTCCACCAGCCGCCATAAAGATGGATTTTTCATATATCCTTACAGGTCAATGTACGATGCCTCTTTTTCTGAAAAACCGACAACGAACGATCCTGCACTTGTTCATGGTTTAGCCGATGCTACATAGGAACATTATCGTGTTTACTTAGGCGTTCACGATCATGCCGTTGTAGGCTATACTTTCTTCGGTGCCGATAGGTCAACCGAACATTTGGGGTATGTTGACGATAGCAGTGGCTAGGGTAGCTATTGTTTAAGCTAATATAATGGAACATGGGTGTGATGGTGAGGAATTTGACTTGCAGATGTGCAAGCGTACGTGTCACCCAGGCGGACCATGGACAGCGGTTGGTAAGTAAAATAAACACAGTGAGGTACTGTGTGTTTAATTTGGTTTTCAGAAGGGTCATCGTAGGGCATGATCATGGGTATGATTGTCTAAACAGCAATCATACGAGGGTTGCCTCTTATGTTTCGGGATTTGGCAACCCTAGTGTTGCAATCCGGCAATTGACAGCTTTGTCGTAAAGTTGGACATTTTTGAGGTTGTGGGGTTATTTTGGTTTTAGCCCCCACCTCGTCTCGATAGGGTATCCGTCCGACACAAGTTCACCGAGACGTCCCAACTGCTTGCTCGATCGTCGTACTGCGATGTTCAATATAAACCACGGGTGTTTCCTTAATTCTATCTTTTATTTGAGAGCAACTTAATCTAGGTTACATAGGACTTGCGAATAATTTGGTGACTTAGTTTTAGTCGAAATATACAATCTTAGCAATCTAGTGTAACTTACGTTTTACTTAGATACTCGGTATTTATATAATTTTTAATTCGATACAGTAATTATATGATTTTAATTTGATACGCTGTACTCATATGATTATAATTTGATACATTGTATTTATATAATTATTAATTCAATACACAGTAATTATATAATTTCAATTCAATACGCTGTATTCATATGATTATAATTTGATACATTGTATTTATATACTTATTAATTCAATACACAGTAATTATATAATTTCAATTCAATACGCTATATTCATATGATTATAATTTGATACATTGTATTTATATAATTATTAATTCAATACACAGTAATTATATAATCTCAAATTTGATACGCTGTATTCATATGATTATAATTTGATACATTGTATTTATATAATTATTAATTCGATACACAGTAATTATATGATTTCAATTTGATACGCTGTACTCATATACTCTTAATTCGACACACAGGATTTATATAAATTGAAATTTTATACACAGCATTCATATACTCTTAATTCGACACACAGGATTTATATAAATTGAAATTTTATACACAGCATTCATATACTCTTAATTCAACACACGGTATTTATATAATTATTAATTCAATACACAGTAATTATATAATCTCAAATTTGATACACAGCATTCATATACTTTTAATTCGACACACAGGATTTATATAAATTGAAATTTTATACACAGCATTCATATACTCTTAATTCAACACACGGTATTTATATAATTATTAATTCAATACACAGTAATTATATAATCTCAAATTTGATACACAGCATTCATATACTTTTAATTCGACACACAGGATTTATATAAATTGAAATTTTATACACAGCATTCATATACTTTAAATTCAACACACAGTATTTATATAATTTTAATAAAATCCTTTATCCGCCACACAGCACCCCTATTATCACTAAACTTCCATTTAGGTTGCGGTGATATATTGGTGGGACCTTGGTGTACCGTTGTAACTGTATCTTCAACAATTTACCCGAACAAAAGGTTCAAAATGTAGCCGTGGTAATCCCCAGATCTTTTACTCGGGGCAGCCGTAGATACTATTTGCGGACACGGTTGTAATTTTACCTTGAACAATTTAACAGCGCTAAAGGTCGGTATTACCGCGGTATTCACTAACTCTATTGACTTTGGTTAGAAATAGTATTTATTTTTACTGACGCGGTCGTAATTTCGTCTTGAAAAAAACTTACAGCGCACAAGGGTTGTTGCCACCGGGAATCTCTAATAAGACTGAATTAGTTTATCGAAGCGACAGAATACCTCGTACTCCATCATCGCTTCGATGCCCATATTTGGTCATTTTAACTTTTCGAGCTCCTCGGGATTTACTCTCGCTACCAAAACATATTACATCCCTTGGTGTGGGTAACCGCATTGTACCCCTGCCTGTGTGTATTTTTTATTATTATTCGCACGGGGGTGAGCGCCATTTCGTGTGTTTACTCGTTGTACCATATTATGTGTAGGGACGTTCATATTGCTTATACGTGCAATGTGATGCTGCTACATGGGCATGCGTTATATCTCACGTATTTGTATTTGTTGAGATGTGTCCTTTTAAGGGCATGCGTTGTAGGTTTCGTCGGTTTTCGCGCCTTCTGGTAATTCCAGGAATTAGTCGCAGGCTTGCGCAACCGCATTATGTTTTTCTTGGTTGTTCTGCCACATCCGATCGTTGGTTGATGTTTTTACCAGATCGATGTGCAGGTGTCCCATGCTCTCCTCTGCTATTTAGTTTCTTACCATTGGTGCTACGTTGTGCTTGGTCATCATGACATGATTTTCGTGATTTATGCATTTCTACTTTTAGGAAGATGCCTGTATTGCACAAACGCTTGTATCAGCGGGCTTGTGGTTATTTACATGCTAATGCAGGTAAGTATTCGATTTTCTGGCGCCGACTGCCTGCGAAAAGAGGTTACCTGGTGGTAAGTAGGCAGGTGGGTAGTGGCGTTCGCGCTAACCGCCACAGTACTCCCCCCCCAGTGACATAGTCACGATAAAACAAAAACGAAGAGGTGTTGAGACTGAGGCGTGCTCTTGGTTGGCCACGCGACTGGTCCCCTTTGGTTCTGTCATTACCATCCTGGTGGTAACACTTGTCGAGTGCGCAGTCTTTTACGACTTCGCGTAATGGGCCCCTTATATTGTTCTGGCACGCCCGCCGTGGTCGGCGGCGTCTTTTTCTGCACCTCCGCATGGTGAGAAGTGCACCCCTGGTTACTTTCTTCCAAAAAGCAAGGTTTTAGCCGTTCCACGCTGATTGTGGCTGCTTTCCCACGCATGTCCACCTCGTAGACCCGTTCGCTGATTCTTTTAATCACTTTGAACGGGCCCTCAAACGGAGGGTCGAGTGGTTTCTTTACTTTATCCACTCTAACGAAAACGTGTGTACAGGTGCGCAACTCTGGATGCACGAAAACTCTCTTTGACCCGTGTCGGGCAACCGGTCTTGGTCGTACTTTTCGCATCAAATCACGCAGGTAACCCACGCTCTTCGTCAGCTCCGCAGGTGCCTCGCCGTCGACGAAAAGCTCCCCGGGCAAAACGAGGCTGGTACCGTAAGTGAGCTCGGCTGCTGAGGCGCCCAGGTCTTCCTTCATGCTGGTCCTCAAACCAAGGAGGACTGTGGGCAGTGCGTCGAACCACTGTGTGTCATTATGGCACATTAAAGAGGCCTTCAATGATCTATGCTAACGCTCTATCATTCCATTGGCAGCAGGATGATATGCTGTCGTACGCTCTCTTTGACAACCCAGCAACTCCGTAAGCTGTCTGAAGATCGTAGCCTCGAACTGAGGTCCCCTATCCGAGGTAAGTGTTGTGGGAACGCCGAAACGCGTTACCCACGTTGAGTAGAAAGCCCGAGCCACGCTCTCTGCGGTTATCACACGTAATGGGGTAGCCTCGGGCCATCGCGTAAAGCGATCTATCATCGTGAGCAGGTACGCGAATCCTCTGGAGGGAGTTAAAGGGCCGACTATGTCGATGTGTACGTGGGCGAAACGCGCCTCGGGCAGCTTGAATTGTGCCGGTTCCAGTACGTTGTGTCTGCTTATCTTACAACGTTGACACTTGAGACACGCCCTCGCCCACCTCGTGAGGTCCTTATTCATATGTGGCCAAACGAACTTACGTCGAATCGCCGCAGCCGTCGCGCGCCCGCTGGGATGAGCTGGGCTATGAAAGGTCTCATAAATGCCCCTACGCAACACCGCAGGAATGTATGGCCTGACTGTACCCGTTGAGACGTCGCACCAAACGGTTTTCCCGTTGGTGTCGACCGCGAACCTACGCAGTTCCAGTGCTGTGTCTGCTGTTACGAGAGCTTTAAGTTGACTGTCGTTTTTCTGGGCTTGCTCCAAGTCAGCGTCAGCTAAGGCTGCGCGCAATTGAATCACATCTATGCGAGATAGTGCGTCTGCTATTACGTTCTGATTACCAGGAACGTACTTTATCTCGGTGACGTATTGGCCTATGAGGTCCAGATGCCGCTCCTGTCGCGGCGATGCATTTCCGGATTTTTTTCGGAAGGCGTGGCTCAATGGTTTATGGTCCGTTCTGACGATCGCCTGACGACCCTCGACCATGTGTCGGAAGTATTTGATGGCACTGTATATGGCTAATAACTCTCGGTCATAGGTGCTGTACTTTCGTTCTGCCGTACTGAGCTTTCTAGAGAAAAAACCCAGCGGCTCCCAGCTACCGTCGCTCTCCTGCTCCAATACCGCCCCAATAGCGGTGTCCGACGCGTCGCATTGTATTGCTAACTGAGCGCCCTCTGCCGGGTAACACAGCAGGGTGGCGTTTGAAAGTTGCGCTTTTGACTGCCGGAATGCATTACTTGCTGCTTCCGTCCAGACGATTGGACGTTTGTCATTCTTTTTTGCCCCCTTTAAATATTCATTTAAAGGGGCCTGGACATGCGCGGCATTTTGTAATGTAGGCCGGTAAAAATTAAGCATGCCCAGGAAACGTCGTAATTCGCGAACGTTGGTAGGACGTGGGAATTCGTTGAGAGCTTTAACTCTGTCCGAGAGAGGCCGAATACCACGATTGTTGATATGATAACCCAAATAGCTCACCTGCTCTTTGGCAATTTGGCATTTGTCCGGGTTAATCATGAGTCCGTAACGGCGGAGGCGTTCTAACACCTGTTTAAGATGTTTCTGGTGCTCTGCTCGGTTTTGGGACGCAATCAGGATATCATCGATGTAGGCGTAACAAAAATCCAGTCCACGCAGAGCTGAATCGATGTACCTTTGAAATGTTTGTGCGGCGTTTCTAAGGCCGAAAGTCATTACCTTGAACTCATATAGTCCAAAAGGGGTAATGACCGCGGTTTTTGGGATGTCTTCGTGTGCCACTGGTATTTGGTGGTATGCCCTGGCGAGGTCCAGGGTCGTGAAGACTGTGCATCCGCGCAATTTGTATGAGTAATCATACAAGTGTGCGATGGGGTATCGGTCCGGGATTGTGACCGCGTTTAACTGTCGGTAGTCGCCACACGGGCGCCATTCGCCGCTTCGTTTCTTAACTAGGTGAAGCGGACTGGCCCATGGGCTTACTGAAGGTTGGCAGATTCCTTGCTCCAGCATGTAGTCGAATTCTTCGCGTGCTGCGCGCAATTTGTCTGGTGCTAGTCGACGCGGACGTTGGCTTACGGGTGGACCCCGTGTCTCGATGTGATGGTATACCCCGGACTCTATGTGCTCCTGGTTGGGAAGTGGTACTGTCGAGTGTCTATACTCTTCCAGTAGAGCCGGAATCTCATCGCATGTGATATCGGCCTCGTGTGGCGTCCGTGGGGCCTCCCCCGGCGGATGCCCGAGTAGCCGTTGTTCCACTACTCTATTGTTCGCTGTATCGACTAGCAATTTGTGGCACGATAGTAAGTCCGACCCTATTAATGGTTCGGAGACGTCCGCCACTATGAAGTGCCAACCTATGGGGTGCCGCAAACCTAGATCCAGTCGTAGGTACTTACGTCCGTAAGTAGCTATGGATGTGTTGTTCGCTGCTAGTAATTGGAGTCTGCTAGGCGTTTTATTTTGCGAAGCGTATGACTTAGGCAAGACTGATATGTCGGCGCCAGTGTCGACCGTAAAACTTATATCCAATTTCGCGTCTTTGATTGTTAAGCGGCTTACTTGGAGTGTGCCGACCGTTTGCGCTGTGGTTGCGGTCGGCCGTCCTAGTTTAAATTCGCGTTTGTTGTTGGTTTTACCGGCTTCCACCCGCAGGGTTGTGTGCATTTGCGGGCCTTTGCCCCAAACCGCCGATGATATGAACACCACGCGGGTGTTAATGCCCTTTGAGGGTTCGCTGTTGGCTGTGGCGCGGGTCTCCCGCGCGTGCCAGTGGCACCTCTCAGGTTATCGCGTAGCCCAGCTGTGGGCTGGGTCTGGGGCCTCTGATATGTTGGGCGATTTTGGGCCGTGCGCGCGAAGTCTCGTAATTCGGCCCGTAATTGTGCGATTTCGCGTTGTAAACTTAATTCATAGCGCGAGGGTCCCGGTAGCCGGAAGTGGGGTTGTTCTGCGTCCCGAGTATGCGCCAATGCCCGTGCCGAGTCTGTGGCGAGTGGTTGTGACGCGTTGGTGCCTCTCTTTTCGCGCGGAATATTCTGGGGCGAGGCGTAGTATCGCGCAGATGCTTCCTCCGGACGATTAATGGTCGCCACATGAAAGGCGGGGGACTCCTCTCGTTGGTCAGCGCCCTCTACGATCGCATCCGCGATCTTAGCCAGCCAACTCAGGCTTTGATTGGTTTGAGCGATCACAGTAGGACGCGCTTGTTGCGGAAGAACCCTAATGAAGTGGGGTCTGATGACATCATCTGAAATCCCCTTCCCCGCTATAGACCGCAAATGAGTGAGAAAATGCGATGGCTTCATCCCTGTAAAATTAGTTTCGTTGTATAATCGTTGGTGCCTCTTGGCTATTGACTCCTCGAGCGCGTTGAGGAGCGTTTCCCTCATATTTGTATACGGGCTGTTACCAGGAGCTCTTATAATGTGTGCCACATGTGTACGCTGGTTTCGGTTTAAAACCCTCATAACCTCAAGCGCACGTGGTCTCTCCTCGCTCACGCCCGCTGCCTCGAATATGAGGTCCGCCATGGTGAACCAGAGCTCCGATTCCTCCTCATCAAAAGGAGGCAAGCGCAAGTCGCGCGAGGCAACATGTAGGGCCTGCACTGTTGGAGTCGCACCAGCGGATAACGGAAACTCCGTTCTGTGAGGGCGCGAGTCGCGGGCTATTTCGTGCAGCGAGTCCGTGGGCTGTTCTACGCTGAGGGCGTCCACGAAGGCCGGGGACTCGGGACGCGGTACTCCTAGCTCCCGTTGTAGCTCCGCCCGTGGGGCCGTCTGTGGTTCGGTATGCGCCTCCCGCAGTGATTCCGGTTGGGACTCCTGTTGAGCCTTCTTTGACCTCGTAAACTGGGCCATTTTCTACAAAAGGTGATGGGGCCGCCCCCCGAAACGCGAGAACCACAAGAAATGTAGGAAAAGGTTGGTGGGGAGTGGAACTAAAACTCTGCGCCGTGGCGACAAGCTAGTCGCTTGCAGCTGTTTCGATGGGCACGAGTGAACAATGTGTACGTGAGGATTGGTTAATTTACTGTGTATGGTTTTCCGGTGTAACATTCGTATCGGTTCCGATTTTTCGATGCCCGGAAGGGGCCTACTACGCGAATTTGTTGCTATGCTCGTTTGTACCATTCAATTATAAAAGAACATTTTAGACTACTCTTTAAAAATAAAATGACAGAAAAAGAAAAATATTGTGTTTTAGCTGGCTCTGAAGGAGCTCAGCGTATATATAGTTCAAAAGAAGAAATAGAAAAAAAAAATTGCGTCACCTGGAGTCCAACGTTGAGGTTTTGGTTTCGTCAGGTGTCGTTACTCGCGCTGTGTTGAGGAATAGCGCCGCGATCTGACTCCACTTGTGTGCTCCCTGGGCAGGATTGATCTTCCGCACGTTGTCTCTGTCTCCAAATTAAGATATATTGATGACTGTGCGGCAGGGTTGTGTGTTCTTCTTCACTTGGTAGGTCACCAATTGTGGGGTTATTTTGGTTTTAGCCCCCACCTCGTCTCGATAGGGTATCCGTCCGACACAAGTTCACCGAGACGTCCCAACTGCTTGCTCGATCGTCGTACTGCGATGTTCAATATAAACCACGGGTGTTTCCTTAATTCTATCTTTTATTTGAGAGCAACTTAATCTAGGTTACATAGGACTTGCGAATAATTTGGTGACTTAGTTTTAGTCGAAATATACAATCTTAGCAATCTAGTGTAACTTACGTTTTACTTAGATACTCGGTATTTATATAATTTTTAATTCGATACAGTAATTATATGATTTTAATTTGATACGCTGTACTCATATGATTATAATTTGATACATTATATTTATATAATTATTAATTCAATACACAGTAATTATATAATTTCAATTCAATACGCTGTATTCATATGATTATAATTTGATACATTGTATTTATATACTTATTAATTCAATACACAGTAATTATATAATTTCAATTCAATACGCTATATTCATATGATTATAATTTGATACATTGTATTTATATAATTATTAATTCAATACACAGTAATTATATAATCTCAAATTTGATACGCTGTATTCATATGATTATAATTTGATACATTGTATTTATATAATTATTAATTCGATACACAGTAATTATATGATTTCAATTTGATACGCTGTACTCATATACTCTTAATTCGACACACAGGATTTATATAAATTGAAATTTTATACACAGCATTCATATACTCTTAATTCGACACACAGGATTTATATAAATTGAAATTTTATACACAGCATTCATATACTCTTAATTCAACACACGGTATTTATATAATTATTAATTCAATACACAGTAATTATATAATCTCAAATTTGATACACAGCATTCATATACTTTTAATTCGACACACAGGATTTATATAAATTGAAATTTTATACACAGCATTCATATACTTTAAATTCAACACACAGTATTTATATAATTTTAATAAAATCCTTTATGCGCCACACAGCACCCCTATTATCACTAAACTTCCATTTAGGTTGCGGTGATATATTGGTGGGACCTTGGTGTACCGTTGTAACTGTATCTTCAACAATTTACCCGAACAAAAGGTTCAAAATGTAGCCGTGGTAATCCCCAGATCTTTTACTCGGGGCAGCCGTAGATACTATTTGCGGACACGGTTGTAATTTTACCTTGAACAATTTAACAGCGCTAAAGGTCGGTATTACCGCGGTATTCACTAACTCTATTGACTTTGGTTAGAAATAGTATTTATTTTTACTGACGCGGTCGTAATTTCGTCTTGAAAAAAACTTACAGCGCACAAGGGTTGTTGCCACCGGGAATCTCTAATAAGACTGAATTAGTTTATCGAAGCGACAGAATACCTCGTACTCCATCATCGCTTCGATGCCCATATTTGGTCATTTTAACTTTTCGAGCTCCTCGGGATTTACTCTCGCTACCAAAACATATTACATCCCTTGGTGTGGGTAACCGCATTGTACCCCTGCCTGTGTGTATTTTTTATTATTATTCGCACGGGGGTGAGCGCCATTTCGTGTGTTTACTCGTTGTACCATATTATGTGTAGGGACGTTCATATTGCTTATACGTGCAATGTGATGCTGCTACATGGGCATGCGTTATATCTCACGTATTTGTATTTGTTGAGATGTGTCCTTTTAAGGGCATGCGTTGTAGGTTTCGTCGGTTTTCGCGCCTTCTGGTAATTCCAGGAATTAGTCGCAGGCTTGCGCAACCGCATTATGTTTTTCTTGGTTGTTCTGCCACATCCGATCGTTGGTTGATGTTTTTACCAGATCGATGTGCAGGTGTCCCATGCTCTCCTCTGCTATTTAGTTTCTTACCATTGGTGCTACGTTGTGCTTGGTCATCATGACATGATTTTCGTGATTTATGCATTTCTACTTTTAGGAAGATGCCTGTATTGCACAAACGCTTGTATCAGCGGGCTTGTGGTTATTTACATGCTAATGCAGGTAAGTATTCGATTTTCTGGCGCCGACTGCCTGCGAAAAGAGGTTACCTAGTGGTAAGTAGGCAGGTGGGTAGTGGCGTTCGCGCTAACCGCCGCAAGGTTATACGCACTCAGAACGTTTTGACATACGAGCGCTATTTGTGTTGTTTACAGTAACTTAAAAGATTCATCTCGGCCCAAGAATGGAATTAAATCGTCAACATTTTCGTGCGATTATTTTTTACAACTTTCGGCGTGGATTACCTCAGCAACAGTGCATGGATGAACTTAATTCAATTTTTGGCGATGAAGCTCCATCAAGGACCAGTGTTTATCGATGGTATGGTGAATTCAATCGTGGTCGTAGTTCACTCCAAGATGAATTTCGTGAAGGTCGTCCAAAATCAGTTGTTGTTCCGAAAACCATTGATGCTGTGCGCGAACTGATATTGGAAGATCGTCATGGACCTATCGTGAGATTGAGACAACCTTAGGCGTTAGTGGGACCAGCATACATTCAATATTGCATAAACATTTGACTGTCAAAAAAATTTGTTCGCGTTGGATCCCACACAAAAAAAAAGGCTCGTGTCAATTGGTCGAAAGAAATGCTCAAAAAATACGGTCGCGGTGCTTCAAAACACGTCTATGACATCGTGACAGGTGGTGAATCGTGGATTTACGCGTATGAGCCCGAAAGTAAACAGCAGTCGACTGTCTGGGTGTTTCAAGATGAGCCAAATCCAACATAGGTTGTTCGCGCACGAAGCACTTCCAAGCAAATGGTCGCCTGTTTTTTTCGGAAAAACTGGACATGTCGCAACCGTACTATAGCGTTTGAAATAATAGTGAAGAAGATCGTGTGATTCGAACTGACGCTATGACAGCTCGAATCACGAAAAAAATGTTACCTAAGCGTTACACACCAGGCTACTGACCGTGTTTAGAATTTGATTTCCAAACTCGACTATATTCCACTAGTGTGAATTATTTTTTTGTTATTTATCGCTTGGTATACGGTTCTGATGTATTTTTCTTATTCGATTTTTCGTTCGTGTTCTTCACTATTTCGCTTGTGAATCGTGTGTATCTGTTAGAATCGCTACAGTACCACTAGAGCAACGCAGAACAGTCAATTCTGAGTGGTACACAGCCATTTGTTTGCCAGTTGTCTTCCAAGAAATCTGGAAAACCAACCGCCGAAGACGGATCACTCTTCACCACGGCAATGCGAGCTCTCACACATCGGCTGCGACAACTGCATTTTTGAGCACCCAAAACATCGATTTGATGGGTCATCCGTCGTATAGTCCTGACTTGGCACCGAATGACTTCTTTTTATTCCCGTACGTAAAAAACAAACTGAAAGGTCAACGTTTTTCGACACCTGAATAAGCGGTTGCTGCATTCAGAATGCATGTGTTGGAGATACCTCAATCAGAGTGGCAAAAGTGCTTCGACAATTAGTTCAAACGCATGCAAAAGTGTGTAGATCTTCATGGGGAATATTTTGAAAAACAATAAAGTGATTTTCGATGATCAATATTTGTTTTTGTTCTCTAATCCCGAAATATAAAAGGCAACCCTCGTATTCATGCCCAAATCCCATGATCGGTTGATGACGATAATTGGGAATTTGTCGCAACTGTTGCGAACCTAAGGGTATACGAGCAATATTTAATTATGAACCGTAGGAAGAATATCGGCTGCAGCTGTGTCAACAAATACGTTGGCCAGCGTGTGATTATCGATTATGATTGCTGACGAGCTGAGCGGATAGGGGGTATGAAATGCTTCATGTATTTATTATTATTATTTATTGGCCTGTAAGAACCCGGAAGTTCATGACCTCACCGACTCGGCTTCGCCATCGTTCCCTGTCCTGGGCACTCTCCTTCCACGCTTGACTATTCGATCCGATCTCCTCAAGGTCAAACCTAACATTGTCCTCCCATCTCCGTCGCGGCCGTCCTACCGGTCTCTTTCCCGTTGGTCTACCGTCAAAAATTCTATGCACGGCCCATCTTAATCTTCGCGACTTGATTACTCTCACTATTGTAGGTTTGCGATATAGCTCTTCCAATTCGTGGTTATGGAGTCTCCTCCATTGTCCTGCCTCCTCGTCATATTTACCTCCAAAGATGCCCCTCAAAACTTTATTCTCGAATACGCGGAATTCCCGTTTTGGAGAGCCCATGTTTCGCATCCATATAGAACAATCGGCATGATTATGGTTCTATAGACACGGATCTTTATGTTACGTGATAGCAGTCTAGATTTCAGTAGTTTACTGACTGCATGCCAACTCGCGTTGCCGGAATGCAGTCTCTTGTTAATTTCCTTCGACATTTCATTACTGGCCGTCAGTATCGTTCCCAGATATTTAAATTCTTCAACTTTTTCAAATATCTTACCTCTGACGTTTATACGTGTTATCTGAGGTCCACCTGCTCTCGCCGTAATCATGTATTTTTTCAATTCAATTCAATTTTTATTTGGTAGATAATTACATTTATGGTATATTTTACAACTAGTACTTAAGAGATTTAGGATAGCAATTCCTTTACAACTATAATCTTAAATCTATATAACGACAATAGCACAATTTTAATGAATAACAAATAATAAATTAAGGGAAAACTACAAGAAAAAACCCTTATTTGAATCTTAAGACTAATATTGCACGAGCTTCCGGTTATTTTATATAGTAATGACCTCGATATAATTTTCATAGACAGAGTACATATGTAGTGATTTAGGATAACGCAAGACGGGAAACGAGAACATTGTCAGAAAAAGAACAATTGACGAAGAAGTTTCGATTGATTTTGTCAATAAGGAACTCTACCGGTTTAACGTTAGCGTTTTCATGTAATTCATGTGTCGAATAATGCCATGGCAAATTCAGCAACATTTTCAATATTTTATTTTGACACCTTTGCAATTTTATTTTGTGTGTGCGAGCACAATTACACCATACAGGGGCCCCGTACAGGAGTATCGCTTGGAAAATGGTTTTATATATTATAATTTTATTTTCGATGCTAAGCTTTGACTTTCTACACACTAATGGATACATAACTCTTACGACTTTGTTTATTTTGTCAATTGTGGTAGTGACGTGTTTTTGAAAGATAAGTTTTTTATCTAGAACAATACCTAGATATCTACAGTCTTCGGACCAATCAATATCAACTGCACACATACTGAGTTTAGTGTCATTTGGTAGGTAGCAGTGTTTCCTACATCTCGAAAACCAGACAGCTTGTGTTTTATTACCATTTATTTTTATTTTCCATTTCCTGTAATATACTGCTAGCTTGTCAAGAGCTGCTTGCAAAGAGTTGTAGACATTAGTGAATAAGGCACCCGAAGAGAAAATCATGTATTTTGTTTTGTCTTCATTTATATCTAGGCCCACCTCTTCTGCCGCTTGGATGATGATATCACAGTTTTTACTAACAGTCTCTAGATTATCGCCCAGACCGGCGATGTCATCCGCATATGCGAGTACTTGTGTGATGCCGTTCAGGGATGATCCGGCCATGTTGTCTTCTCGTACCTTTCTGATGACATACTCGAGCACAAGGTTAAAGAGACACGGTGATAGACCATCTCCCTGCTTTAGTCCGTCCCGGATCTCAAATGGTTCTGAGATGTGGTTTTCTATTCTGACTCGCCCTTTGTTTTCGTTCATGCAAATTTGAATGAGCGCGGCATATTTTTTTGGGACTCCCAGCTCAACTAGAATATGGTAGAGTCTCTGCCTTGCGAGTGAGTCGTAGGCTTTTTTGAAGTCAACGAACAGTTGGTGAACCGTCTCTCCGTATTCCCACTTCTTTTCCAGCAGTTGTCTTACTGTGAACATTTGGTCGCTTGTTGACCGGTTCCTACGGAATCCACATTGGTAGTCTCCCAGTATCTCTTCTGCGTACGGTGTGATTCTCGCCAGAATGACATTTGTTAATATTTGGTATGCGGTTGGGAGCAATGATATTCCTCTGTAATTTTCGCAGTCAGATCTGTCGCCTTTTTTGAAAATGGGGATGACTATTGAGGTTTTCCATTCTTCCGTAGTGACTTCCTTATCCCATATTGTTTGGATGAGCTGGTGGATCTTTCGAGCGGTTGCCTCTCCTCCATGCTTCACAAGCTCTGCCGGTATGCAGTCGACTCCGGGAGCCTTCTTGTTTTTCAATCGCTTTATTACGTCTACAACTTCGTTGAGAGACGGCTCTGGGATCTGAGGCTCGGCTGTATGTACGCTTGGTGCATTTATCTGTGGTTGATGGGTGCGTACATTGAGCAGATTTTCAAAGTACTGCTTCCATCTTGTCACGACATTGTTTGTTTCTGTGACCAGACAGCCGTTTGCGTCTCGAATTATTTTGGCTCTTCTTCGGTAGCCATTTCTAATTGAATTTATGCCGACATACATACCTCTGATGTTCTTTGCCCTAGAATTTTCTAGGATTTTTTCGATCCGAGTCTTCTCCCATTCGCGTTTTTTGCGTTTGAAGAGCCTCATTGTCTCTCTCCGAATTGTCGCGTATCTTTCTGCGTTGACTTCATCATATCTTTCTAAGTGGATCACTCTGAGGCGTTTACGTTCTTCGATCTTCGCCCTGCACTCATCGTCAAACCAAGGTTTGGACTTAATTGTTTTCTTAAATCCTAATACCTTTTGGGCTGTTAGTTTGATTGTGTCTCTGATCGATGTCCATTTAGTGTTCACACTATTAGCTTCCTCTTCCTCACTGCTCACATTCTCTAGAATGCTAAATCTATTCGTTAGTTCGTCTTGATATTCAGCCCTTTTGCGTAGGTCTTTCGGTTTGTCAGTGTCGAACTTTTTGCTTGTCTCCCGTGACTGCCCATGTGGGATTGCTGCGAGGCGACTCCTGATTTTGCCAATCACTAGAAGATGATCGGAGTCGCAATCTGCTCCTCTATATGATCTTACGTCAAGGATATTCGAGTGGTGTCTTTTGTCTATGAGGAAGTGGTCTATTTGGTTACGCGTTACGCTGTCGGGTGATATCCATGTGGCTTTATGAATTTGCTTGTGCTTGAACATCGTGCTTTTTACTAACAGATCTTTTGAGGCTGCGAACGTGATAATTCGAATTCCATTATCATTTGAAACGTCGTGTAGGCTTTCTTTACCTATAGTTGGTTGGAAGATATCTTCCCTTCCAATTTTCGCATTGAGGTCCCCGAGGAGGATTTTAACATCGAATGATGAGATCCCATGAAATACATCCTCTAGGGTCTCGTAGAACGTGTCCTTCGTTTCTTCGTCCGCAGATTCTGTTGGGGCGTGTACGTTTATAAATACATAATTGTACCATCGGCCCTGTATTTTTAGCACAGACATTCGGTCATTATAAAATTTCACATCTTTTACATGGGGCGTAATCTTCTTGCTTATGATGAAGCCGGTTCCGAGGTTATGTGTATCGGTACCTCCACACACCAGTGTAAATCCGTTGGTTTCGATTACTTGATGTGGGAGTCGGACTTCCTGAAGCGCGACGATGTCCATTTTATATTGTTTCGTGTTTTCTACGACCGTCTGTATCGCGCCTGGTTTATATAACGTTCGAACATTCCACGCGCCGACGCGTATATCCCGCTTTTTACGTTTTTCCCTACGTTTTCTTTTTGCCGAGTCGGTGTTTTCCTGATGATTTGTTCCCTTATGGTAGTGTTGGCTCATCACACCTACGCCTACCGGGTTTTTTGTGAGATTGTTTTTTGTGTATTGATCATTCATTTCATTGGATCACTCTGGGGTTTCAAATGGTCCGCCATATCAGAGCCCCTCTTTGATATGGTAAGGTCTGCTTACTGCTCTGATTCGACCCGGTGTCAGAGAGGCGCCGTTATAATACAGCCGGTATACCCCTGGCTGCAAACCATCCAATGGGCACGGTGACGCGTAACACCCTGGATTAGGGGCGGTAGATCTTTGTGTGTTACTCCTCGCTAGCCTGTCTGACATGGGTGGCCCTACTGGAAGCGTATGCTTCCGTCAGCATAGCCTGAGCGATTCATCGTAGTTTAAGCCCCCGCACCACGTCATGGTTTCTACCAAGCTTCATGTATTATGAATCAGAAATATTCGATGATATGCATGCCAGGTTTGCTTTCAGGTGGAAGATGCTGCAGGGTAGCTTACGCTGCCCATTTGCAGGTAGGTGTGGTGTCTTGTGGGTGAGGGAAAAGCCAGGTTAAGTTGAGGAAGTGGGTGGTTCTTGGAGAAGACTTTAAAGAACCGCCACACCCTGCTTAAGGTGCAACGGAATTGGTTTAAGCAATTACTTAATTGATTGCTCCATATACAGAACCAATTAAAGTACATTGGCCCACGTTCAAATGGTATCGTTTGATCGATTGGTATTTCGTTGTTGTGTCTGTCCTTCCGCAGATCTCAGCATTTTGATCGACACTAAGTTAAGTCATCGCTAATAGCCCTTGAAGGCACCGACCGTGTCATATGACTTGTATGACACTTGTTTCCGGGCATGACGCAAAAAATGCGTTCGAAATATGAATGTGTGAATAGGTCCGAGAACAGGTGCTTGCTTGATTTTTGAATATGAAGCAAAATGCATTTAGCGTGTGGCCTTGGGAAGCGGGAATGTGATATCGTATGTCAATTGTTTGATTGCATCGGGTGCAATGATACACGATATGCGTTTAGCTTTGGAAGGTGAGTATGCATTATAGGTGGTAAATGAATATCGCAACGTATGCGATATTAACATTAATTGCCTGTGGGAAAAGGCGTCAGTTAATTGTTTGTACATTGCTTTGTATGCAATATGAATATTAGTTTTGAGGATGATTGCTAATTGAGGGGGGTTGTGTAGCTAGGTGTAACATAAATCATAGCAGTTTTCTTTTCGGAAACTTCACTCAATTTTGCCTTGCAATAATTTTTAATACAACGCACGAAATTCAAAATACTTGTCTCACCATATGATATCTGTCAGACAAGGAAAGAGTTGCCAGATGCAACTTGTCAAAGTTATACTTCAATATAAAACGAAAAAAATGTCGAATAATTTCTTATTAACCCAATATACTTATTTATTTACCTTATTTAAATGAAATATTTTATTTTACAGCCTCACGAGGTAACACTACGGGCGCCGGTATCAGAATCACTTACTAGGCTGCAGCGAGATCAGCTGCAAAAATTTGCCCAGTATCTAATTAGTGAATTGCCTCAGCAAATACTACCAACTGCTCAGAGGTTGTTGGATGAGCTTCTAAGCGCACAGCCAACAGCCATTAATACTGTATGTGGAGCGCCAGATCCCACAGCTGGCGCTTCTGTAAATGATCAGACGAGTTGGTATTTGGATGAGAAGACAATTCATGAAAATATAAAGCGTATCTTAATTAAGTTCTGCTTACCGGCACCAATTGTATTTAGGTAAGGATATTCTATGTGATGAAGAAGGTCCCTATTTTTATGTGTGTATGGTGTTTCCAGTGATGTAAATTATTTAACGAACTCCGCCCCACCGGCCGCAGCCGAATGGAGTTCGCTTCTGCGTCCACTACGTGGTCGAGAACCGGAAGGCATGTGGAATCTTCTCTCGATTGTACGAGAGATGTATCGACGATGTGATCGGAACGCTGTACGTCTACTTGAAATTATAACAGAGGAGTGCTTGGCGTGCGATCAGTTTTTGGTTTGGTGGTTCCAAACTAAACTATCGATGATGGGATCGTATACGTATAACAGCGGCAAATATAGCAACACACACAGTAATTCGAATGCGTCACAACATGCATGTGCGTCACTTTGTGACGAAATTGTGGTATTGTGGCGATTGGCAGCTCTAAATCCCGGTCTGGCTCCTGATGAGCGAGATATGTTGCATGCACAATTTACAACGTGGCACTTGAAAATAATCGATCGAGTTGGTAAATGCCGTGTGCTCCCATCGTCGTATAACAGTAAATATCAGCAAAATACAAGGTACGTAGTTCAGGCATTGTTCCTTAGGGATGATATGCGAATTCTTCCATATTTCCAAAATGCTCTTTTGACTATACTGATAGTTTCGTTATGTTCAGAACCGAAGCGGAATTGTTTGTAGGCTTTAAGCCTGCTATCGAGGCTTGCTACCTGGACTGGGAGGAATACCCGATACCCGGCATCACCCACACACAGGATACTAATCCGATTTATTACTCACCATTCACGTGCTTCAAACACACCGACACGCGATGTGATCCATCAACAAGTGGTCATCAGATGAACGCTACACAAACAGTTATGGGAAATAACAAGCTCTACAACTACAATTATATTACCAGTTCATCAGACCATCCGTTGCTAGGCTCTAAGAACCGTTACGACCGGCCATTCCGTGATCGCTTCTACATCTCAAGCAGTAACAACTCAAGTAACTCGAGTAGTGAGAGTGTTCCGGTACGCGTCCACCATCAAGCTGTTATGGTGTCAGATAGCAATGTCATTGCAGGAATTGCTGGTCCCAGTGGGAGTAGTGTTAATGAAGGTTTAGGCGTTGCCGGCGGAGGACCTAGTAAGGTTGGGGATGGAAATCGATCAAGTGCGAGTAGTGAAGGTTTTTGTGAGAATGATGATTTTGGTGGGGATAGCAGCGGGAACAATGACGGAGGACAGTCCCTTAAGCCGTTGTCTCCTGTGCGTAGTAAAAAGGAGAATATAAGTGAAACAGATTCTCAGAATAGTTTGGAGTTATCTACAATCCATGTAGTGAATCTACCTGAACCTGTGGAAAGTTTGAAGTTCCTGGGAAATTTTGTAGAGAGTGCCAGTGGAAGCGCCGACACCAGACATACGTCATCCATGTCATCATCGTCATCTGCTTCATCATCATTATCGGGAACGAAGCTTGAAGGAGTCCCTGTAGCACACATGAATGCCAATCAACCGTCACCAGACGGTCTACCGAGAGATGGTATACCAGATGATAAATTAGCCGAACCACGACGTGTTTCGAAAGATGAATCATTTTCGAGCTCAAGCGAAGAATTTATTACCTCGGACTGTCAGGCCATCAAACCCGGTACATCGACCTCTTTTCGAATAGCCACTGCCGTTGTAGAGGGCAGCCCCATACCGGGCACAAGTAAATCCTTGCAGTCGCAGTTAGTAGCTGAAGAACCGAAAATATTCTCCAATGTACGCCCGTCCGAGGATGCATGGGATATTTTATTAGCTCGCGCGGAGGGCCTTCATGCTCACGGCCATGGGAAAGAAGCATGTGTATTAGCTGTTCGGTTAGCAGAAGAAATGTTGGAAAATCCACCTAATTTCATGTTGGATTTACCACCACCACCGAAGCGGAAAGGTAAAAAGCACGCCATCAATCCGATATCTCATCAATTGAGCGTGTTAGCATCGTCCACCCTATCGAAGTGTGCATTCCTCTGTACGGTGCTGTCAGAGAACCCAGAACATTATCACAACGCATTTAGGATTTGTTTATTTGCTCTTGAAATGCCAAGGCCACCAGCTAGCACGAAACCTCTAGAGGTAAAACTTGCTAATCAAGAAGCCGATTTGTTGGCCCTTCTAAAGAAGATCCATCTCAATGTTCCTAAATTGAACGTAATCCGAGAGAAGGCCGAACAACTGAAGGATGGAACTCTAAAATCCCGAGGAGAAGCACTGCTTCCAATAAACTTGGCCAGTTTTATCTTCGACGCCCTCGTCATTCCATCGATTACAGGGAAAGAGAATCGTAACAAATTGACGGCCACATCTTTCAGATTGATAACAGATGAGAACTTGGGCTTTGAAGCGGCTGTAGCAGCGTTGGGTTTGAAGGCGAATGTATCCGAAGCCGAACACCCTCTATTGTGCGAGGGTACCCGCCGACAAAGAGGAGATTTAGCACTCACGCTGCTCTCTTACTACAAGGACGATCCTCGGAAAATTGCAAAAATTATGGACAAATTGCTGGATAGAGATATTCATACACTATTGAAAACTCCTCTCTTGCCGGCTTACTACTCGAATAATCCCCCTGTGCGTGCTCAATCATCACCGCTAAGGCGCGATGAAAAAGAACATTATAATGCTCATGTGGCGCCATCGTCGAGTTTTGGAGATGTCGCAGTATTTCCATCGTCAGACAACAGCCGACCACATAGTAGCACCAGTGCGGAATTGGAAACTGGCATGGGCAACTTAACTGTCTGCTCAGGGCAAGGAAATATCGCTGGGGCATCGCCGAGTCAAGTAATTGGAAGCAGTAGTAGTGTTAGTGGTAGTGGACCCGGAACTAGCAGTCGAAGTAAAGACATTCGGTATAAAGGCAAACGTGCCTATCCGTCCATACCAAACCAGCCGTCGGAAGCAAGTGCACACTTCATGTTCGAATTAGCTAAAAACGTCCTTACAAAAGCCGGTGGAACGAGTTCAACATCCCTTTTTACGCAGGCGAACACAAATCACAATCATCATGTACCCAACAGGGCCCTGCATATGTGTGCATTCCAATTGGGGCTATATGCCCTTGGGCTGCATAATTGCGTCAGCCCAAATTGGCTGTCGCGAACATACTCATC
Organism: Microdon myrmicae; assembly: GCA_963931805.1. Classification (NCBI taxonomy): domain Eukaryota; kingdom Metazoa; phylum Arthropoda; class Insecta; order Diptera; family Syrphidae; genus Microdon; species Microdon myrmicae. The sequence goes on from OZ007502.1 coordinate 103,041,365, forward strand.
TCATGTCTCCTGGATTGTCGGGCAAGCAATGGAAATCGGTGCACCTGCAATATCATTCCTAATCGACACATGGGAAGGACATCTGACTCCACCGGAAGCGGCGGGCATGGCAGATCGAGCATCTCGGGGAGGGGACAGCAACATGGTATATCCCGCTGGTGAACTAGCTTTGTCTGTTTTACCACATGCAGCAGCCCTTAATCCCAATGAAATACAAAGAGCGATTTTGCAATGTAAAGAACAAAGCCATGAAATGTTGGAGCGCGCGTGTATAACCGTAGAAAACGCAGCCAAGGGAGGCGGCGTATACCCCGAGGTTCTGTTCCAAGTCGCCCATTATTGGTACGAACTTTATTTGCGCAATACACCCAAAGGAGAGCAGGATCATGATATTAACGATATTGATCACTCTGTTAGTTTGAGTGCTTTAATAGAATCAGCTGAAGCCCAGATGCAACAACCGCCTCCACCACAACCAGGCCCGAGTCAACAGGTTGTTGTCACTACTGCTCCACCACCATTTCAACAAGGCGTAACAACACTAGCACCCATCGGTATCACTCCATACCCGCCGTACAGTTTTTGTCAGAATATTTATCATCACCACAACATACCGTATCCCACGAATCAAATGCAAATGTACATTTCAACAGCTCCTCCTCCGCAAGCTTATCAACCTTATCCCCCTCAAGCACCGCCTCCAACTAATGTACCACCACCGGGGGCGTATGGCATTCAGCCCAGTGCATTTCAACCATTACCACAACATCCAGCAGTACCTCCCGGCGCCGGATATCCCGGCACTTCGGGAACACCACAATATGCAGCTGTTCAAATGCCTGTTCAGATGAATCCAGCTGTCCCACCCCCACAACCTATTCCTCCGCAGTATTATGGACAACCTATGGCAATAGCGCAACCACCTCCTCAAAACGCTCAGTCGTGCGCGTCACTTCGTCAACAGCCCTATCCATTCGTACAGCAAACACAGCCACAAGTTCGTCAGAGGCACCCACATCAATTTAGGTATACTATGACTGAATGCATCCTTACAATCCTTATATTTGTTTCTACACCTCTTGCAGCCAGACACAGCTCAGATATCTACTCGCCGCCTACAATGTTGGCATGCTGGCAATGGAAACTTTAGCACGGAGAGTGCATGACGATCGTCCACAGGCAAAATATGCGCGTAATCCTCCTTACGGCGAAGATGTGAAGTGGCTTCTGCGCATTTCAAAAAAGCTTGGCACTCAATACCTGCACCAGTTTTGTGTGTGTGCTGTAAACTCGATCGTCAGTCCGTTTGTTCTTCATGATGTTGCCATCGAATCGGCACATTATCTTGGTAGGAACAATCATCAAATGGCTATGCAACATTTGAGATCAGCTCTAACGCCACTTGTTCAAAAGTGTCAACAAATGTGCGTATTTCGACTTTTCTTCTTCATAAGTTAGGGTCATTAATTTCCTCGTTGGTCATTTTAGGTATATTCAGTGTATTCATCAAAAGCTCTACCATCTTACTCAGACAGATTACGAAGAATTCGCGAGTACTATATTAGCAGCTCGGGCGGCCTTCCAGATAACCCCTGAAGGTAGTGCACAATTCAAAGACTGGCTACAGTCCATCAGAAGGTTAGTGATTTTTTCTCTTAAAACTTTACCATCGAATTTGACCAATGTGATCTTTTCATTTTAGGTCAAAATCTTGTAAGAAGGAGCTTTGGACACAAATAAATGCAGCACTTCAAAGCAATTCCAAATGACAAAGACTTGACTCGGCCAGTTCCGAACTTTACAATTTAAAAAGTAATGCCTCATCACTCACTTCATTAATAGCAGAATCCGAAACATCTACTCCAGCAATAATTCATGACCGCTCATCTCCCCCAACACCGTCCCCATCAGAATCACCAGCTAATTCTGTTATGACAGCGCCCAGTATATCGCGACCATTAGCTCCATCGTCGGCATCGCCTGGATTAATACAGCCACCATCATCCGCATCGACACCGTCAATAAGTTCAACACACGTATCGCATCTAAATAATAATAATCAACTGCAACAAACAGTACCGCCACCACAAACACCAACACCTTCAATATCAAGTCAAAAGCAGCATCATCAACAACAGCAGTCTCCGTTTTTGACCAAATTTTCAAAAATTGGCTCTGGAACGACATCCACGGCACCAGCCAGTAGTAGTAATCTCAGTTCGGCAGCTCTCCATTCATCAACAGGCCATCACCATCATCATCATCACCATCACCATCAAAAACACGATCAAACCCCTCAACCACATCGGCAGCCTCATTACCACCAAACGCAGTATCACCATATTCATCAACATCCTCAAATCCATAGTCAACTACCACACCATCATCATCACCACATTCAACAAACCCATGCAGTCCATCACGCAACTTTAGACATTATCAGCCAGCAATCGTCTCCAAGTGTTTCGTCAACCCCTCAACAATCTCGTCATGCAATGACACCATCTCATCTACCCATAAACATGGCGCCATCTGTTACCACAACAGTTCAGCAACCACAACAGCAGCAAGTCTATCCTGCCACAATGCTCACCATTGCAGCAACGGGAGGGCCGGCGCCGAATCAAAATCTCAATGTTATAGCAGCCGCACCGATTGTTGTTGATTTCAGTAATTTCACAGTTAATTGCTTAACAGCACATCCCCCTCCGCCACCGCCACTACCCCTGCCGCAGGCACATCAACAACACCACCAAGAGCGGCATCATCATCAGCACCATCAACACCACCACCAATCTCACGTTCACACTATCGGCGGTCATTTACGATCAAATTCCCCACAGAAGTGACCATCTCCGAACCGGTGATAGTATCACGCCCCCGGCGCCAAGGTAAGCCCTTTCCTCATCATCACATTGTCTAGTGACTACTGTTAATTTAAATCAATAATCCCGGCAGCTGTCGCCTGTTGTAATCCTTCTTTACCATAGTTTTCCCGAACAACCATTGTTGTTATTGTAAATTTATTATAATTATTTCTAGACTGAATTGCTGATTTTTTTTTTTTTTTTTTACTATAATTTAAATTATAAGTCAGAATACATTAATCAGAATTAAATGTATTTAGATAAAACAAATTTACTTTTACTTCGATTTTGTTAAAATAAAAAAATTAAAAAAAAATAAAAAAGAAAAAAAAAAATTAGTGAACAATTTTTAGTTTTACATTTTTATTTTGCTTTTAATTATATTTTTAAATAATATTGTACTAGAATATTTTTATGTTTATCTCCTTTAAATTCAACCACCAACAACAAATTGTAAATGAACAAGAATTGTTTTACGTTAAATTTAAGATATATACACATAATTTCGTACTCTTATTTAGATGTTAAATGTTTTATATTTTTTCTTATAAGCGACCAGTTTTAAGTTATTTCATTGTTTTTAAATTACTTCACATTTATTTGCACATTTTTGTTTTCCCTGTAATCATTTGTCTACATCAACGAGTCGCTTATATTTAAAACATCTAGAAATCGTTTACAGATTTATTTCCGAGAGTTTTTTTATATCATTTATTTTTGTTTTCAATTAAAATTGACCATAACTCGTAGATTAGTAGTAAATAATAAAATAGTTTTTACACCACTCTCTGGAGAAACAGACAAAGAGTCGCTTTTTAATCTCCTTATATTTTTAGTTGGAATTCGAGGCTGCAGGAGTCGATTAGTGTAATTATATGTGTATACCAACATTTATTGTAGTTGGTGTTTTTTAAACAATTTTATTTATTGGTACCAAATTACGGAATGGAAAATCTCTAAAAAAAAGTCTGTCCATCGGCATGGTTACATTCCAGCACTGGAGTAAAGGTAGGTCATCAGCAGGGCTTATGACTTTCCTCCTGAATGCGATCAAAACTTTTTTTTTTTATAATTTTAAAATATAATAATATTTATTTATTATTAACAAGTAATTCAAAATTACATATCAATAAATTAACATAATGAGCCTAGCAGCTGAGACTATTGGCTCTGTACTTTTAAATTAGTTTTTGATTTTTAGGATTTTTATAAAGTTATCTACATTTTCTATATTGTCGAGGGTAGAGTTTTCGAAAATGTTATAAATATCTATGTTAGTTTCAGGTGATTTTGTTTTTAAACATACTGTGTTTATTTGACCAATAATTAATTTTTATATTAAGTACTACAGCTAACTTATAATTCTTGTGATACAATTTGTTGCTGCAACGAAAAGAAAAACTGAAACAAACAAACGGCGCTTCGTCTAGCGACGCCTCAGTCTCTCGTTTAGTGGACTGTATTTTTTCGGCACCGGCCGGCCAACGATGATTTCTCCTTAATTAGAGGTATTGCACATTCAGAGCCGGACTCTTCTCTGGATTGGCGGGCGTTAGAGTCTTGCCCATTACAATTCACTGCGACCTGCGAAACGAATAAGGAAGATGGAAAACAACACGACCAAATGCCCTTCTTCGACGAAGCAAACAATGACGAAACAATACAACGCGCCAGTGCGATTAGAACGAGACTTTGCTAATTCTTTATTTATTCTGAATTGATTGTTGCTTAATGCTGTATATTTATTAATTATTATTAGTCGAATATTTCTTTTTCTTATCTCTTTGCGGCGGGTCTTGAGGAGGAGTTCCTTCGACGACTCCTGCTGCTCTGAAAAAAAAAAAAAAAAAAAAAAAAAAAAAAAAAAAAAAAATGGGTGGCGAGAGGGCCGACTTTGGCGAGACAAGGACAGATGTGTCCTTCATTTTGTCTCTGGCTTCTGGTCATCTTGCGATAACCAGAATCACCCACATCCATGAGGATGTTGGGCTCGGTCTCGCGATATCTGAAAAGAAAAGAAAAACGTGGGGGTATCCAAGGATAGTGCGGACAGTGTTAGTCCAGGTGTTCTCTAACTACTTGTATAGAGGGATGGTGGGAAAGAAATCGTACAAGACCGGTAGGTCTTGGGTGCGGTAGTAAACGCAGATCACGTCTTTGGCGTCTGATAATCTGCGCTTTGGTCGGTGTGTATGTTTGCGTTTGTGCCGTCTTGTACTGTGCGTTCGTGTGTGTGGTTTGTTAATAGTAGACCCTATGGGATGGGTCCAGGAATCCTCTATTATAGAGTGGAATGTTGTTGGGAAGGGTGCTTTCTTCAGTTTTGTACTGAAGAAGAAATTGTGGGGGTTTGATCCGAAGAGATCGAGAGAGATGGGTCAAGAACGCAAGAGTCCCGTACAAGTAGGTTCTCGCTGTTTTGAATGTTTTCGAGGTACTTATATGCTAATTGAAGCAAGTACTCGTCGATAGGGGTAATGGAGGCACCTTCGTATAGGTGAGAGTTCGGGTAATGACGACCGTCAGGCCTTCTAGAATGATTAGTGCATCTTCTGAGGAGTTTCCTTTCGAAAACCCGAAGTCTTTCCATTTGAGCCGAAGATATGCCGGACCATATGGGAAGGCGTACGATATTCCAGATCGGATTAGCTGCTTATAGCAGAGAAGCTTGACTTTGGTGTCAACTTTGTTGCTCCACTTCAAGATGTTGTGCTGTTGCTTAGACCGACCGAGACCCCTTTGGAGAATGTGGGTCACATGGACCATATGGGAAAGGCGTACGATATTCCAGATCGGATTAGCTGCTTATAGCAGAGAAGCTTGACTTTGGTGTCAACTTTGTTGTTCCACTTCAAGATGTTGTGCAGTTGCTTAGACCGACCGAGGCCCCTTTGGAGAATGTGGGTCACATGTTTGATGAAATTCATTTTTGGGGTATAGATGACCCCAAGATATTTCATCCTGTGCTGTGGTCTAATCGTAGTATCTCCCATTTTTATTCGAATATTCTGTGAATATCGAGAAGCAGGTTGGGAGTGTTTACTACTCAGAATTATGGCTACTGCTTTGGATGGGTTAAGTCGAATTTTCCATCGACTGTAATACTGATACAGTTCGTCCAAGTGACGGTTGAGTCGCTCCTGCTGCTCTACAGCTGAGCTCGCCTTTTATTGCCCGCAGCTATCTCCTCGTTCGCTTGGTTTCTTCTCACTCACTCGTTCGGTGTTCTTCACTATTTTGCTTGCGAATTGTGTGTGTATCTGTTAGAGACGCCACACTTACATGTATCATCATCATCGGCACTAATACCGGGACCCGGTCTTGGCTTTATTTAACAAATCTCTCCACCGGTCCCGATTTCGAGCCGATGTCATCCAGTTTGGCACTCCCAGGCTCTGGGTGTCCTGGTCTACGCCATCCCCCCATCACAGACAAGGTCTGCCGCGCTGTCTCGTTCCATACATCCTGCCACAAAGGACTTTCCGGGCAGGCTCCTCTTCGCTCAGCCCCCCCCCCCCCCCCCCCCCCCCCCCCCACTCCCACCGGAGTCTACCGAGCTTGATTGTTCTTACAATATTAGCTTCAAGGTAGATCGCGTACAACTCATGGTTGTACCGTCTCCGGAATCATCCTCCCTCACATATAGGGGCCAATAATTCTCATTAAAACCTTCCTCTCGATCGCGGCCAAGAGTTCAGAGTGCCTTTTATTAAACACCCAGGTCTCGGATCCATACATAAGTACTGGTAAGACCATGGTCTTGTACAGTAGTAGCTTGGATGTTCTGGATAAATTTCGGGATTTAAAGAGCCTTGATAAACCATAGTAGGCTTTGTTGGATTTAATCATCCGTTCGCGCATTTCTTCTTCCATATCGTTATCGGCTGATACTATTGACCCAAGGTAGTTAAAGGATTGCACTACTTCTAATTCGTGCTCCACTACCCTGATAGTTTGACCAACGTTAGGTCTTCTCTTCGCAGAAGTTGCCACCATGTACTTGGTTTTCCCTCATTAATGTGCAGTCCCAGTTTTTGTGGCGCCTGCTCGATCTGGGTGAAGGATTCCTGTACCGCGGATTCGGTTCTACCGATGATGTCGATGTCATCTGCGTAGGCAAGTATCTGGCTGGACTTGGTGACAATAGTCCCTCTTGTTGTAACGCCAGAGTCACGGATTGCTTTCTCCAACGCCAGGTTGAAGAGGAGGCAGGCCAGACCGTCCCCTTGTCGGAGTCCATAATAGATGCTTATTGGTTTGGACACCAATCCCGCTACTTTTACTTGACTAGTTACGTTGGTCATGGTCAACCTACAAAGTCGTATCAATTTCTTTGGAATGCCGAATTCTCTCATGGCATTATATAGTTCTACCCTGACTATGCTGTCGTAGGCGGCCTTGAAGCCTATAAACAGATGATATAGTGGAATCTTAAATTCCAGACATTTTTCCATCGCCTGCCTAAGGGTGAATATCTGATCTTTTGCTGATTTGCGTGGGATGAAGCCACACTGATGTTGACCAATGATGGATTTAGCGTATGGGGATATCCGGTCTTGTAGGATAGATGAGAGTGTCTTATAGGCGGTACTCAACAATGTTATACCCCTATAGTTGCTGCACAGTGTGATATCTCCTTTCTTATGTATGGGGCAAATTATACCACGACGCCAATCTTCCGGCATCTCCTCTTGTTCCCATACGTACACCACGATCTCGTGAATTGCGTGATGTAACGCTGTCCCTCCTTGTTTGATCAGCTCAGCTGGTATGCCATCAGCTCCAGGGGCTTTATTTGATTTTAGCTGTTTAATGGCTTTTAATGTTTCCTCAATGCTTGGTGGCGGCAGCATTTGGTCTTGGTCTTGCATTGGTGGAGCCTCCAATTCTTCTGTGACCTGACCATTTAGCAATTCATTGAATTGCACTTCCCATCGCTCCAGAATGCCTTCAGGATCGGTGATCAGATTACCCTCTTTATCCTTGCAGTAAGTGCAGCGTGGTGTGTACCGCGTCATACTGCGGATTATTTGGTAGAATTTCCGCGCCTGGTGCGGACCTCGCTCTCTACTTTTCTCTATTTCACAGACAAGGTTTCTTTCCCAGGCACTTTTCTTTTGTCTGTGAAGTCTTTTTTCAGATCTTCTGAGCTCTTTGTATTTCTCCCCGCGTACCCGCGTCCTATGAGACTGCTGCATTGCCCGGTATGCAGCATTCTTACGTTCAGTCGCTAGTTTGCACTCATCATCAAACCAGTCGTTCCGATGTCTACGACTACTGCCTAAGATGGAGTTGACAGTACTAATGACAGTATTCTTAAGGTGTGTCCATTTCTCTTCTACGCCCGGCATTCTGGCCCCAGGACTTACTCTCCCTCCGTCGAGCTCTTCGAGGGCGAGTCTTAACGCATAACCAAAGGTGTTACTGGTATTCTCATTGCGTAAGGCAGCCGTGTTGATTCGAACCTGATCCGCGGATGCAATACGTCTCCGTAAGGCAATCCGCGCTCGGTAAACTGTACCAACAAGATATTGATCCGAGTCGAGTTTGGCACCTCGGTACGTTCGTACCGTCATCAGGCTTGAGGAGTGGCGGCGATCTATCAACACGTGGTCAATTTGGTTGCGAGTGGCTCCATCGGGTGATACCCAGGTGGCTTTGTGGATATCTTTACGCGGAAACCTGGTACTCGCAACGACCAAGTTTTTCGATGCTGCCAATTCGATGACTCGTAGTCCATTATCATTAGTGTTCTCATGCAAACTATGGGAACCTGCGTGGTGCCTGAAAACCGTCTCCCAACCTATTTTCGCATTCAAATCCCCAAGAACGATTTTCACATCGTATCTTGGGCAGGCATTGAGGGCCCGTTCGACGTTCTCATAGTATTCTTCTTTTTCGTCGTCAGGGGACTCCTCTGTAGGTCCGTGAACGTTTATGAGGCTTATGTTCTTAAATTTGCCTCGCACGCGAAGAGTGCATAGCCTTTCATTTATTGCATTAAAGCCGATGATGGCAGGCTTCAGTTTTTGGCTGACTAGAAAGCCTACCCCGAGCACATGGTGTTTTGTGTGACAGCTGTAATAAATGTCATATTCTTTTGTTTGAAAAACACCACTCCCCGTCCATCTTATTTCTTGTAATGCTGTTATGTCAGCCTTATATTCGGACATGGCATCGGCTAACTGCTGTGCAGCTCGAGCTCTGTATAGTGAGCGTATGTTCCATGAAAAAATCCTTAAATCATTTCGCCATTTTCGTTGCCGTGGTCGTCGTCGTGTATCCGGTCCATATCCGAGGCTTGTTAAATTTGCCATAATAATCCATTTTTACGGGCCTGGTTATTAGCCTTGCGCCAACCTTTCTCAGGATGTCGCTGCATGCATTGGTTCACTACTTGGCGGGTGTCTGCATGTCAACTTGGATTGAACAGGGACAATGATCGTCCTGGCCTTCGCCGGGTTGAAGGCAATCAGAGACTTTGCCCAGAATCACACGTTCTTCACTATCATCCGAAACGCTATAGAGTTTCCTCCATTGTCCTGCCTGCTCGTCATATTTACCTCCAAAGTTACCCCTCAAAACTTTATTCTCGAATACGCGGAATTTGTTTTCTTCCTGTTTCGCATCCGTATAGAACAATCGGCATGATTATGGTTCTATAGACAGAGAGCTTTATGTTACGTGATAGCAGTTTACTGAGTGCGTGTCAACTAGCGTTGCTGGAGTGTAGTCTTTTGTTAATTTTCTTTGACATTTCGTTACTGGCCGTCAGTATCGTTCTCAGATATTTAAATTGTTTAACTTTTTCAAATATCTTGCCTCTGACGTTTATATGTGTTCCCTGAGGTCCACCTGCTCTCGCCATAATCATGTATTTTGTTTTGTCTTCATTTATTTCTAGGCCCACCTCTTCTGCAGCTTGCATGATGATTTCACTGTTTTTACTTACAGTTTCTAGATTATCGCCCAAAACGGTGATGTCATCCGGATATGCGAGCACTTGTGTGACCCTGTTCAGGGATGATCCGGTCATGTTGTCGTCTTGTACCTTTCTGATGACATACTCGAGCACAAGGTTAAAAAGACACGGTGATACATCATCTCCCTGCTTTAGTCCGTCCCGGATTTCAAATGGTTCTGAGAGGTGGTTTTCTATTCTAACTCGCCCTTTATTTTCGTTCATGCAAATTTGAATGAGGGCGGCATATATTTTCGGGATTCCCAGCCTTGCGAGTGAGTCGTAGGCTTTTTTGAAGTCAACGAACAGTTGGTGAACCGTCTCTCCGTGTTCCCATTTCTTTTCCAGTAGTTGCCTTATTGTGAACATTTGGTCGCTTGTTGGCCGGTTCCTACGGAATCCGCATTGGTAGTCTCCCAGTATTTCTTCTGCGTACGGTGTGATTCTCGCCAGAATTACATTTGTTAATATTTTGTATGAGGTTGGGAGCAATGGTATTTCTCTGTAGTTTTCGCAGTCAGATCTGTCGCCTTTTTTTAAAATGGGGATGACTATTGAGGTTTCTCATTCTTCCGGAGTGAAATCCTTATCCCATATTGTTTTGATGAGTTGGTGGATCTTCCGAGCGGTTGTCTCTTCTGCATGCTTCATAAGCTCTGCCGGTATGCAGTCGACTCCGAGAGCCTTGTTTTTTTTTTCAATTGATTTATTGTGTCTACAACTTCGTTGAAAGAGGGCTCTGGCATCTGAGGCTCCGCTGTATGTACGCTTGGTGCGTTTATTTGTGGTTGATGGGTGCGTACATTGAGCAGGTTTTCAAAGTACTGCTTCCATCTTGTCACGATATTGTTTGTTTCTGTGACCAGACAGCCGTTTGCGTCTCGAATTATTTTGGCTCTCCCTCGGTAGCCATTTCTAATTGAATTTATGCCGGCATACATACCTCTGATGTTCTTTGCTCTAGAATTTTCTAGGACTTCTTCGATCCGAGTTTTCTCCCATTTGCGGTTTTTTGCGTTTGAAAAGTCTCGTTGTCTCTTTCCGAATTGTCGCGTATCTTTCTGCGTTGACTTCATCATATCTTTCTAAGTGGATCACTCAGGCGTTTACATTCTTCGATCTTGGCCCTGCACTCATCGTCAAACCAAGGTTTGGACTTAATTGTTTTCTTAAATCCTAATACCTTTTGGGCTGTTTGTTTGATTGTGTCTCTGATCGATGTCCATTTAGTGCCCACACTATTAGCTTCCTCTTCCTCACTGCTCACATTCTCTAGAATGCTAAATCTATTCGTTAGTTCGTCTTGATATTCAGCCCTTTTGCGCAAGTCCATCAGTTTATCAGTGTCGAACTTTTTGCTCGTCTCCCGTGACTGCTCATGTGGGATTGCTGCGATTAGATGATATAATGGTATCTTAAATTTCAGACATTTTTCCAGATATTTTTCCATCCCCTGCCTAAGGGTGAATATCTGATCAATCAAAGATTTGCCTGGGATGAAGTCACATTGATATTGACCAATGATGGTTTGGCGGAAGTTTAGCGGATTTGTTTAGTTAAATTGTTTTGCTCTAATTCGTTGGAAGTGTCCCGCCGAACACTTTTCACACACATCAGGAAGGCAAAGGACACCACAGAGCGGACGCAATGTCAAACAAAACACACGAATCTTTGTTTTCTTTCAATTTTTATTTTAATTGTTCTTTTCTTTTAACGTTACATTCCGTTAGCTAAATTACAAATATCTTATCACTGGGTGTTTTAGCACATCTACACCAAAGCAAGGAGGCGTTAACTTGCACACAAAGAAAAATCGACACTATTACAATGGCACACAGGGACTTAAGTTATCTCGCGAAACTACGCTTGCGGACCGCTCGAAAATTAAAGTAATGGCGCGGCGTTGATATATCCCTCCTCGATCTGGATCTCTCGCTATCCTCCTCGTCGCGTTGACGATCCAAATCTGACTACCTAAGCGTTCTATCTCATTTCTCGTCTGTGTTGCATGAGTGCACGTTACCGTGGAGGTTCGTGGTTGGGGCAGAGGCGGATTTTGCGCGTCAACACGTCATACTGCGGATTATTTGGTAGAACTTCCGCGCCTGGTGCGGACCTCGCTCTCTACTTTTCTCTATTTCACAGACAAGGTTTTTTTTCCCAGGCACTTTTCTTTTGTCTGTGAAGTCTTTTTTCAGATCTTCTGAGCTCTTTGTATTTCTCCTCGCGCACCCGCGTCCTATGAGACTGCTGCATTGCCCGGTATGCAGCATTCTTACGTTCAGTCGCTAGTTTGCACTCATCATCAAACCAGTCGTTCCGATGTCTACGACTACTGCCTAAGATGGAGTTGGCAGTACTAATGACAGTATTCTTAAGGCGTGTCCATTTCTCTTCTACGCCCGGCATTCTGGCCACAGGACTTACTCTCCCTCCGTCGAGCTCTTCGAGGGCGAGTCTTAACGCATAACCAAAGGTGTTACTGGTATTCTCATTGCGTAAGGCAGCCGTGTTGATTCGAACCTGATCCGCGGATGCAATACGTCTCCGTAAGGCAATCCGCGCTCGGAAAACTGTACCAACAAGATAGTGATCCGAGTTGACGTTGGCACCTCGGTACGTTCGTACCGTCATCAGGCTTGAGGAGTGGCGGCGATCTATCAACACGTGGTCAATTTGGTTGCGAGTGGCTCCATCGGGTGATACCCAGGTGGCTTTGTGGATATCTTTACGCGGAAACCTGGTACTCGCAACGACCAAGTTTTTCGATGCTGCCAATTCGATGACTCGTAGTCCATTGTCATTAGTGTTCTCATGCAAACTATGGGAACCAGTGTAGTGCCTGAAAACCGACTCCCGACCTATTTTTGCATTAAAATCACCAAGAACGATTTTCACATCGTATCTTGGGCAGGCATTGAGGGCCCATTCGACGTTCTCATAGTATTCTTCTTTTTCGTCGTCAGGGGACTCCTCTATAGGTCCGTGAACGATTATGAGGCTTATGTTCTTAAACTTGTCTCGCACGCGAAGAGTGCATAGCCTTTCGTTTATTGCATTAAAGTCGATGATGGCAGGCTTCGGCTTTTGGCTGACTAGAAAGCCTACCCCGAGCACTCCCTCACATATAGGGGCCAATAATTTTCCTTAAGACGTTCCTCTCGATCGCGGCTAAGAGTTCAGAGTGCCTTATATTGAGCACCCAGGTCTCGGGCCCATACATGAGTACTGCTAAGCCCATGGTCTTGTGCAGTAGCAGCTTGGATGTTCTGAATACATTTCGGGATTTAAAAGGCCTTGATAGTCCATAGTAGGCTTTGTTGAATTTGATCAGCCGTTCGCGTATTTTTTATTCCATATTGTTATCGGCTGATACTATTGATCCAAGGTAGTTAAAGGATTGCACTACTTCAAATTTGTGCTCCACTACCCTGATAGTTTGACCAACGTTAGGTCTTCTCTTCGCAGAAGTTGCCACCATGTACTTGGTTTTCCCCTCATTAATGTGCAGTCCCAGTTTTTGTGCGCCCTGTTCGATCTGGGTGAAGGAGTCCTGTACAGCCGATTCGATTCTACCGATGATGTCGATGTCATCTGCGTAGGCAAGTATCTGGCTGGACTTGGTGATAATAGTCTCTCTAGTTGTGACGCCAGAGTCACGGATTGCTTTCTCCAATGCCAGGTTGAAGTGGAGGCAGGCCAGACCGTCCCTTTGTCGGAGTCCATTAAAGATGTTTATTGATTTGGACACCAATCCCGCTATTTTTACTTGACTAGTTACGTTGGTCATGGTCAACCTACAAAGTCGTATCAATTTGTTTTGAATGCCGAACTCTCTCATGGCATTATATAGTTCTACCCTGACTATGCTGTCGTAGGCGGCCTTAAGGACTATGAATACATCACATAATGGAATCTTAAATTCCAGACAATTTTCCTTCGCCTGCCTAAGGGTGAATATCTGATCAATTGCTGATTTGCGTGGGATGAAGCCACACTGATATTGACCAAAGATGGCCTTAGCGTATGAGGCTATCCGATCTTCTAGGGTAGAGGAGAGTATCTTATAGGCGGTACTCAGCAATGTTATACCCCTATAGTTGCTGCACAATGTGATATCTGCCTCCATATGTATGGGGCAAATTATACCACGACGCCAATCTTCCGGCATCTCCTCTTGTTCCCATACGTACACCACGATCTCGTGAATTGCGTGATGTAACGCTGTCCCTCCTTGTTTGATCAGCTCAGCTGGTATGCCATCAGCTCCAGGGCCTTTATTTGATTTTAGCTGTTTAATGGCTTTTAATGTTTCCTCAATGCTTGGTGGCGGCAGCATTTGGTCTTGATTTTGCATTGGTAGAGCCGCCAATCTTCTGTGGGCTTGTTATGTTATTTTACAATTTAAGTTTAATATAGTTAAAATATAATAATATTTTTTTTTGTTGACCAATATAATTGTAAGTAAAAACGACTTACTTGGTTGATCTTGATCGACCGTGGAGCGGTCGTTTATTGTTGCTGTTGAAGCTGCTGGCAGGTTGCAGGGGGCGTTGAGCGCGATGTTCCCCTGTTCAGCTTGTTGTCCGATGTTGGTTATTCTTCTATTTCAATTGGAGTTTCTACTTGTTTTGTGCACTTCTTGAGTATTGGTTTGAATATATTTTTATTCTCTGTCTGTGAACTTTTCTCAAGGACTTTCTTATTGACTCTCTTTTACTGAAGTTTTACGGCGAATCTAATTAGTTGAATTATAATTCTTGAATTGAATTACTTTAATTTTAATTCTCAAATTGAGAATTTCACATTGAAATCACCACTTCTAAATTGTCGAAACCATGTCTCACATGTTCTAATTGATGGAGCGTGTTCACCATATGTTTCTACCAGCAAACGATGACTTTCAACCGTCCTTTTCTTTTGATTAAATAAGAAAAACAGTGCGTGCTCAAATGTTTTTGTTTTTTTAGGTACAAAACTCGACATGATCACTGAACAATAAAACAAAGACGTTTTTGACGAACTCAACTTGTGTGTGTTTGTAGTTAAATCTCAGATGAACAAAATGACGTATGTGTCAAATAAATACCCTGCGTACTCTTCGCTGGCTCTATCTTTTAGTTAAACCTTATGCATACACCTGGTATATTATAAAAACGCACAGATGTGTACTCCTGACTCCATAAAGGAAATTGGAAAACACACTTTTTTTTTTAAATAACTTATTTTATTTGTGAATTATCTTTATATACCTTTCCAATATTTAAAAGTAATGTGCATATGCTTTAATATGTTATTGAAGTAATACGCTTTTGTCAATTCTTTAAAATTAGCTAAACTATTTCCTGACCGAAATACATTTTACTTTTTAGTATTAGGTTTAGGTATAAAGAAGGATGCTAAAACAATATATAGGCAAAACACACCTTCCATTAAGAATAGTTCATCACAATGGGAATAAACCATTAGAGCGAATAAATTTGTGCCTGTAAAGGATCCTAATCGAGATACCATCATCAGTAGGGACATAGTCATCCCACTTATATTTGCTGGATAGACTTCCATAGCCATCGCAATAATATTACCGGAGCTATTTCCGAAGCTAATTATTAAGACATACATTGCTATTGATGCGTACCGCTCTGTTACGTACAGCATAATGACACAAGCAGCAGCGATCGTAAGAGACCAACCAACTGAAATTGAAACAAAAATAATACAAGTTCAAGTTGAGTTTTCAATTAAATGGAAAAGTAAACAAGTATAAAGTTAAATTAAAATTGAAACAGTATTTCATCCTATTCATCCGTAGGATAAGGACTAAGTCAAATCCAACCAATTGCAAAAAAGTGGTAACCCAACATCTCCTACCTATGACTTTTATACATGTATTTTAAAGACCAGGGGTAGGGTGGATAAGCTATGTTAAAGATGGTTTGCTCCTAATAGGGAACTGGCTGTTCGGTTGTATTAACTTTGACCCGCACTAGAGTGGAAAAATCCTTTTCAGCGTACATGTTCCAGAATGACGTGATTTATGATTATTAAGAGAACCTTCTATGGTTACCTTTACGTATCTTGTTGTACTATTTCAGTGCTATACAGTCATCTCCCGAGAGAAGTATTTTGGAAAAAGCCTAATCGAGTATAACATTTACATCCGGAGATTCCTTTCCGATTTGGTATTGGTCGCTTGTGTTGTGCCATTGCAATGGATCGAGAGTTTCACGAAGATCAATGCAACAAAATGAGTAGGCTGTCTCTTGTGTTTGCTCATAACCTCAACCTCAAACCCGTAATAATTATAATACTTGATTACTCGAAACTAGGTAACCGGTAATTCGAATTCCTGAGTTCTGACTTTTCATACTCTGATTTTGGAAGTCTGACTTCAAAATTTTGAATCCTGAATTATAATTTCAGGAGTTCTCATATCGAAGCTTCCGTCCTGGAACACCTGAGTTGATCCTACTATTCCACAATAAATAAGTACATTATACTATTACTACTATTCCACAATAAAAAACTGCTATTTTAAAGTCAGCTCTCGAATTAATAGATGAACTGCGAATTAACATCAATAACAATCGTTTGTTGTCGGAGGTCGGTTAGTCAGCTTTGGCCACTCAAACGCGTTTATCGTCGTTTGTCTTAAATTAGGTGACTTTGTAAATTGTTGTGTTTTATGTTCAATAACTTCATTTAACAATTTTCAAGTCATCGAATTAAAATAAAAGCAGTTTAACGGTAGATATATTTTTAATAAAAACAAATTTATTGTTTAAGAGCTTCGATGAAAACATCAACCTTATATCGCGTTAGCAGTGACTGTGAGGTAACTAACAAGTGCGGTACAAGATATAGTCGTTCGAAATGGCGAGTAAAAAACCAGCTTTTCTAATGATCTCGAAATTTGGGCTTCGGAATCTTTTTTTATCTTACCCTCCTCATTGCAAAATTCTATATTCGCTACTGCAACTTTGGAAATCTTGTTTGGTGTTTATAATATTAGAATTTACGCTTTGGAATTCCTTCTTAGCAGTGCAAACCGTAGAATTCTATTTTGAAATTACAACACCAGAGTCCCGGTGTGGCTATTGTAATTACAAAACTTTAGCTCCAAGTTTCTGAATTTAAATTTGGAGTTCCAAATTTGAATTTTTCAGAAGTTTTTGCAACTCCGGCTTTGGAAATCTGGCAATGTATTGCGGAATTCTGTTGTTTGCGATATTCGGATTACAGAGATCCGTTTAGGCATTGTAATTAAGAAAATTTAGGTCCAGTGCGGAATTCTCTTGTTTTCGAACTTCGAATTACAGAGATCCGTTTAAGGGATTCTAATTAAAAATGTTTAGCTCCATTGGGGAATTCTGTTGTTTTCAAAATTCGGATTACAGAGCTTCGGTTAGGCATTGTCATTAAGAAAATTTAGCTCCAATGCGGAATTCTGTTGTTTTCAAAATTCAGATTACAGAGCTCCCTTTAGGCATTATAATTAAAAAATGTTAGCTACAGGTTTCTGACTTCAAAATTTTAATTTCAGAAAATCTCATACTGGAATCCAGTTTTACAAATCCGGCTTGGCAATCTGGCCATTCACAGCGGAATTCTGTATTCAATTCTGCAACTTCGGAGCTCTGATCTAGTATTTTGGGAATTCCAAATTGAAATTCCTTTTTAAGAGTTCTAGGTTTTGAATTCTGATTGCGGATTTCTTCTTTCTAAAAAGCAGAATTCGACCACTGAAACTATGATTCTAGAATACCTTCTCCTTTGTCTGCTTTTAGAATTCTGATTGTGGAATTCTGTTCTCCATATTACGGATTTCCGAACTTTGTTTGGCAATCGTATTTACAAAATTTTAGCTCCATGTCTCTCTATTCGCTATTCTGTTCTCGGGACTTTTGTTTCGATCGCCTTCTAAATTCTACTTAGATTGATTTTAGAATTATTTTTCTTGATTACTAGTTTTGGAATTCAGATTGAGAAATTCTGTCGTCGAAATTGGGAAATCCGGTTTTTGAAACTGTAATTTCTGACTTTGGAATTTCTTCTCCGGAGTTATGCTTTGGAATTTTGGTTGTGGTATTGTGGCGTTTCTAAGAGATACACACAATATACAAGCAAATAGTGAAGAACACCGAAAGAAAATCCAATAAGAAAATGCACCAGGCGTATACCAAGCAGTAACATAGCAATTCCACATCAGTTGAGTGTACTGGAGTTTAGAAATCGAATCCGTACACGCGGCAGTGGCCTGACGTGTTGAGCATTTGTTCAATTTTTAGTGATTCTAACCATCATAGCGTCAGTTCGAATCACACGTTCTTCATTATCGTAGCAACCGCTATAGTATGATGTTGTAGTGCTCTACCCATTCCCTCCCTCATACATATTTGTACCCCCACACCCATAACCAAATCCCTACCCAAACCCGTACTCGGCAATCCAAATTAATATCGATTTAATTCCCAAAAATCCTAAGATAAAACCATTGCATGTTGAAGCAGATGTTCATTTATCATTCATAAACACAAATTTCCCCAAATCCCATTGTCATGATACATCAATACGTATTTTCAAATGCATTTCATAATTTCCGGGAATTTGCTTAACCAAATTCCCATACAATTCCTCGCAACCTTACCACAGTCGAAGTGCATGGCAAATTTTTTCTGCTCTCCCTGGAATGTTTAACATACTTTTCTTATATTAATCAATTAAACTTCTCTCAGGGGAGGCGAACCTATAACGACAACGACGCTTTTATGCTTTGCCCTCCGTGGTCTGAGATTTTTTTTTTTATTATACTTTTCTCAGCAGAGGTGAATCTATAGCGCCAAGTCGGCGCCCTGCGATGCCACCATCAACCAACCATGAAGTTCTTCTTGAACAGTTGCAGGTTGTAACGCTCCAGAGACAGTCGCGGGAGGAGGAAATTCCACAGCGTCCCCGCTCTGTAAGAAACGAGTTCTAATGCAGAGATGTTCGCGCCGTCGGGAGAAGATGGGCAAATCTGTGCAACCCGTCAGATTGTCTTGTAGAGCACATATAAATTGAATTGCGCGGAACAATACCACGAATCGGCTACGCGCCTTCGATGTGCTAGTGACTGTAGTCCCGATGCTAGCGCCGTGTTCCCTATCAGGCGGATCGCTATGCCGTATGTTCTCAAGTAAGTCGACCGTATGCTTAGGAGCGAAGCTCGAAACATGAGCAATATTCGAGCTTTCCCGCTCTGTTACCGAACGAGTTCTGATACGGGGATGAACCGCTAATTGGTGCAATCCGTCGGATTGTCTTGTGGAGCGCATATAAGCTGAATTGCGCGGAATAGTACCACCAATCTCCGAAGAACAGTACCCGTGATAATATCTGTAAAACAGACTGTTCGACACGTGTTCATGTCACGATACATTCCCACAGACAGTGGCGCGCAGCAATTTCATATTTTCTCTAGATTCGAGGGCCTGACTATTCATCATCAGTTGTGGAACCGATGATCGACTTTTCTTTGTGAATGTTGTATACTGTGTCTTCGTTGCATTAAAGTCGAGAGGATTGGCTTTTCCCCGCAGCAGGACCTTATTCAGATCCCGAATCAGAAAGTCGATCTGGCTACATCTCAGCTGGTGCGATGTTGATGCACTAATCGGTCGATCACTCGAAAAAGAGGAAACAAGCGTACTATCATCCGCGAAACTACACACCCTGTTATCCGTTGACTCCAAAAAATCATTGGCTACATCTCACGTTTATGTACTAATCGGCCGATCACTCGAAAAAGAGGAAACAAGCTTAGTATCATCCGCAAAACTCAACACTTTGTCATCCGTTGGTTCTAAAAAATCATTCATGTGAAGCAAATACAAGGTGGGGGCCAAAATAGAACCCTGAGGCACCCCGGAATTAACAGGATACAGATCCAAAGACTCATCGTCCACAACACCCAGGATCGATTTTCGAGGAAGCTCTTCTCCTAGTCGCAAAGCTACTGAGAGAGTCGGTGTGATCGAAGCTTGCTCAGCAATGCATCGTGCCAGACGCGGTCAAAAGCCTTGGAGATATCCAATACACCAGCCCTTGACTCACCATGGTCTTCAATCGCAGATGTCCATATATCGGTTATAAGTGTCAAAAGGTCTCCCGTGGATCGCCAGCCACGGAATCCGTGTTGACGATCATCCAAAAGTTCGTTGCACTCCTAATACTTAATAACCTCGGCATTGATGACCTTAGATAACATAGACAGTAATGCTATCGGCCAGTAATTTTGTGGGAGACCCCCTCTTTGGGACTCGCCGAAGTCGAGCTATTTTCCAGCAAGTAGGAAATATCCTCCGTGTATAAGATAAGCGGAAGAGTCTGCCAAGAAAAATATTCTGGATATATTTTGTATGAATTCCAGTGATGCTATTGAAATGGTTAAGTTAGTGGGGCGACACAAAACGGCCGGTTAAGTTTTGGATTGAATTGCTACAATGACCAATGGTAATTACAGTGGATTTATGATGCATGTAATTTCTAATCATTGTTAAGTTAATTGAAATTGGTCAATCGTTTTAATATTAGTTAGAAACTTACCAAAAATCTTCTTTCTCCCTATTACATTAATAGAAAGGGACACAGTAAAATAGAGGACTGTGAGTATTACTCCAATTACCATCATGATGCGATAAATTGAAGGATCAACTGTAAACTTTAGCTCCTCATTTTCAGATGTACTATTGCTGACCGAAGTATTCGGAGCCACCTGCATAGCTTCACAAATGGTATGTCCTTCATTGACTGACATAATTGTGTATTTAAGAATTGTTGGCAACCTAAACGAAAAGAGTCAAAGTAATAACCGGGAGGAATTTGTGGATTCCAATGATAGCTTTTACTTACCACACGAATCCACTGTGTCCTATACCGGAGACAAGGAAAAGCATTATAGCGAAATTTAGAGTCATCCAAATTCTTTCTTTATTAAACAGTGGAACTGTTTGATGCCATACTGTAGCAAGTATGTCCTTGAGACCTTTTGCATCTTTAAAACTATTCCCCTTCACGTCAAGAGTTAATCGCTTGACAGGATATTCAGACTTTGGTCGTCGCTTGTTTACTGAATATATCATTTGCAATATTTTCAAAGTTTTCTCTTCGTCACCTTGCATCAGGACGAACTTAGGTGTTTCTGGCAAAATAAAGAATCCAATTACGGCGATTACTCGGCTAAATGAATTCGCTACCAGAAACCAACGCCAAGAATGAAACGGTATTCCAAATATTGTCATATCAATGTCTAGAGGAAGGATGGAGAGACCCATAGCTACAAGGAGAACAAAGGCATAATAAGGACCTTAAATGATTTTAGAAATGTTACCTGGCATTACTGTCATTCCAATTGTAACGAACATAGACAACATTGTTATGTATTTAGTTCTTGTTGAGCTGCCATGAAATTCACCGATGTAGTTGAAAATACTACTTTGAGAGGATGATATCATAAAGCCGGTTAAGAAGCGCAGTATTATAAGCATCCAAATATTAATTGCAAATGCACTGAGTAGACTGGTGAAGAAACTAATTGTTAGAGTGATCCGCAGGACTTTACACCTTCCGCATGTATCCGCCAGGACACCAAGTCCATGAGCGCTAAGTACACATCCGAGAAAGGATGCTGATGCCACTAAACCTTGTTCGGGTACTGTTGCCTTTAATTCATCTGTAATGAATGGCATTGCCATGCTGATGCCGAGTATATCTATTATAGTTGCTGTTAGACATGCCCCTCCGATTAATTGTAATATGTAGTGAAAAATTCCAACACCGGTTTCTGTAATCGCATCGTCGATTGCATATTCTTTTATGTTGGGCGTATTTTTAGAACCTTTAGATTCGATATCGTTTCCTGCAATTAAAATAGACAGTAAACGATTTAGAAAGCAAGTTAATTAAAAGAGTTTGAAGAAATTGCAAAAACTGAAACAAGATAGTTGGTGGACCTGACATATTTTGCATTTATGTTAGAAAAAAAAACAAACGTGTATTGGAGAAATATAATTATGAATTGAATCTTTGCGTCACTACAATTGGTGGAGGATTTGACGCATGAGGTGGAAATAAGCTGTACCTACAAAAGCCGTACCCTCGAAAAGCTTCAGGAACAACATTTTGAGGAAAATGAGAGTGACAAAAAAGTCAATTGTGACGATAAAGCGATTTATCGGAAATAAGTAATATACCAGGTGCATCGGTATGAAGGTTTTTTTGTTTAAATAAAACACTAGTAAATGGGAAAGTAAAAAACATTTTATTTGAAGTATTGGCCATTGCTTTCTACACATTTCGACCACCTTTCTGGCAATTTGTGGATACTACGCCAATAAAACCGGTCGTCTTTTGAGGCAAACCATTCGGAGACCCAATTTTCGACTTCTTCGTAGGAATTGAAATCCTGCTCAGCCAATGCGTGTCCTGTCGATGAAAACAAATGGCAGTCGGAAGGAGCCAAGTCTGGTGAATACGGCGAGTGGGGGAACACCTCCCAGCCGAGAGCTTTTATTGTTTCTTTGACGGGTTTTGCTGTATGACTCGGAGCATTATCATGCAACAAAATTACCTTTCCGTGTCTTGTGGCCCATTATGGTCGTTTTTCGATCAATACATGGTTCAAATTAATCATTTGTTGTCGGTAACGTTGCGCATCAACAGTTTTGCCAGGTTTTAGAAGTTCATGATACACCACCCTCTTCTGGCCCCACCAAACACAGAGCATTGTCTTTTTTCCGAACCGATCAGGCTTTGCAGTCGATGTTGACGTTTCTCCTGGATGTACCCATGATTTTTTGCGTTTAGAATTTTTAAAATAAATCTATTTTTCATCACCAGTCACAATTCGATGGAATACTGACTTCCTTTCGTGTCGTAGAAGCAACGTTTCACATGTGGTGTTTCGCTTTTCCATCTGCCTGTCATTCAATTCATGGGGCACCCAGTTTCCACACTTTTGGATCTTTCCCATACCTTTTTAACGGTCAGAAATTGTTTGTTGTGCAACATTTAACATTTGTGCCATTTGTTTTTGACTTAAAGTGTCATCTTGATCCAATATTGCTTGCAAATCGGCGTTCTCAAACTTTTTTGGTGGTCTTCCACGTTCTTCATTTCGCTCATCAAAATCATTATCTCTGAACCGCTTAAATCATCTTTTGCATGTTGCTTCCGATAGAGCATGATCACCATAAACCTCGACAAGCATTCGATGCGACTCTGCAGCACTTTTCTTCAAATGAAAACAAAAAATTAATGCTTTCCGCAAATCATCATTTTCTGGTACAAAATTCGACATTTTTAACAGGATTAAGAAAAATGAAGTTGTTTGTACAATGACTTGATGCATACTAAATATGTTTGATATCGTAGCAACCAAATAAAAAAAATATAAGGGCTCGTTCACAACAAACGTTCCCTATCGATACATTTGTATCTTGACGCTCACTTCAGACCGGTACACCTGGTATGGTATATCATTAACGCTGACTTACACAATTTACTGCGGTTGTCCACCGACTTTTTATACTACGCATAATTTGCACATCATCTAGCTAATATTGAAAAGAAACCGAGGGAAAAATCTTCTATCTCCCTGACTTCGCGGCAATACATCCCCTTAAAAGAAACAGCCTGAACTACGCCCTGCTACTCGAACTGGCACTCCTCAAATCACTCTTCGGAGTACTGGTTAGATTCAGAGAAAAACCAGTTGCCACAGTCCCTGATATCAAACAGTTGTTTCTCTAAGTCCAGACGCGCGATGGCGGTCGTGATAGTTTTAGTTTTAGTGAGGGCTGAACCCAATTTTTTTCGGCTTAAAACGAGCTATACATAATTTACAAAACTAACCAAAAACTAGGGTAACATTCAAATCACATGTATTTAATAGTAATTCAATTTTGATAAATTTAATGACAGATAGCCTAATATCGGAGACCAACGGAGACCGAAAATGGAAGCCGGAAAAATATCGTATCACTTCCGAGATATCTGGAGCCATATCTTCATCATCAATAGCAATTTATATGATGAATAAAAGCACTGAGAAATTCGAAAAGGAACATCCAGCAGCAGCACTAGCCATACGCGAAAACCACTGCACGGACAACTACCTGCAAAGTTTCACAACAGTTGGAGAAGCCAGAGTAATGGCGAAAGCGGTGTAAAGGATCCATGCTCGGGTCAGATTTCGCTTAAGTGGTTGGGGCAACAGTAGATCAGAAACATTCGAAAGGTTTCAGAAACATCTTCAAAAATATTTTGGAAGTGGTAAAACAATAAGAGACCCCTGCGTTCGAATGGTTCACACACTGATTTTCAACGTAGAGCTTCGGAGCAGTTCCCCAGACGTCATCATCGGGAAGAAAACTCCTGCCAAAGGAAGAATTACCAGTGCGGTAATATCTATTTGCGACCTACTAAGATTCGCAACACTACGAGGGTTGCCTTTTATATTTCGGGATTAGAGAACAAAAACAAATATTGATCATCGAAAATCACTTTATTGTTTTTCAAAATATTCCCCATGAAGATCTATACACTTTTGCATGCGTTTGAACCAATTGTCGAAGCACTTTTGCCACTCTGATCTCCAACACATGCATTCTGAATGCAGCAACCGCTTCTTCAGGTTGACCTCTCAGTTTGTTTTTTACGTACGGGAATAAAAAGAAGTCATTCGGTGCCAAGTCAGGACTATACGGCGGATGACCCATCAAATCGATGTTTTGGGTGCTCAAAAATGCAGTTGTCGCAGCCGATGCGTGAGAGCTCGCATTGTCGTGGTGAAGAGTGATCCGTCTTCGGCGGTTGGTTTTCCTGATTTCTTGGAAGACAACTGGCAAACAAATGGTTGTGTACCATTCAGAATTGACTGTTCTGCGTTGTTCTAGTGGTACGGTTGCGACATGTCCAGTTTTTCCGAAAAAACAGGCGACCATTTGCTTGGAAGTGCTTTGTGCGCGAACAACTTTTGTTGGATTTGGCTCATCTTGAAACACCCAGACAGCCGACTGCTGTTTACTTTCGGGCTCATACGCGTAAATCCACGATTCATCACCTTTCACGATGTCATAGACGTGTTTCGAAGCACCGCGATCGTATTTTTTGGGCATTTCTTCCGACCAATTGACACGAGCCTTTTTTGGGCGATTGACAAAATGTGTGGGATCCAACGCGAACAAATTTTTTTGACAGTCAAATGTTTATGCAATATTGAATGTATGCTGGTCCCACTAACGCGTAAGGTTGTCTCAATCTCACGATAGGTCACATGACGATCTTCCAATATCAGTTCGCGCACAGCATCAATGGTTTTCGGAACAACAACTGATTTTGGACGACCTTCACGAAATTCATCTTGGAGTGAACTACGACCACGATTGAATTCACCATACCATCGATAAACACTGGTCCTTGATGGAGCTTCATCGCCGCTGTAGCTTAGCCTCTCCGGAGAGAAGTATAATACAGATAATTAAAAAAAAAATTCAGTCGATGTCTCGATTGGAGTTGTAGACAGGCTTATTGGGAAAGAGGTTTTTTATTTTATTTATTTTTTTTATTAGACTTCTCTCGGGAGAGGCGAACCTATAGGACCGAGTGGGGTTGACAGCTGCAGTCGACAAGGATTATTCTACAGCGACACAAAAAAAAAAAAAAAAAACTACATGAGATCAAAATAGTAAATTCGCGGAGGGGAGTTTGTGAAAATTGCGAAACTATAACTTTTAAAAATAAGGATTGTCTTAAACGACCAAGAACAAGTGTTGAGTGAACATATTGTGAAAATGATGCCAAAGATTCCATGACAGCTACGATGGGCTGAATAGGGTGGCCGAACTTAGAGTTTAAATTCACAGACAAGAGCTTTTTTTTATTCCTCAAATAAAAATTATTTAATGTCAAAATTTGTTTGCATCATTTTTAAATATGATATCGACAAAGAGGTCGGTTTTCAGCATTTTCCATTTTATTAGCTAGTGCTTTTGCTGATATGGTGACTATTTACTGGTGGATGTTGGTGTTAAGTTCGTCCAGGGCTTTTGATTTGTTGATGTAAACCCTTGAATTCAAGTATTCTCATAGAATAAAAACCAAAACCTGTGTCATACTCTCTAGTCAACGGGGTGGTTTACCCACTGACGTTTCCAGTCTCCACAAACTATTCGTAAAATTCAACGTCATTTTCAATTTATCCCCTCATAAAGTATTAAATGACAAAGCTTTCGGCCACTGCGTTCACTACAGAATGTTATAACATCTTCCACTTTTAAGGCCGACAGTAACAAGTTTTTTTGTTCTTAAACTTCTACCTCCCCCACCCCGTTCCACAACCGAGAGTATAACGCCCCATACCCTCTATTATCAGAACGTAAGAGGTCTTCGCTCAAAGACCCAATCCATTCTGAAAACTCCCATGCTCTACCTGTTGACATTTTTGACTTAAGAGAAACGAACTTAATCTCTAGCATTCATAACCTGAAACTGTTTCCCGCCACGTTCACCATCTTCCGTGATGACCTTCTCAATCATACTACAGACTTTTCCACCAGCCTAGGAGTGCTCATCGCTGTCCATAGCAGCATCGAGACGTCACTTATTGTTTTCCCTACCTTCTCCAAGCTGGAATTTATGACAGTCCAAATCACTCTTCCTGGGGAATCAATCTTTGTCATGTGCTTTTATATCTTGCCATCCCACCCCATTGAAGTTTACGAGCTAGCTCTTATTTCAATCGACCACATAATAGAGTTGGGTAATTGCGAGGATGACATCATCGCCTTCGGAGAATTAATCTTCCACAACTCAGTTAGTCTTAATGTGGCGATCAATCACACTTCACCCCACACCCCATGGTGTCAAGGGATGTCTCTTCATTGATCGACTAGATGATTCTTGTCTCTGTCAGATCAGCTCTTAATTCTATCGACCACATAATAGAGCTGGGTAATTGGGAGGACGACATCATCGTCTTTGGAGAATTTAATCTTCCACAACTCAATTGGTCTTTATGTGGCGTCACACCTGACCTCTGCCAAGGGATATCTCTTCATTGATCGACTAGATGATTCGTGTCTCTGTCAGATCAACAACGTTCGAAACCTCTTGGATAGGCAGCTTGACCTCATCCTTAGAACAGACCCTATCAATATATCTGTCTCACCCAGTCCTTTCGTCCTTACATGTATAGACCACCGCCACCCCCCTCTTCTCGTGGCCTTCTTCCGAGTCCAATCACCCCCCCCCCCCCCCCCCCCCCCCCCCCCGATCGCTACGCCTACGATTTCCATAAAGCCAATTTTCGCTTCATCAATGACTACCTAGGCCGCCTTTCGTTCAACTACGATTACCTATCCGTTGAAAATGCCATTATAGCGTTTGCGACGATAGTGAAGAGCGTGTGATTCGAACCGAATCAGTAAAATATAGTACCAAAGCTCAACGCATCAGGCTAATGCCGCGTGTACGAATTCGATTTCTAAACTCAAGTACATTCGACTGATGTGAACTGCTATATTATTGCTATGGTATATGGCTTTAATGGATGCGCTTTTGGTGGTGTTTTTCTTCACTAGTCGTGCGTATATCTGCTAGAAACGCCACTTCACTCTCTTCCCAGTAACTTTCGTTACGATTAACTTCGAAATGCGAACGACTGAGTGAAGAGCGACCGAGAGAGCGATCGAGAGAATGTCAGAGCAGTGATCTGCGTAGAAGTCGTGTGATTGTACTGGTAAAGTTCTGTGTGTGTATGGGTTAGAAACGCCACACCATCATACCCTTATACACCGAAATCCTTTACTTTGTCTCCTTGTTCGTTTCCTAATCTAGACAAAGAACATCAACTTCTTCCCCTCCATGGTACAATCATAAGCTTCGCTTCCTCCGTAATAAAAGGAATAAGTAATGGGTCATCTTCTCTCGGAATCGAATTACACCTAACCACTCCAACTTTTTTGCCTGTTACCTCCAATTCACGGAACTTTTCAACACCCTTTATAGCAATTATCTCACCAAAACTCAGACCAATCTCAAAAAATGACCCCAAAACCTTGTTCCAGTTCGTCACTCATAAAGGTAGATCTGATGGTTACCCCATATCGCTTCCCTTAAACTCACTTACCTCATCTGATCTTGTTACTATTGCTAACCTCTTCGCCACTCATTTCAATCAGTCATTCACTAATAACTCCTTTATTCCTGGTTCGTCATACTTGAACTACCTACCTAACTTTGCCTTCGGGCGCCTTCTCCACAACTCCTTTGATCCGACCTTAATTGAATCCAAGCTACTGCAACTCAAAGATGAGTTTACACCGGGTTCTGGTGGTATCCCTGCAATCCTCCACAAGAAATTCTCATCCATTTTCTCTGCTCCCCTCTCACTGACCTTCAATCTCTTACTCTCTCAAAGCGTATTCCCCCACGTTTGGAAAACCTCCTTCATCACCTCCATCCACGAGAAGGGTCCCAAAAATGATGTCGCAAATTACCACCTCATCGCCAAACTGCCCCACTTACCCAAGATTCTCGAAAGCATTCTATACGAATCTCTTAATTTTCATTGCAAATCTTTTATTTCACCAGGCACCATGGTTTTCTCAATGCCCGATCAACTACAACCAATCTTATTGAGTTCACCTCCTTTACACTCTCAGCATTAGAGACCGGTAATGAGGTCGACATGGTCTCTACCGACCTCAGTAAAGCATTCTGATTAGATGTCTCCTGCCGACGCACCGTCGCCGCATAAGTGCGTCGGCTGCAAGATTCGCACCGTGCCTTGTCCTTCCGTTCAGGACTATCCCGCTTGGAAGTCTCAATAGACTCCGAACCAGCGGGACTGGACAAAATCTCCTACAATCTAATCCTCTTCAAATTATCCGCCATCGACTTCGAACCTGGATCCAAGGCAACATGGTTTTCTCAATGGCCGATCAACTACAACCAATCTTATTGAGTTCACCTCCTTTACACTCTCAGCACTAGAGCACGATTACGATCTCAACATAGTCTCTATCGTCCTCAGTAAAGCATTCGACAAAATCTCCTACAATCTAATCCTCTTCAATATATCGGCCATCGGCTTCGAACCTGGATTGCTGAAATGGATTTCTTCGTATCTAAAGGATAGACTTTATTTCGTTCGGTTCAGGTCCATAATATCCAACCCCTTCCGTGCCGCCTCTGGAGTCCCTCAAGGTAGCCACATGGGTCCTCTCCTATTTATACCTACCACTAATGACATCGATAAGGTCATTAAGAATTCCAGCTTCTCCTGATACGGTGATGATACCAAGTTAAACAAGATCATCAAGTCACCTCTTGATTCTGCACTGCTGTAATCAGACCTTGACAGCTTCTCGACTTGGTGTGACAAAAATTGTTGGGGTTTGAGTGTTTACCTCGGAACGTGAAAAACATACGAAATGCATATCAAGAAATATCGGGTTTTCCAATAGGGATTTGACAACTTTGAATTTAATTTGTGAACGCGTCCTTTCACCTTTCATCGAACTGTCACTGTCAATTTATTCAGTAAACTCAACATTTTCATCATGGTTAAGTACACGAACGAACAACGTCTGCAAATTATAAAAATTTACTATCGAAATTTGGAGTCGGTGACCGCCACTTTAAGAGCGTTAACTCCAATTTTTGGTCGTAATTCTCGCCCTAGAAGACAGGCAATAACAAGTTTAGTGCAAAAATTTGAGTCTACATATTCGTTGTGTGATGTTGCCGTTCAGGCGTCCGTAGCAAACGATCCAAATCAGTCAATTCCACGGCGTTCTCAAGAATTGGGCATCGCCCAGACCACTTTATAGCGAATTTTGCGCAAGGATCTTGGTTTACACACATACAAGATCAAGCTGACTCAAGAATTGAAGGCGATGGATCATTTAAAGCGACGTACGTTCTCCGATTGGGCTCTGGAAAAGATGATGAATTTCATCGCAAAATCATCTTCAGTGACGAAGCTCATTTTTGGCTCAATGGGTTCGTCAATAAGCAAAACATGCGTTATTGGTCGGGTGAAAATCCACATGTGCTTCATGAATCATCACTTCATCCACAAAAAATAACTGTTTGGTGCGGTTTGCATGCCGTCGGCGTCATTGGGCCATATTTTTTTCGACGACGATAACGATCGTCACGTTACTGTGAATGGTCATCGTTATCGCGCCATGATTACCGATTATTTTTGGCCCGAATTGGAAGATATGGACTTGGGGACATGTGGTTTCAACAGGACGGTGCCACAAGCCACACAGCACACGATAAAATCAATTTATTGAAGAGTAAGTTTGATGAGCGTGTTATCTCAAGGAATGGGCCAGTCGGTTGGCTGCCTCGTTCGTGCGATTTAACGCCTCTAGACTATTTTCTTTGGGGCTACGTCAAGTCATTGGTCTATGCCAACAAGCCGACGACGTTGGAAGAGCTCAAGGCCAACATTGAACGCGGAATAGCGGGCGTTTCGGCCGAAATGTGTGTCCGAGTCATCAAAAATTGGGTCCAACGAATCGACCGCGGCAAACGTGCCCGCGGTGGCCATGTGGGGGGCGGACTCGCAACGCCGCACAGGCGAGAGTTCTACCTCGTCCACACAATTCACTTAATGTTCCACCGAATACAAACCGCATGCAACGCACAAACATGAACCTCAGCCACACACCGCCCACAGGAGGAAAGTAAAACACTGATGAAACGAATCACACTGCACATAGTTTCTGAATTATTTTATTGTTCACTTGTAATTTGGAAAAGGGTTCTATTGTTTTTTTATTAGGTGTTCGGATAGAGATATATTTAAGGAAAAAGACTGTTGGGAACGTCCCAAAAAAAAGAAAGATGGCACTGTTAAATTTGACTTCCGCGGCAATGACTCCTGACCGCACTTACCGCGACTCTTGGATATATCGCGTCTGCGTGCGCACCGGAGAGCGGAAGATCGCGTGTGAGCAATGTGGTCAACGGATGGAAAACGACTCCCCGAGGATGGAACTCTGACATGAATTCCATCCTAGGTTAGTGGCGAGAAAAAAAGAAGAAAGAGAAAAACTTTTCTCTTAAGGGTGTGGCCGCCAAGGAAATGCACTCATTCAGTGCAATGGTATGCGTGTGCGGCCGTACTGATCGATTCTATTTGCACGTGCTCGAAGGCAATGAAACAACGAAGCAAGCAGACGGCGAGAACAAAGGAAGAGGCGACCAAATGGTTCGCTCCGTAATGAGCGTCATGTTTACCCTATGCAACGTCGCTATGATGGACGTTGGTAAAAAGGTGCTAAGTGGTGCGATACTTTATACAATGAAAATTGTATATCGTATCTTGAGTTGGTTGCCGAAACGAATCCCTTGTTCGCATTTGAATATGCGGGATTATTCGTTTGCGGCGCGAAAAAAATTGTAGATTGTTTATCTATAGGAAGATGTTGGTGATACGACTATAGTCTGTCGTATCGCCCGATGCTTGCCAAAGGACAGCGTTCCTTTGTTTGCACTTAGTGCATTGCTAAGACATTAGTCTCAACGCGGATGGTGCTAATTACATGCATCTGCGTTGGACTATTATCGCCGGCTAAAGGGGTCGCCAGCCGATGTGTGTGTAAATTGTTTTTTGTACACATATGGAGGCTGGGCTTAGCCAACTCTATGGTAAGATTCTCTGATATGCGGTCGTATGATATACGAACCGATGAATTTTCTTTTCAGGGAATTTATGACAAGGAAACTAAGAACTCTTACAGGGGATTTGTAAGCGAAGGAATCCTTAAAAAGGTAAGAATTCTTTTGCAGAAGCTTTACGATTATAGCTTTGATCTAATTAATGCGTGTAGCATTTTCAGTGCTTAATGCGATTGCATTAGCGAAAACTTATGCTGGTGGGACGAGGCTATGGGGGTTTTTAGGTAAGTGTATCGTGGGGTTTGCCGGAACCGCCACAGCCATAAGAACGAAGTCGAGTTCCATTCATAAATGTTTTGATTGTACTTCAAGCCGATAATAAAGTTTTTGAAATATCTCAAATGGTTTGCGTTTTATTTAAAAAAAAAGTTGTCAAGTCCCTATTAGAAAACCCGATACGGTTCTAAGGAAGACCTCTTCAACAAAGTAGGTCTGAATAGGACAGATAATTTCGTAATTAGCGGCGAAAACAATATATTTGAATATTATTCTTCAGAACGAAGTCGTCCGCCTTAAGAGTATCTTTTCTTGGATAAAAATGATAGTGATGTCCAAACACGATTGGGGTATCCCTATTATTTATAGCGGCTTTGCGTAGAGCTATGGAGTACTCTATCTAGAAGTTCTTTTCAATGGTTACATGGTTCAGATCTCGTGATCAGATTGCACAACATCCAACTTGTCAATCAAAGTGATAAACGTATACGTAGAAATAACGTGGAAACCGTCTGCCAGCGATTTGATGGTGAAGGGGTTTGTTTCTCTACCCCATCTTCAAAATTCCTTATTCTGAACGGCTCCCCTTATTTTTCTTAGTTTTTTTATATAGTCTATATTCATTATTATTCTGTAATGGCATATTTTATTGAGTATAATTGTGAATGTGTTGAGAAATCAACTTATCTTTAGGAAACCAGTGTGAATCTGTTGGAAAACTTCTTAGTAGTGGTCAAAATCAATTGCTACATTTCTGACAGATTAAATATATGTATCATTTGCCGATAGCAAAAACTGGAGCAAGTATTTGCACACACATTATTATTTTTGGCAAATTCCTGTTTGAAAACGTGATTTTCTAATGAATGGTAGCTCACATAATATTATATCTGTCCACCCGTCTTTTCTTTGTACATTTGTACTAATAACTTCTCGAGCAGAAACAAAAAAAAAAAAAAATAAAGAAACCACTATGAAGCAATAAAGACGACGCCACTTGTTGGCTTTCATCTTAATTTTTTTTGCGTATTCAGGTGTTTCAAATAATTTGAATTCCTGTGCGGTGCATTGCATATCCTTCCGATGGTGAGGTTTTTAAAGGTGTTGATCTGACTGACAAATGAAAACGAGCCGTGAATTAATTCAAATATGGGAGATATGTGAAATAGATGTAAGAAAAACAAAACAAGAAATTGCACTTTGCTCATGAGATAAGATCTACAGAATTCCATCTTCATTTTTAAACATAGTATTTATGTTAAATTTTAGAACAGAACACAATTAGATCGTACAAAAACACGTTTACCTATATCTTCACTTAAAAACGCACAATTAAATTAACGATTTAATTAAACGCAAAAACATAAACCAAAGTTTTATTTATAATCAGAATAAATTAAGTTACTGGCCCAACTTGATGGTCTCCTCCAGCTTGTGGGTTTAAATTTTGAAGCTTGCTATCTATAGTAAATTCAATCACACGCGATTTGTATGACTCGATTGTTTTTAACAGCCAAGACATGTTGGAAAACATACGATATTAATTAATGAGATTGGAGGAAAATTGAAGGTAGCAATTAATCTTTAACACGTTTAATTACTTTTCCGTACTCTACTTAATGCGACCCGGTTTTTTTGCTTACGTAAATTGTATTACTTTAGCAAAATTTAATTCATTTTGTATAACCGGTCTTGATTTATCATCAAATGTATAAATGATAACATCTTTGAGAATATTGTCACATTCACGTACCATTCGCATTTTCATCGTGTTCTTCATAGCCCGGGTTATCCATTTTACAATAAGATTATGCCTGAACGTTGCACACGAACTCCACTCAAAACACTGTGGGGAAGTTTAAATATTTTACCTATATGTATTTCCTTTGGCACAGGCTCCAAGGAGAGCGAATTAATTAAGAGCGAATTAAAGAGAGCGAACAAAACCGTGATCTGCCGAGGGATCCACAAATGCATCTGTTAACCGAAATAATTTTTGTGTACTTAGTTTCTGTGGCCAACTGAAGTCAAGTGTATTATTGTCGGACGATACTCGTTTTCCAGTGACAAAAAACAAATTGAGTCATATATAGAAAACGAAACTTTTAAATCTGAAGTTCTAATTAGAAGTTTTGTTATGAGTCTATTTTGTGCGTGGAATGGTCTAAATTTGATATTTGTGGAAGTGGTGGTGCAACCCAATATGAATAGGACTAGTAATGTGGCTTTAAAACACAAAAACACCAAAGGCTTGGTCTCTCTTTTATATATATAACGTATATGGGTAGCTGGATTCCAACGCCTAGCTATCCGGTGAGATACTATACAACTATGCTATAGACTTGGCGAAATGGTTGGAAGAAGATCTTGACCACCACGACCGGTCCGAAAAAGTAGAAATAGATTGGCCCCTAACTCCAAACCCCGGCAGATATCACCATGCCATGCTACAAGTTTCGCAAAACGGTTGAGAGAAATTTCAGTCTGTGTTTTAGAAGTTGGCGGAAGGTCGGACGATCTAATGTTGGCTAAATTGCATGTTGGCACCTTCTGAGACAGAGAATTCGGTGTTCGGTGTCCCTCAAATAGATTTAGGACTGCCGGGGAAGGCGGTTTTGGGTGACATGCTATATCAACGACTTTTTAATTTTAATTTTAAGTGCAGGTTAGTCTGTTGATGCTTTCGTCATAATTGAATACCACACTTCGCTATTCTCCACTTATGGCCGTTTCTCTTGCAATGCTTGTCCAATTTCAATAATTGTGTGCCGCAGACATTTTTTCTGAGAAAGTAGCTCGTTAAACAGCACACCAGGACAATTCCGCTATTTGGATAGTCAAATCTTCTTCCGATGGAGGCCAGGTTTCGGCAGCTTGCCAGCACAATACGTTATCGTAAGTGATTCACTTCTCATCATTTGTCACTACTTGCTCGAGGCGCGGATCGCTTTCGTGCTTCTTAATAGGTGAATTGCACATAAATATGGTGTTTGTAAAATTTTGTCAACTGGTTGAGCCATAATGCCCTTCCCCCCACACGACTTCGCCGTTTCACGATATTTTTGTTCCGGGAGTACTGCAAATATTGCTGCTTCCATCTTAAACGATTTCTGGCAAGGGTCAAAGTGGCATCTCGATGACCTTGTATTAGAGCGGGCTTTTTTCCAACGTTTTCTTTGAAGATGTTCCCCTTCACCTAACACACACTGGAAAGTCCTTAGTTTTTTGTCTAAATTTGAAATCCCTGCTGATACTTCGATTTACCTTGTTGTGGCTATTAAATTCGACTCTTCTCTTAGTAGGGACCGCCGATCTGCTGGTGTTAAGCTATATTTTCGTCCAGGTACGTATGTTTTCGCGCAATTTTCTGGATTCTTTAAATAGTGTGAGCGAGGCGTTAGAATATACTCACAGAAAGTAGCCGGGGTCCCAACGCCCAGTGCGCCCGGTGAAATACCACCCCATCAAGCTATAGGCTCCGTGAAATGGTCGGGAGAAATCCCTGACCATCTTTCGGAGCTTGGATGATGGACCGGTTCGAGAAAAGGTTGGTTAGGTGGTAGTCGGTCCCAAGGTGAGATTGTAGCGATTCTAACAGATACACACACAATTCACAAGCAAAAATAGTGAAGAACACCGAACGAAAAATCGAATAAGAAAAATACATCAGAACCGTATACCAAGCGATAACAAAAAAATAATTCACATCAGTGGAGTATAGTCGAGTTTGGAAATCAAATTCTAAACACAGTCAGTAGCCTGATGTGTAACGCTTAGGTAAAATTTTTTTCGTGATTCGAGCTGTCATAGCGTCAGTTCGAACCACACGACCTTCTTCACTATTATTACAAACGCTATAAGATACCACCCCGTCACGCTGTACATTCCGCGATATCGCCGAGAGAAATCTTCGACCGTTATTCGGATGTGTGGCTGATGGCCTGGAGTAACACGGGGATAAGTCACGATGGTACCTTCTGATATAAAGAATTCCGGAGGTAAACTAGTCTCCCATTCGGATCTCCGGGGGGGACAATGTCAGGGGGAACATCATGCAGATATCATGATAAATAATGGAACTTTGAGAGGTTCGTCATCGCATAACCGGGCTCGCTCTCGAGGCTCGGCCCACGCTCGACTGGTGACGGCATTTTGTAATATCAGGGGCATCGGTTTCACCAATACCAATGTAAACGCCGTCCATTAATATTTGCAAATAACGAAACGATATCCTTACCCTAACTGAGACCCAGGTCGATTCGTCAACTGATTCGACATATCTTCGTTGCTCAGGATACGACTTGCATTCGAGATTCCGTTTTAAGGGCGGAGTCTGCGTCTTCGCGCGGCCCAATCTGGCTTGTCAGAGGATGGAGGCGTTGGAGCCCAATAATATGGACATCATATGGTAGAGGGTCGTGCTGAGGAATTCCGTTAAATTTCTTTGTTGTCTTTACCGCTCCCCGAATGACGATCGACCGGCGACATTTTTCGAACATCTTTCACATACCATCGACTGGATACAGATCAACCACCCAGCTTCTGAAATTGTTTTCCTTGGCAATTTTAATGTGCACAATTCCGACTGGTTGTTACATTCTAACAGAACCGACGAGGCTGGGAGGTTGGCGGAGATGTTTGCTGTAAGCCACAGCTTGACTCAGCTCGTGGGGGAGCCCATACGAGTGCCGGA